>PJEN01002722.1:0-191832 GCA_004024605.1 Pteronura brasiliensis
GCCCCCAACCCTGCCCTCTGACCCCGCCCCCAACTCCGCCCTCTGACCCCCACCGCCCCTTCGCGACCGCGTGACCAGTCCTGCCCCTCCCCTCGCGAAAACCCCGCTCTCCACAGGCCGAGGCCCCAGCACCCGGACACCGCGAGGCACGCCGGGAGGCCGGCGCGGGCAGGAGACGTCAGCAGCGTGCGACGCGCCCGTGACGCGAGCGTGCGTGCGTGACTGGCGTCGGCTGGACTGCGTTTCCCAGGGGGCCGCGCGGCACGCCCGCTTCCGGCGGACGGCACGGGACCCGGAAGCGGCCGCCGGACGGCGAATCCCGGGGCGACAGATCGGCCGGAGGGCGGCAGGAGCATGCGGGGCGGCCGGCGGCCCGCGGCGCGCGGCGCGTTCGTTCTCACGCGGCGGTGGTGGCGGCGGCGCGCGGCGCCTCTCGCGTGAGCGGCGGCGGCCGGAGCACCCGGCAGCGCGGCGCCGGGCAGGCGGCGGGGCCCGCGGCTGCGAGGCGGGCCGGGCGGGGCCGAGGTGGGCGCCGCGCTCGGCCCGGGGGGCGGCGGCGCCATGTGGAGCGGCCGAAGCTCCTTCACCAGCCTGGTGGTGGGCGTGTTCGTGCTGTACGTGGCGCACACCTGCTGGGTCATGTACGGCATCGTCCACACGCGGCCGTGCGCCGGCGGCGGCGGCTGCATCCGGCCCTACCTGGCGCGGCGGCCGAAGCTGCAGGTGAGCGCGGGCGGCCGGCGCGACCCCGGCGGGGAGGGCCCTTCCCGCCAGCGCGCCCCGCGGGTGGTGCCTGCTCGGGGCTCCTGCTGCCGGCGCCGCCCCCGCCCCCGTCTCCCCGGAAGGCGCCGGAGTCGCCGCGCCGTGGGCGGAGACCCGGGGGGCTGCTCGCGGGGGAGCGAAGCGTCCCGGTTTGGGGGCGGTCGGGGCGCGTTCCCCGGGGTCGCCGCTGAACGCGCGTTTCCCTTCGGGCTTTGCCGCCGACGGCCCGCGCGTGTCCCCGCAGCTCAGCGTGTACACCGCCACCCGGTCCAGCCTCGGGGCCGAGAACAACGTGGACCTGGTCCTCAACGTGGAGGACTTCGACGTGGAGTCCAAGTTCGAGAGGTGGGCGTGCGCCGCGCGGCGGCCGTTGCTGGCGGGGACGCGTGCGGAGCGGGAGGCCGGGATGCCCCGCGCCCCGCCGCGGCGGGTGTTTGCTGCGCTCCTGGTGAGCCGGGCCGGGCCCTGCCCCGCGCCGGCCCTCCGGAAGCCGCTTGCGCCGAAGTCCGCTGTGGCTCCGGAGCGGGCTTCTGAGGTGGGGCCGGCGGGGCGAGCGGAGGCGGCGCATTCCTTCGCAGCTGCTGGGTTCCCTGTGCGGGGGAAGACGCTTCTGTAGGAAATCCAAGTAGAACGTAAGTGCGGATGAGGTGATGTAGGCGTTCGGGTTCCTACGTGGCTTTAAGGAGCGCATTGACCTGACAGCTCCGGTTTTTAAGATCTGGACAAGCGCAGTTCGGAAAGCACTCGCTGGTCAGGAGTCCGTTTTCTTCCTCGGAGGTGTCTGGGAGGCATCGGACAGGGCAGCAGGACTCTGGGACGTGCTGGCGGGAAGGCCCTCGGGTCAGCCCGCCCGGGCAAGAACCGTGGGAGGCCGTGCAAGGGGCAAGGCAAGCGATGAGCCTGGGCTCGGCTTCAGCCTGCCTGGCCACCATGGGCATGACCGAGGCCAGGAACTAAGTTCTCTGAGCGCCAGGGGACGGAGGCAGGAACGGCAGGTGCGTTCCGTGTTGCGCATAGCCGCGTGCGTCCGTAGGGACCGGCCTGGGAAAGCCGGCCCTCGGGGGCTCGGTAAGCCGCCGCAGGTGGGTTTCCGTTCGTGCTTCTGAGCTAGAGTTAGTTCGAAGCAGCAGGACTTATGAGGACACTTGGGGTAGCCTGTCCCGTGTGTGTACACGGGTGAGCTAACGCGGACACTGTTGGAAAGCGGTCCTTTGTCTTGTCTTAGGACGGTTAACGTCTCTGTACCGAAGAAAACGAGGAACAATGGGACACTGTACGCCTACATATTCCTGCATCATGCCGGCGTCCTGCCGTGGCATGACGGGAAGCAGGTGCACCTGGTGAGCCCTCTGACCACCTACATGGTCCCCAAGCCGGAAGAGGTCAATCTGCTCACCGGGGAATCTGCTACCCAGGTGAGTGTCTGCGTGACGTCACCGGCCCGCCGAAGCCTGCGCTGTCCCCTGGGAACACACATCCACGTGTTGCTACTTGTGTGGCTTCTGTCTGGAGCTGCGGTGACCCCTGGAAAGCGAAGCAGGTTGCCGTAGCGGGCGTGACAGCTGAACCACTTGCCGTGGGTTGCAGACGGCTTTCATCCCAAGTTAGTTGCATGTGGTTCAGGTGACCCAGGGATAGGTTCCTTCTCAGGCCGTGGACCCTCACAAGCTCCGGGGAGCGTCTGTGCTCCCCCGCGGGGCGTGGGGGCGTGTCTTCTGTGAAGCTCACCACGGGCGTCCCTTGCCGCTGGGAGGCTCCCCCCGGCTGTAGGGCAGGACGCCTCTTCAGTCTTTACTTTGTTTACAGTCGTGAAATGGGGACTTGTGTGGGATTCATTTTTGTATCCGTGGAAAAGTTCGCGTACGAGGAAACTGGAATTCCCTTAGAGGGTTACTTATGAGGCTGTGGGTAAAGTAAAGGCACGTTGGTATGTGAGTCTGTGTGGAACAGAACATGAGATCGTTTGTACACGGACACGTGGCTTTCCAGGAAGCATCTGTGAGCCCGCCCGTGTGGGATCCCCTTGGAAAGACCCCTTCAGCTCCTTTCTCTTGGGGAGAAAGGTTTGTCCCGGCTTCTCGGGGCTTTCCTGGGGCATCAACAAGTTGGTGGATCTCAGGGGTGTGAAGGAGTCTGTGGGGTGTACAAGAGCTACATAAGCGTTCACTGCTAGTGGTACTTGAAAATGGTTTATAAAAGAAGTCACTGTAGCTGAACCACTCTGTCTGTTTAGGCGGGAGGTTCACGAGATGATCCTGGAACACAGAATGTGTCAGTTAGATCTGGAAGATTTCCCTGGCAGTCCTAGCTGCTGCGCTGAACATAGCTCTGTCTAGGACTAACGCCCAGTCCCAGCATCTGTCCTCCAGACGACTTGACAAATGTGGTCAGGGAGCTGAGTCTCGGTGCCAGCGGCAGGGCTGCGAGTTCCGAGCGCCCACGCCGCCTGCAGCTGGCCTGGGACTCACCCTTCTCAGAACCCCCAGGGAGCGGGCCAGGCTGAAGGCCTGAAGCAGGAGTCGGTGGTGCACAGTAGGGACCCTTTGGTTTGTGTTGGGAGAAGGGAGAGAGGCTGTCACTCTGGTGGAGCTGGCAGCTGTGGGGCCCCCACACTCTGCCAGGCACTGCTCCCTGCTCGTGCTGTGTCAGGATGTGGTCCTGGGTCCCCAGACTGGGCCCAGGGACGGCCCCTCCCCTCCAGCACCGGGCTTTTCCTGCTGAGTCATTCCTTTCGTGTAGCAGCAGCTGGAAGCTGAGAAGAAGCCACCGAGTGCCCTGGACGAGCCTGTTTCTCACTGGAGACCGAGACTGACCCTGAATGTGATGGTGGAGGACTTCGTCTTTGACGGCGCCTCCTTGCCTGCCGACGTGCATCGGTACATGAAGATGTAAGTGCCGCTGGTCCCGTCGGGGAGGGGGAGCAGCGCTCCGTCTGCTGGCGTGGAGGGTCGGGGACGCCTGTGGGAGTGTGGCCCCGCAGACCCCAGAAACAGATGGGCCACACAGCCTCCCTGAGCCACCCCTGCGATAAGAGCCCAGAGGGTTCTGCAGTGCTGCCTGCAGTGCCCCAGACCCTGTCCCCCCACTTGGGAGTCTTGCTGATCGAGACGGCCACCAGAGCATGAGGCCGGGTCACGCCGCAGCCCCTGGAGACTTTTGTCTGCGTCCTCGGTACTCCTCTGTTAGCGCTCTGTGTTTTGCTTTGACCGGACTCATTTATGTGAACTGAGAATCGGTCTTTAGGTCGTTCTGGGGCCATCACGAGGTGAGCACGAGTGTTGAAATCGCTTGACCAACTTAGACTGTCCTGCACGTTAGCTAAGATCTGATATCGATGCGGCTCCTAGGAACAGCTGTGACGAGGGTTGTTTTCCTGATTCACGTGTCAGGAGTAACTGTGGTGTTGTCGCAAGACTTTTCTGTTTTTTAAAAGTTAAATTTTATTATTGAATGTACAAAACAGT
Organism: Pteronura brasiliensis; assembly: GCA_004024605.1. Lineage (NCBI taxonomy): Eukaryota > Metazoa > Chordata > Mammalia > Carnivora > Mustelidae > Pteronura > Pteronura brasiliensis. The sequence goes on from PJEN01002722.1 coordinate 4,227, forward strand.
TGCGTGATTAGACATGTAGAAGGTATAAAAGGGTCGTGAAAAGCCTCCTGCCTACCCCCAGGTGCAGACAGCAGCTGCGTTTTATTTCCATTTTCCCACTGCATCCCTGGGCCCTCCCGGTCCGGGCATACATGGGCTTGTCGCTCTCCAGCGGCCTGGGAGGTGTCCCGCTCTGTGGTCCCTGGAGTTTTCCTCCATGGCTGTGACCAGGGAAGAGCATCTGGTTAGATTCCCCTGCTTCCATGGGGAAGGTGTGTCCGGGGGTCATGTGACCAGAGGCCCATGGAGCCGTGGCAGGGTTTCTCTGGGGTACATCCAGCATCTGCACTGTCTCTCGTTCCTCTGACGGTGACTCTGGAAACTGCTCCACCAGGATCCAGCTGGGGAAGACGGTGCACTACCTGCCCATCCTGTTCATTGACCAGCTTAGCAACCGGGTGAAGGACCTCATGGTAAGCGCTTCCCCCCCGGCCCTGCCAGAACTCACCCGCGTGTCCCTGATTTGGCGGGGGCTGCTCTGGGGTCCCCGTGCCCTCTTTCGGTGAAAGAAACTGGGAAGGTTCTGTGTGGCGGGCACATAGGGCCTGTGGGAGAGCCAAGTGTCGCTCAGAACAGCTCACGCACGTTGCTCCGTCGAACCCCAGTCGTTCGGCTCGCAGGTGCAGAGTGCCTTAGGGCGGGTCCTGAGCCAGCTGCTCCCTTCAGGGCTGGCCCCACGTGTTGTCACCATCCACCATGGAGCCTTTGGCCTCCCCCCACCCCCCAGGACAGCCCTGGGCAGGGCTGAGCTCACGGGTAGAGGGGAACTCACATCCTGCCAGGCGGGGCATATCGGGGTTCCGTGAAACACAGCTGATCTGGGAGCAATAATGACCACGTGATGGGTATCGTGGAAGGTCACCAGGCTCGGTGTGGATCACTGCATAGACGGTCTGGGCTGTGGACACATCAGTGTTACTTGTGGACGTGCAACAACGGGCTGTGTGCACGGCCCCGCTGGAGTCCGTGCTCCTGAGACCAGGGCGTGGAGAGCTCAGGTGCTCGGGGTGCACGGCGGGGAGCAGGAAAAGAGGCACCTGACCTGGGGCTCCCCTTCTCTGGCCCCTGCCCCAGCTCTACCGCCACCTGCTGGCCAAGGAGCTCAGACGTGGCCTTCGCTCTGCACTGTTAACCCTGACCCTCGGGGCTCGCACCTCCCTCTGATGGCCAACCGCATCTGCGGGGACCATGGGCCAGAGCAGGCAGTCATCGCCACCCCCCCACCCGGTGCCTCCCAGACTGTGCTGTGCGCTCTGTGCAAATCTGGGCCATGCCGGCCCCGCTGGAGCGCGCAGTCGGTGCTCCCTGGTTCTGGGGCTGCTGTGCTCTGGGCTTGCCCAGGCCCAGGTGGGAGGGCAGTGGGGAGGGGAGGCGGGAGGCTGTGGGGCAGCATCTGTGGGCACCTGCACTATCCCCATCGTCCTGTGGGCCTAGTGGCCTCATGGGATGCAGAGCTGCCCCTCAGAGTCGAAAACATGTACACTGGCTGCCAGTGCTTCTCGCTTTGCCGTCCTGCGATGTCAGTGCTTTGTCTCACGCAGCTGCCCGCCGGAAAGAACACCATCTTCGCGGAACAGCCAGCTTGCCGGGGCTTGGGCAGTGGCCCCCCAGGGTTTGGCCCTGGCCTGCGCCCACCTGCCCTCACATGGGGTTTTGTCTCGGGGCAGGGTGGGCCGGCACCTGGTCCCCGGGCTGCTGACGTCGTGCTCACTGCCAGGGCGTTGCTCAGTGAGCAAGGGTCGCGTTCACATGGTGGTGTGGCTCGTGGTGCTCACATACTCGCCAGAGCCCCGGAGGAGTGGGGGTCAGTGCCCCGTGTGCTGGGCGCCTCCCCCCGTGGCAGTAGAGCCCCCCACGCGCCTCCAGACAGAGTGCGCTCCTCCCCGGCGCGGCCCCACCCCTCCCGGCAGCACGTCACAGCTGCCCACTGCTGGCTCGGGGCGCCGCCTTCCTGAGGCTCTCTGTTGTCCCCTGGACGGGCAGGCCCGCCCGGCCATGCCGCCTGCATCCCAGTCTCTGTGGGGAGGCGCGGGGGCCCTGCCGGCCCGTGCCCGGCTCATCGGCAAGAGCGCGTTCCTGGTGCGTCTTGGTGCCCCCTCGCGTCGAGTTGGCGGGGATGGAGGGATGAGCAGGCCTGGGTTCCAAGGCACACGTGGGGTTTGGGTGGCTGAGAGGACGAGGGCTTGTCCCTCAGAGAAGCTCCGCTCAGAGAGGACGAGGTGGAAGCCGCCGGCTCAGAGAGCGGACCGTCGCTCCTGCGTGGGGCGTGCAGCGGGGGCTTCCGCCGCGTGGGACAGGGGCGCGGCGGGGGCGGGCGGGCTCACGGCCGCGCTCCTGCAGGTCATCAACCGCTCCAGCACGGAGCTGCCGCTCACCGTGGCCTACGACAAGATCTCGCTGGGGCGGCTGCGCTTCTGGATCCACATGCAGGACGCCGTGTGCTCCCTGCAGCAGTTCGGTGAGTGCCGCCCGGGCGGGGCCCTTTCTGTCCGGCCCGCAAGGCGGCCCTCTGCTTGGGGAGCCCTGGCGCGTCCCCCGCGCTGCTTGAGCCGCTTCAGGGCAGCGCCGCGCCCGTGGCCCTGGGGCGGAGCACTGGCCTTGCCGCGGCACCTGAGCTCGGGGCGCGTGCCTGCGGCTGGGGTGTCGCTGACCTCACGTGCTGACTTGCTCAGCCCGCGTCGCGTTCCCTCTTTCCTCAGGATTTTCAGAGAAAGACGCGGATGAAGTCAAAGGCATTTTCGTCGACACCAACTTGTACTTCCTAGCGCTGACCTTCTTCGTCGCGGCGTTTCACGTGAGCGGTCACGGGGCTGGTGGCTCTGTGCGGCCTGCGGGCCTGAGAGTTTGAGGCCACCCTGCCCTCAAACCCCACCCCAGGGGGTGGGTGTCTAGACCAGGGTCCCTGACCCTCTGAAGGACTTGGGTTTTGTCTGCTGGTCTTGGAGCCATTTGGGGAAGAAAGGAACCCCAAATCTGTGAGGTTCGCGGAGGACTCCAGGATACGAGCGTTCTGTTACGGCGTTCTAGCGCCGTGATTTTAACGTCCGAGGACTAATCCTTGCACAGAATCCCTCTTCACGCAAGGAGCCTCCCAGCTGGAGGAGGGGAGCTGACCCCCACGCGCCGGCAGTGCCGGACCGGAGAGCAGGCAGGACGGGGGTGGGCGAGGCCGGAGCCAGCCGGCATGGGAGCCCTACCACAGCCGGTCCCAACGGCCAGGCTGCAGCTTTGCAGAACTGAGCTGGGGAGCCGTGGTTTGTCTGAGGTCAGCGTCTGTGAGCGCTCGTGTGCTTCCGAGGCGGGCACCGCCCACCCCCGCGCTCCAGGTCAGAGCCACGGGACCCGGCAAGGGCAGTAGGGAGACGTCCCCGCAGGCGTGCGGCTCACGGCAGCGGTCCTACGTCCCGCAGTTCTGGTGGGCTGGACGGGACACAAGTCCGCGGGCTTCTGTGGCGCCTGCCATGCATCTGGCTGTGTCCTTGGCACCCGGGTCGGGTCGTACCCGCAGTCCCTGGGTGGAGGGCAGCCTGGGAGCAGGGCGAGGTGCGTATTGCCATGCTCCTTTCTTTGCAGCTTCTGTTTGATTTTCTGGCGTTTAAAAACGACATCAGTTTCTGGAAGAGAAAGAAGAGCATGATAGGAATGTCCACCAAAGCAGGTGGGAGCTCTGGGGCCTCCGGCCGCTGCTGGGGCCCGTCCTGCGGTTGGTACAGACGGGCGTTGAAGGCTCGTCTTGGAACGCAAGCTGTGGGGTTGTCTCTGACAGCCGCCAGCTGGGGACCCTGCGCCCTAGTGGTGCTGGGGGAGGGACATGTCCGGATCACACAGTGCGTCTGGTAGGCCTGTGACCTTGGGGGGCGATGGAGGCTGCACACCGGGGCCCGCCTCGGCTGTGACAGACGCTGGGTCTCAGAGTGCGCTGGTGTGCGGCCGCGGGGCACGGGCCTCAGACAGGAGACCGCTCGTTTCTGCGGCGGCAACGGCGTGCCCAGGGCGGGGCTCTGCTGCTGGGGGGACCCCGTGTCGTCCTTGTCTCAGATTGTTCTGTCCTGTTCTCTGGTGTCTTCCGAGTGGACGGGGGCCCCCACTGAGTCCTCCTGCCCCTCTGGCCCTTCCTGGGGAGCGGAGGGCGGACACCAGGTGCCGTGGGACCCCAGGTCCCAGGTCATGCCCACGCCCCCCCGGTGGCGCCCCAGCAGGCGTGGCTCTGCTGCTTCAGTGGGCGGCGCTGAGGAAGAGGCAGGGTGTTGTCAGTGAACACTGACGGGGTGTGGGGTGCGTGGGCTGACGGGACTGCGGGAACCCGGGAGGCGGGGTGTGAATGGGGCAGGCCAGCCCCTCAGCACGGCCCCCGCCCCCCGCCCCCAGTGCTCTGGCGCTGCTTCAGCACGGTGGTCATCTTCCTGTTCCTGCTGGACGAGCAGACGAGCCTGCTGGTGCTGGTCCCCGCGGCCATCGGCGCTGCCATCGAGGTGAGTCGCACGGCGGCGCTTGGTCCTGCCCTCGGCTCCGCGCTGAGCTGGCACCCAGGGGTGCGGGAGGGCGGAGCGGCCACTGCGGGCCCCAAAAAGCACCCGCCCGTCACAGCCGTCTGCTGGGCGTGTCTGACGCGTTGGGCGCAGGGCCACCAGCTTGCGCTGTGCCGGCTAGCGGAGGAGCCAAGTGTGGGACGAGGCGTCCAGGAGCGCGGCGCCCTGGTGTGGGGCTCAGGAGAGGGTCCTGTGGGTTGGGCGGCTTGGGGCCGGGCCGTGAGGACGGTGATGGGGCTGGGACATGGGATCAGTGGAGGGGGTGGTAGGCCCGTGCCGCTTCCCGACGGCACACGGGAGAACAACGAGGCAGGGACTGGGCCGCCGCAGGGGAGCGGGGGTGGCAGGAGAGAAGACCGGCGCCCCGACGGGTCCTCGGTCTCGTGTCTGTGGGAAGTAGGGGACCCCAGCAGAGGAGCCGGAGTAGGTTACGCGCTGACCACGAGGCTTGTAGATGCCTGGGAGGAAGGACCAGTGTGTGTGGTGCCACAGTGCATGACCTGTGGTGAGCCCGAACGGGACCGCGCGCCTTCCTGCAGGGCTCTGGCAGGAAGGGGAGGTGGCGGAGAAACGGAGCGGCGGCGTCCGCTCTCCGCCGGCGCAGCTTCAAGGACGCGTATGGTCCCCTCCCCCAGAGCCTGTTGCCAGCGCGTGTTTTTCTTACGGCTCCGCGTGAGCCTGCTTGCGGAGGGTCTGGGTCTTCACGGCTTGTGTGGTGAGCAGTGCCTGGTCCTGAGGGACGGTTACAGGCCAGGACGTCCTCCTCTGGCCTCCGGGGCCACCCTGTCCCCACTGTGCTCCCGTGCTCCTGCCCGTGGGCGCTGGCCCACGTGGTGGTCAGGTCAGAGATGGCACTTGGTCCGCCCATCAGGGAGCGAGGGTGGGGACCCTCCCGTGGTCACCTGTCACCATGTGGAGCCCAGCTCAGGAGCGGCTGTGCTGCGCTGGTCGCCCTCGGTGGGGTGCTGAGAAGGGGTGGGTCCCCCAGAGACCAGAAACAGCAGGACTTGGGGCAGAGGCTCGGGGCCTCCCAGGGCTAACCAGGAGGAAGGTGCTGGGGAAGCGGGGGGCAGGCAGGGTGGGCGGGGACGGGGGCTCGGCCGTGCAGAGAGGAGGTGGGGGTGTCCGCGTGGGCAGACGGACCTGATGGTTGGGCGTGCAGGCTGTGAGGTCCGTCGGGCTGGGCTGGAGGGGCCAAGCAGGCAGTCATGATGGCCCCTCAGCTTCCTGCGGCACGTTCCGGGGACTCCTTGGTCCCAGAGCCTGAATGTCTGCTCCTCTTCGCCGTCAGCTGTGGAAGGTGAAGAAGGCCTTGAAGATGACCGTGCTCTGGAGAGGCCTGAGACCCAGATTCCAGGTGGGGCTTCTTCCTTTGAGACCGCGCCCCCCCCCACCCACCCACCCCCCGCCACACACCGGTCAGCCTGCTCGCCTGGCCTAGAGTGCCTCCCACGCATCTCCTGGCGGTGCTCCGGGTGGATGCCGTCCTCGGGCCGGGGATCCTTTGGGCGCATGGCCCCAGGTAGCCCCCCAGCAGATGAGTGCGTGGGAGCAGCTGGTGGAGGCCGGGGCACGTGCAGCGTGTGGTTCCCTGGGCAGGGCTGGACCTCATGGACATCCCTGCTGGGGACGGAGCGTGGACAGCGCTGACAGCCTGACGGGCCTGACGGGGGCTGGGGGTCTCGGTCGGTCTGAGGGTCTTTCACACAGTCTGCTTTTGCTGCTGTGATGGACCCGTTCAGGAGAACTTGGGGTTCACAGCTCCCCAGCTCTCTGAGTCGTGAACCGTCAAGGACAGGGAACTAGGCGGGAGCACGAGGTCCATCCTGTTCCCTCGGTGAGGGGACATGCTAGTGGGTGTGCTCCTGCCACACGTAGCACTCACTATGGCCCTTGGGGACCTCTTTGGGTCCTGGGTGGCTCTGGGGCACGGGATGTGACCGGAGCCTGGAGACATTTGGCTGGGGGTCGCCACCTGGGTGCACCTGCCCATCCGTACACGACCGTCCCTGTGCGGCTCGGGCTTGCCTGGAGTCAGGTGACTGACGGGACCACGTTGGGTTTTGTGACAGTTCGGCACTTACAGTGAGTCGGAGAGGAAGACGGAGGAGTATGACACTCAGGTAGGCAGTGAGGGTGGGGCTGGGGCCCACTGGAGCCCGAGGGGGACTCACCTGCGGCTTAGGCTTTCTGACTTGGGGAGGGAGGCTTAGGGCTTCTCCGCGTCCCGGGCCTGGCAGGGAACCTGTGCCGAGGCGTCCCCAGTGGTTCGTGCGGGGGCTGTGATCCCACGTTGTGTCGCCGAGACTCTGGCGAGCCCTGCATGGTGGGGCCCCTGTCCTGAGGCCAGCGGCCCCCGCACTGCCTTGGACGTGCTTCCTGCGTGGGGACCGTGGCCCGCTCTGCTTCCTTGGTGCCTTTTTGCCCTCGGCCCTGCCGGGATCCCAGTGTAGCTCCAGACACACACCAGGACGAGCCCCGGGATACGCAGCTCGCGGGGGGGGGGGGGGTCTCTGCATCTTCGTCTCCGGCAGCTGTTCCATTGGCCTCTGGGGGCTGGTGGGCTGCCTACCACCCGCGCCCCGTCCGGCCTCGCTCCTGGTGGTGTGTTCCCAGCACCCGCCGTCCCAGCACCGTGCGCACTCGCTGCCTGAAGCCGGGGTCGCTCGCTCTTCGTGCTTGTCTTTTCCTGTCACGCGGGGGAAGCTCACGGAGGTGGCCTGTTCTCGGCAGGCCATGAAGTACTTGTCCTACCTGCTCTACCCTCTGTGCGTCGGGGGCGCCGTCTACTCCCTGCTCAACGTCAAGTACAAGAGGTAGGACGCTGCCCAGCCCCGCGCTGCTGCACGTCTGCCTGGGGACACCCCTTGGCTCTGGCCCAACCCGGCCCGCCTCTGTGCCCCGCGACCCCTGCAGTGTGGACAGGGGCAGGGCCTCGCCCAGGGCACCTTAGTCTGCAGTGAGGGCGCCGAGGCCATCGTGCAGGGCCCCGGGTGTCCGTGGCCCTGGTGTCTGGAACGAGGGTGGATGCGTCCAGACAAGGGGAAGCCGGGTCAGGCAGCGTGGCCCCCGAGCGCAGATGCAGCCCTGACGGCTGGACCCCAGCTGTGGTCTTCGTGCTGCTGGGAGCTCTGACGGAGAACCCCGCTACTGCGGGTCTCTGGCCGCCACCCGGCACTTGGGTTCCAGGGGTAGGACTAGCCGCGCGGGTGCCCAGAGTGGCACCGTTTCGCGCCGGGTGTTTGTGACGTGGTTTCCACAACCGTGCTGCCAGCGGCGGGACGGGCACGGCGGGCGGGGGTGGGGCGCGGGCCGCGGGCTGACGGCGCTCTTCCCCTTCCAGCTGGTACTCTTGGCTCATCAACAGCTTCGTTAACGGTGAGTCGTGGGCCTCGGCCCCGCCCGCGGTGTTTCAGCAGCTCCTCTTGGCTCTGCACGCGCCCGTGCGGTTCGAGGTCGTGCGGGCAGGACCTTTGCTGCCGCCCGGGCTCCATTTGGGGGCCCCCAGATGCCTGATGTGTTTGTGGGAGCCCCACTCGGGCCGCTCCAGCCGCAGAGCCCCGAGCCGTGCGTTTACTCAGCGCGAGAACAGCTTCGGGCCGCGGGGAACAGCCCTGTGTGCACCCGTTTCCCGAGGGCAGGCCCCAGAGCGCAGAGCACCGCCTGGCCCTTGCGCCCCGTGCCCGGGCTGGGTCCACATCTTGAGAGGGGCAGGTGGGCCGGCCCTGCCCGGCCCGGGCTCTCTGTGGGCAGCGGAGGGCCGGAGCCCGTCTGCGCAGAGCCCACGATGGGCTCCTGCCGTGTGGGCAGGGACTGTGGCTGGGCCACGGGGCATCAGCTTTCCTGCCCGGACGCCGCGCCGTCGCAGCCCACGTCTGTCTCACAGGGGTGTACGCGTTTGGCTTCCTGTTCATGCTGCCTCAGCTGTTCGTGAACTACAAGGTAAGCCTCGGCCCGTGAGCGCCCCGCGTCTCCTGTGCGGCCGGCTGCTGACCTGCCGCGTCTGTCCTGTCCCCAGATGAAGTCAGTGGCGCACCTGCCCTGGAAGGCCTTCACCTACAAGGTCAGTGTCCTGCTGGGTGGCACTTCACGGTGGGGGGGGAGGGTCTTTTGAGCCGTGTGGGCCATGGTGGTGACTCGAGGACAGTGGTTCTCTGACCGTCCTCCCAGCCGAAGCCGAAACTTTAATCAAAACCACGTTTCTTTTGGCAACACGCATCAGAGTGCAGACCCCACCTGCCCCCGGGGGCCCCGTCCCCAGACGCATCCAGCTGCCGTGGGATCGTTCTGGCAGGATGCATCCCACGCGGTGGCGCTTGGGACCATGTGGCCTCCCGAGCGTGTCGTGCGTTTTTCAGGGGAGGTGGGCTCCAGCTCTGCGGCTCCAGATGCTGGAGAACCACAACCAGTTGTGAGAAGCGGGCACTCTGCCACGTTCCCAGCCCGTGTTTGCGGGGCAGCCCTCACAGGCCTTGCCGTCCTGCCGTCTGGGGAGACCTGGGCACCCCGGGCCACAGGATCGGCTTCCCTGGCGTCCAGTGTCCTCCTGCACTTGCCCGTTCTCTGCCTTTTTGGTGTCGCTGGGACACCCGCGGTCGCACGTGGTATTTGCCGAGCGGCGCTCCGCCATCTTTGATGGGGTGGACGGGGCCGTGCACGGGGCGGGGGTCTTCGGGAGCGACTGACGGCCGCGCTCCTTCCTTCCCCATCCGGCCTGCAGGCCTTCAACACCTTCATCGACGACGTCTTTGCCTTCATCATCACCATGCCCACGTCCCACCGGCTGGCGTGCTTCAGGGACGACGTGGTGTTTCTCGTGTACCTTTACCAGCGATGGTGAGTGCGGGGGCACCCGTGCTGCTGGCCCCCCAGGGCAGGAGACCGTGTGCACGGGGAGACCACCCTTACTTCCGGGCTGAGACGAGCTGGTCTGCGTACCGCCGTGTGGGTCCGGCCAGCCGCGTGTCCCGCGGTGTAACAGCACCTCTCCCGGACACCTGCCACGCACGGCTGAGCACAGAGGGGGATGCCACCCTGGGCTGTGTGCCTGGCCGGGCAGGGCTGGGGCCCCTGGGGACAGTTCCCCTACCTGTCTCTGCTTCAGCTCAGCTGCCCTGGGCCCCCGATGGTCCTCGAGCACAGAGCTCCGTCCTGATTGTAAAAACACACACACGACAACAGGTGGGCACAAGGGAACCCCCGAATCCTTCTCCTGTGGCAGCGGGGCTCACTGGCTCCTCCTTGCCGGGGTCAAGCGCCTCCAGATGGCAGAGCCCAAGGGCATCTTGTCCTTGTAGGCTTTATCCTGTGGATAAGAGCAGGGTGAACGAGTTTGGGGAGTCATACGAGGAGAAGCCGTCACGGAAGGCCCACGCCGAATGAGTCACCGCCCAGGCCACGTGGGGTCGGCCACCGTGCGGCAGAGCTGGGTCGTCGGCTGAGTATTTTGGATGCTTCTGGTGAATTCCTGGATGTTCCATCTTCTGCATTGCCAAAACCCGATCGTTTCCTGTCACCTCCTAAGTCGTTTCATGTTGTCATGGAGAGGGGCCCTGGCGGGGACTCCCGCCCCCACCAGGCTCTGACCGCGGGCAGCACAGCGCCGGGGCCGGGGGCAGCACGTGGGGCCTGCGAGCTCTCCAGTGGCTCTTCAGATCCATTCCTTGGAGACTGGGATCAAATGGCTTTCTTTCTTTTGGTTTAAAATTGACTATTTTAAAAGCTTAACGTACGTATGTTTCTATTTTAAAATAAATTTCTCTGGCTGTAACGTTTTCTGGGCCTGGGAGACGGGGGTGGGGGGCATCTGAGTGGCTTCGCTCCTGTTCTCGGAAACGTGCGTGCGGTGGGGGGTTCACGTGGCAAATTTAAAGGCTTCCTCTCGAGCGCTCACATCACAAACCTTTCTACGTACCTGGTGTTGAATTTGTCACGTGGCCGCCACTGGCCTGACAGATGGCGTTTTTTTAGGAATGCCCCTGGTCAGGGCGGATGAGCGGAGTGGCGTGGCAGGGCGGGAAGCGAAGGCAGGCACGTGCTCTGTGCGGTTACCCTCGAAGCTCTGCCCTCGCAACGGGCAAACACGCAGCCGCTGTCACGGTTTGGGGCTGGTGCCCAGCATCTGCCGTGGGGCTGGCTTCGAATTCCAGCTTTTGCTGTGGACTCGGGTGCTGCTGTGTCCACACCGGGGATGCTGAGCTCCTCCCAGGGCAGAAGGTGGAGCCGACTGCTGTCTGCAGGAGGCCCAGGCTCAGGAGCACACGGGCCTCCCACCTGTCCCCACTCACGCTGGCGGCACACTGTCGCCGCAGTCCGCTCACAGTGGAAACCGCGGGTGTGTGCCTCTCGGGAGCCTGCAGCTCCCAGCCGGGCGTGTGAGCTGAGCAGGACGGGCTGTTCAAGTGACCCTCATTCATTTCCAGCCTGGGAGGGGCAGCGGCAGGGGTCCCTGCAGGTCCCCGGACGGCACCGCTGACTGGCTTCCAATACAGATGCATCTCGTCCTCCGCCAGTCTCCAGCTTCCATGCGGGCAGGAGGGCCCCACCAGATGCTCCCGGCCAGAGCCCCTGCCTCTCCCGGCCTCTGGGGGGCCGGCAGCCTGGGCCCCGGGCCCCTGCCTGCATAACTGCGTCTCACTCCACATTCTGGCATCCTGCTGTCTGTTGGGGGCGTCTCGGGGGGGTGGGGGTCTGGTTCAGCCACAGGGTAATGCAGAGTCGTGCCCCCATCTCGAGGCCTTCCCATAGTCACAGCTGCCAGGCCCATGGCCCAGGGCACCTCCGTGGCTCCCCAGACTGCTCATTCACCTTTTCTCCTCCTATGGTCCAGATGGGCTTCTGTGCCAGTGTAGACACAGCCCGACCCGTGTGGGGAGCACCCCCGTGTGAATTTTCACACAGCCCCGTGGGAGCGGAGTGGGCAGCTCCCAGTGACGGGTTCCCGCATCCCCCCCGGCCTCCTGGCTGGCCGCCTGCAGAGACCACTTGGCGGCCCCCAGCCCATCCCTCCCCGCCCCGAGCCCCACACCGGACTCGTCTGGCTTCTGTGGCTCGGAATTCTCTCTCCACCCGTGGCCCTCCCTTGCCCTGCTGTGTGGCACCCCACTGTGGAAACAGCCACACTTCGGGGACTGTGGCAGATGTCAGGGTTTTGTCCAGTTTGGGGCTAGCATAAAGTCACCCAGAGCGCACGTGTGTCTTCAGTGGGCACAGCGGTCCGCTCTGGGGCCCCGCTCAGGCAGAGCGCATGCGTGCTTGGCATCAGGGGAGCCGATGTCCCTGGGCTTGTTCCAGCGCCATCCCGGGGCCCCCACATGACACCTGCCCGGAGCCCCCAGGGCCCTCTGGCGTCACACCCGCCCCTCCAGGGTCCCTGTGTCACACCCGCCCCAGTAGTCCTGCTTCTAGTAGCAGCTGTGTTGGGCTCCCTGGCTGAGGGGACGAACCACGCAAGGTGGGCGGAGAGCCTGTCCTGTGTTCTGTTCTTGAGAACATTCCTGACGTGGCCTCTGGCGCAGCTGGGCCCCCGGCATCGTTGCCGGGACTTTCACTTCTGCTGCTGCGCTGCCAGAATTTCTGTCACTACCGTGGAGCTACTCGAAGTTCCATTGTTTCGCTTAAAGAACTGGTGCATTCGGCTTAAACCTCCCTCCCCTTAGCATCCTCTGGTTCTCAGGGCCTCTTGGCCGCATCCCCAGGGCGGCACACGGGCGCGCCCACAGCCTCTAGGCAGAAGAGCGAGCTGCCAGGGCGACTTCTGGAAATCAGCGTTTGTTCCGTCCCAGAGGCCAGAGGCTCGGGGTGAGGGTGCCAGGGCCTGGCTCCTACCGAGGCTGAGGCGGCCACTGCTGTCCTCACGCGACCTCCTCCCTGAGCTCGCATCCCCAGATCCCCCCTATTGACAAGGATACAGTCTTGTTGGCTCCAGACCCACCATAAAGACCTCACCTGGGTTCGGCCCTCCGCAGAGACCCCATTTCCAAAAAGCCCCCACCCGCCGGCCCTGGAGGTCCGGGGAAAATGCTTTTAGTGCCTAACAACTGCTTAAATAGTTACTTGTAATTCCTTTTTTCTTTTTTTTAATAAAAAGATTTTATTTCTTTATTTGTCAGAGAGATCGTGTGCGCACAAGCAGGGGGAGCGGCAGGCAGAGGGAGAGTGGGCTCCTCACTGAGCAGGGAGCCTGATATGGGACTCGATCCCAGGACCCCAGGATCATGACTGGAGCTGGAGGCAGGCAGTTCTCCAATTGAGCCACCCAGGGGCCCCTGTAATTCCTTTTCTTCTTGCTCCATCGGCTTTTGTCAGCTCCAGCATCTTTGGTCTTTTCAGAAACTGCTCAGCTCTGCTCATTCTCTATGTGTTGTTTTCTCCTTCACTGACTTCTGCTCAGGTCTGTCATTCCTTGTTTCTTTTTACACACAGCACATGTATTTTGATATCATCTTTCCTACTTTGGAGGTGGTTACGTGCCTCGTTAACTTTCAGCCTCTCTTGTTTTTCAAACAAGACTTTAAAGTTCTGTTTTAGGAGTTTCTCCTTCTGGACGAGGAGATCTAGCAGGGTTTACTCTCTGGTCCAAAAGGATGACAACTGGACACAACGTGTGAAATGACCATCGTGAAGATGCTGAGGACCAGGCACGGAGAGAGGCGCGCACTGGACCCCGGGTGTCCCGGCGACGGGATGGGGCTGGGCCTCTGGGGAGCAGAGGGGCCGGCGCCTGAGAGGAGGGAGCTGGGCAGGGAGAAGCCTGGAGACCAGCACCAGGTCCCCAGTATCCCACTGGTTGCCGATCAGTGCCTGTGTGTCAGGAGGCAATACCCATTCAAGTGGGAGCCACCAGAAAGGATCTGAAGGGACAACCCTGCATGCAAAGAGTGGTCATACCCGTTGTAGTCAGCCAGAGCGGATGCCCCACTGTTCTGGGGCCGGCTCAACAGTTGGGGAAAAACTCAGTCACAGACCAAGCACTGTCGGTCCCCCCAACAAAGCTTAAAGACAAGATCCGAAAGGAGCAAGTTTCCAAGACTTCTGTTCCCCGGTGAGCAGCTAACAGATCCCCTTCACCCAAGAAGGTGAAAATTCACAGCGTCTGCATCCAATTACAGATCTACAAGGGAGCAAGAAAACGCAGTCCGCAACGGAGACACCGGCGAGCTGGGGCCTAGCCCGTGAGAAACGGGACAAGGATGTGGAAGCAGTTGTCAAAGCGACCCCAGGTCCTAGCAGCCGGAGGGGAGGCTACAATGTGGGGGAGGGGGGAGCACTGGGAGATCTGATCTTGCAGAAGAAGAGAGTAACAGTAACGAGTGTAAGACAGTAACAGTAACAAGTGTAAGACAGCGATGTGTGAATGAAACTGAGGGAAACAAGGAAACATCCAGGACCCGCAGGGGCCCGGGGTGGGGGCGGGCTGGCAGGGGGCGGGGGTGCAGGGCCAGGGAGGCCTTTGAAGAAATGTCTGGTGACTTGTCAGATTTGCTTAAAATAGATATAAAACCACAGATTTGGGAAGTGCGACAAGAACCAAGCACAAGGAACAAGAAGAAAACCAAAAGGTGTGCAGAATCATATCGCTGATTTGTAGCAAAGAGAAAAATCTGTAAAGTAGCCAGAGAAGAACCATGCATGACACCCAAAGGAATAACAACAAAAATGATACAGGAGACTTCTCACCAGAAACAATTCAAGTTGGAAGAGGTCTTTAAGGGGCACCTGGGTGGCTCAGTGGGTTAAAGCCTCTGCCTTCGGCTCAGGTCATGATCACAGGGTCTTGGGATTGAGACCCACATCGGGCTCCCTGCTCCGAGGGGAGCCTGCTTCTCCCTCTGCCCCTCCCCCTGCCTGTGTGCTGTCTCAAATAAACAAATTAAACCTATAAAAAAAAAAAACACTGAAAGGAAAAAAGGAAAAAATCTAACTGAATCCTTTCTAGAGAAAATACATTTTAGAATATAGGTTAGAGTTAAGGGTTTTTACAGACATGCTAAGCTGGGCGAGTCACAGCACATCTGCTCTGTAACGAGGGTTAGGAGGGGTCGTTCCAGCAGCACGTGGAAATCGGACCTATGCGTGAGAGCAAGGAGCACCAACAGTAAATTTGAGGGTGAATATAGAGACTGTTTTCATAAGAATTATCCTAGATTATCCTAAAGGACAACAGGCCACTCAAAACTGGAATAATGACCATATTTTTCGGGTCCCTCAGGAGGGGAGGCACGCCAGGCTGCTCTCGCAGGTTCTCCCGCTGGGGGTGGGGGTGGTGTAGGCCTCAGGGTGCTGGAGACAAACACGGGTTCTATACATCCTGCAGCAAGCTCCAGAGTAAACTGTTATAGCTCTTGAGCCGATGAAGGAGACAAAACTCAGTAAGAAATAGCCGATGCAAGAGAAGGCGGGAAGACGCGAGCAGAGGAGCGCAACAAACGAGACAGCAGAAGCCAGCAGCAACGCAGAGCTTCAGCTGTCGCAGCAACGAACACATTAAACGTAAATGAGGCAGACACCGGACTGACCGGTAGCGACCGCCAGCCGAGTGCGGGTGCAAGGCCGGCCAGACACTGCACAGAAGCCGCCCCTGGAGACAGTGGGACACGGAGGGGTCACAGGAAAACGTGAGCGAAGACTCGCCATGCGGATGCTCGAAAAAGGAAAGCTGGACTGACAATATCAGGAAAGTAGATTTCAGGAAAGGGTATTACCAGGCAATACAGTCTTTCATCCAAATGAAAGTAAACTAAGTCCACGAAAAGGACATAATAATCCTGAATGTTGAAGTTGTCAGACTAATCATGAGGCAGAAGCTGTCAGACGCGCAGGAAGACGTGGAACCCCTGCCTTGCTCGGTGGCTGATGGCCCGATGGCAGTGGCAGACCCGCAAGGACATGGAAGACTGGGCATCGTGAGCCTCGGTGACCCGTGGGACATCCCACCCCACGGCAGAGCACACACTCTTCCCAAGAGCAAAGAGCATGTTTACTGAGAAAGACACAAAACAGGCCCAAACGAAAGGCAGTGGTTCTAGGCAGATACACCGTGTCTTCAGCCTCCGTGGGGCCAAGTGAGCAGCAGAAGCAGAAAGACCCCAGGGGGCCGGGGGCCTCCAGAATGCAAGAGGGAAATTAGAGACTATTTGGAACCAATCAAAGACGAAGGACGAAGGTCGTGACATTGTGGTAGTGAGAGGGAAGCCGCCACCTTCGGTAAGCTGGAGAGCGAGTTAAACCCAGAGAAAGTAGAATCAACGAAATCGAAAAGGTGATTCAGAGAATTAATGAACCCAAACCCTGTTCTTTGGGAAGATGGGTCCAGTGAGGGAGCGTGTAGCCAGGCCAGGTGGGAGAAAGGAGACCACGCAGGATCACAGATGCCACACGTGCGAACAGAATGGCCACGTCCCAGCAACTTCGCACTAGTGCCATTGGCATTCGGGACAGATGTGCCAACTGCCGCTCACGCCAGAGGATCAGGTGCCCCGGACAGACCTCTATTTCTGGAAAACATTGAATCCACAGTTAAAGTCTTCCCAGGAAGGAAGGACCGAATGGCGTGGTGGGTAGACTGATTTTAACACTGCAGGAGGGGAAAATAGCAATGCCACAGAGTCTTCCAGAACCCTGCAGAGGACAGAGGGCCTCCCGTCTGGTCACAGGAGACCGGCCTGGCCCTGGTGTCAAAGATGTTGCTGGGGAACAGCGGCCTTGAGGACTACGGAGCCGCCACCTCTGGCCACCCCCCACCCCGCCTCAGGCACCCTCAGCCCTGGGCCACCAGCTCCCCTCCTGGGCTGCCCTCCAGCACCTGCCCACAGGTCCTCGTGGGCCACAGACCTTCCCTCTTGAGTCTGCTCTGCAGAAATTCAGCTGTTGGAAAATTCTTCAAGGTTTGTCCAGATAAAAATGTCCCAGTGCCCCTCATTCTTCTGGGACACACATTTCCTGGGGGGTCCAGCCCCACATGGCTGGTAAGGCCTCGTCTGGCTGCGGCCACACCATAGCTGGTTCCTCTGACCCTCCTGCTGGGACGCTCATGTCATCCTCCAACAACAGGGAAGTCCAGCAGCTGTCTCCCCCAGAGTGCTTCTCCCACGCTGCCCCATCCCCTCGCATTGTCCTGGTCTGTCCATACCCTTCCCCCTCCTCCTGCGTTCAGTCCCTGATCCCTGGGCTGCAGTCATGCTGCCTCCCCGTCTGTCTCTGCACATTGCTCTCTCTCCTCAGGAACTTTATTCTCCGTATTTACTGTCAGCACTCGGAGATGTGCAGGACCCCCTGCAGGCCGGCTGGTCCCGGACTCACGCCGTCCCTGCATGTCGTCCCTCCCAGACTCTCCCGCACTCACCCTGTCCCTCCCAGACTCCTCGAGACCCACGCCATACCCCCCGGACTCACGCGTCCCTCTGTGTTGTCCGTTCTGGACCCACACCGTCCCTCCCAGACCCATGCTGTCCCTCCCGGACTCTCGCCGTCCCTCCCACTGTCCATCCCAGATGCAGAACACAACTGGCACTCGGTCACGGACCCTTCCCAGCAGCTGCAGAGTTTGCATATCTGACTCCCGGCTTTGTGCCCGCACCGTTCCTGCTTGCTCTCAGTCACGGCGCTTCGTGGTGTGTTCGGAAGTGTTTGGCTGCGGGTTCGTATTTGGCGGGTGACAGGAATCCTGAAACCTGGAATACTGACGCCTCCTTCCGGGAGGACCTGGAGCTTGTGCCCTTGGCACCTGTGGGGAGCCAGGGTCCCTGCGGACATGAGGCTGGTTGGTCTTCCGGGGCCTCCATGCCCCACAGGTCTGCAGGCCTGGGGGCTGGGAGAGGCCAGATGAGGTCATGTATGAAGGCCAGAGTGACAAGTCTACTCTGGGAGGCGTGAGCAGGCCTTAGTGAGCATCAGCAGGATGGGCCCTGCTCCCATGGACGCTGCCGGGAGGAGGTGGCCGGCCAGACAGGAAGCCCGGGGCAGCATCCAGGTAGCAGGTGACGGGCAGCATCCAGCACGCAACAGAGGAGAAGAGTCCGGCACATCCGGGTGTCTGTACGGGGTTGGGGCTGAGTGGCTCCTTCTGTAAGACACACAAGCCCGGGCTCCGCTGTCCTCACCTCCTTCCCCGCCCTCACTCTCGCTGATGGCCACCAGCAGAGCCGGACCCTGAGCGTCCCCAGAGACACACCCAGTCACCCCCTTGCTGCCGCAGGGAGCCAGGATTTGGCCTGGGGCATGTGCTGTTCACAAAAGGAGAGACTAAGGACTTAATTCTCTAAGTAAATTCCACCTTTCTGCCTCCGAGTGGGTCAGTTTATCTTACCATTTTCTTAAATTTCGTCAAATAACATCCAAGGACGCAGAATCCAGAGGCACACACACAACCGGAACCCAGCCACGCGGGCCACGACGCGGGGACCTAATCCCATACTCGCAGGGGTTCTGACTGTGAGCGCCTTTTACCGGTTCCATCAGGTGACTGAGGGTGCGGAAAGGACACAGAGAGCCGGAAATGGGTCAGGAAGGGTTAAATGCGGCAGCCGTGCCCTCTGGGAGGACGCAGAGAGCCAGGAATGGGTCAGGAAGGGTTAAATGCGGCAGGGGACACACACCCACTCTCCCAGACCCGCCAACCTCCCTGACCGGAGGGGCCGTCTCCTCAGGCCCCCACCCCGGCTTGCTGCCTTCCCTCCTGACCATGCCAGTCTGGCAGGCACCAGGCCCACCCACCGGGGACACCGGCCTGGAACCTGGAACCTGGGTTTGTGTCCCAGCTCTGTCCCCAGTGATTGGGCTTTCAGGAAGCCCCACCCATGAGCCTGTAAGAAAGAAGTGATGCGCAGGGACAACGAGCTAACATGGGGAAAGTCGCCAACAAGGGCTGTCATTCCCATTGCACTGTAGCGTCACCACGAGGAACCGCAGCAGGAAGCCTGCGGGGTGCGGCGGGGGGACAGCATGGGCGCCGGGCAGCCGCTCTCTCATTCTGCTCCCCGAGATCTGCCCAGTGGAAGGAGGCACAGAAAATCAGGTGACGGCTGCTTTCCCCCCAGGCTGGGAGGACGGGGCAGCTGGGCCCCCAAGCTTCCTGGCCCCGGAGCACCCGGAGGATGGGGCATGAACCCTGAGGACCCCTAGGGTGTTCTCCACCCCGGCGGCTCTGAGCCGGCGGTCCTGGCAGTCCCAGGGCCTGATGCGCCAGCCGCTGCCGTCCACATGGATGGTCCCCGCTGCCAGGGACACAGCCCGTGTCCTCTGCTCCGTCCCTGCTGTGTGTGGTCGGCTAGAATTTCGCTTGTTTGTGACTGCGGTGTCTTGAGCTCGGTGAAGTGTTTGCGCCGGGGAGGCTGGGTGAGGACGCCGCCACTGACGCCTGCGGTTGACTCGCGCTCGGCCACTCAGCGTGGTCAGGGCTGCGTGGACCGGAACAGGGAAGAGCGGCCACGTCAACCCTTCATAGGGAGAGTTCGGGGGCCGCAGTGAGACCCTGAGTCTGGCAGGGCCTGGCTGTGCTGCCCCGAGCGGCTCTCGGCAGGACGGGGCGGCCGCCCACCGCCGTGAAGCCTCCTCCCACGACCCAGCACCGGGGGCCCCGCGGCGAGCTCTGCCGCCTCCTGAGAGGAAGGTGCGCCCTGGGAGTCGGTCGCCATGGGCCCCGCGCCTTGCCTGCAACAGCAGTGACTAGTCTGCTGGTGGGCCAGCTGCGCCGTTTCCTCACTGGTTCATCAGGGACATTCTCTGCTACTGCTTTGTGAAGTGTTACGGTGAGTTGTAATTCCCACAGCGAACCTGTGTTCAGTTATCAGCAAAGACGCTGTCGGGCTCTGAGAATAGTTTCCCTCAAACAAAACAATCCTCCTACCAGTGGGACCTGGGGTGGCTTTCAGGTCCCTGGGGTGCCAGACACAGATGTCTCCCTATGCCCCCTCTTTGCTTCCAGAAAACACCCCCTAAAACCCGGGTCCCTGAACCTGCCCTCCACACCCCCTCCCTCCCCTCATGTGTGGTCAGGAGGACAGGGCTCCTCCCGTGACTCTTCTACGCCCCCTAAGCTGGAACCTTCCACGGGGCCCAAGGCGGGCCCTGTGGTCACGGCTGCCCAGGCGCCCCACCGTGGCCCTCTCCCACGCAGCCTGCGGACCGCCCACACCATCAGAGAGGCGAAAGGAAGAGCCAGTGAGGCCAGCAAGTGCTGGCAGGGCTCAGGGAAGCAGGAGCCCACAGAGTGCCCGCGGAACAGAGATGGCACGCCCCCGCTTACAGTGTGACCCAGCCACTCTCCTGGACCTCTGTCCAGGAATAACGACAAGTTATGTGATCCGGCACAAAACCCTGTCTACGAACAGTCCGCACAGCTCCAAGGTGGAAGAGTCCCAGACTGCCTTCAGCAGCATGTGGTCATGTCCCCTGTGCCCCCACAGCCCAGACACTGCTTTGAGATGGAAAGCAGCAGACCACCGGCCCCATGGGAAGGACACAGAGCACAGCACCCGTCTCTGTGTGTCACATTTGCTGTGTTTCCGTTTCTAGCCTCAGAAGGACAGTTTCCCTGCTGAGGAGGCTGGTGGTCAGAGGCCAGGGGACAGGGCAGGGGGAGGGCAGCACGGGGACCCTGGAGCCCGTGGTACCATTCCACATGGTGAGAGCCACGCTGGTCACACAAATCCACATGGGCAGTAAGAGGACATCCAGCTCCACACACATACAGGACCAGGCTCAGTACCAGACTGGCTCTGGCCAAGGGTTCCCGCGTTCCGGGAGGTCACCTGCTGGGGACACCAGGAGAGGCGCTCAGAGGCAGAACAAAGCAACCGTTGTATTCTCTGTCATGCTGAGCATCAAGGGAAGGAGGCCACGTCCTAGTCCCAGAACCCAGGGACACGGCCTTGGCTGGCACGAGGGACTTCGTGGCTGGGATTGGAGGAGGGTCAGAGTCAGAGAGATGCAGACAGAGGCAGATGCTGGCATCACAGCAGCTTGGACAGTGCCCCATGGAGGGCCCTTCCCAGAAGCAGGGGCCCTGGGGGCTCGGATCGTGTGGGCCCTCTGTCGGCAAGGCCACGATGACGATGTCATTTCTTTCTCATGCTCCCTTTGTGGGCAGCTTCCGCCCGGACAGAAGCCTGTGTGCAGCAGACCGCCCTGTGTTCACTTGGGCAGCAGCCTAGCTGGGGACACCCATTTGGAGCTGAGGCGTGTGTTCGCCTGAGAGGGTGCCCGGCCAGCAGGCCCAGCCCTGGACATGCCATCCCCTCACAAGCTCCTCCCCGCACTGCCATCAGGGCCAGCTCTCCCCCAGGGCAGCCTGCCTACGCCAGCCTGCAGCCCAGTGACCGTGGGCAGTGAGCCCTGCCCGGGCGCCGACGACGGCCTCCCCAGGTTCAGGTCACTCGGGCAGGCCTGCGGCTTCCTGAGATCTGCTCTTGTCATTTCCGTGGTTCCTCGTGGACCGGGGAGAAGTGGTCTGTCGACATCCATCCGGTCCCCTGAACTGCCTGGGTGGCCCCCCACGCCCAGTGCACGTGCCGTTAGACGTCTCTTGGGCCAGTCTGTCCAGCCCACATGGAGGCCCACACACAGGGCGGTGGGGGGACCCCTCCCGCCACACTGAACCAGCAGCACCGTGGCATTCTTTGGCTCCTGGTGCCCAACGCACTCGGTTTAGAAACTTCCGGGTGTCAAGTGCGATGCCCACCCGTGGCCTCCCAGAAGTCTCAGAATGAAGGGGCTGTTGTATTCCTTCTGAAGCCAACAGCATCACCACTTTCCTTGGAACAAACTCTCACGTTTACGACGCGATGACTTCAGACCAGCACCCGCTTTCCGGGACCGGCTAACGCACCCAGGACCCCGGAGATGCAGGGTCTCCATGCAGGCTGGGGGACCCTTCCTCACCATCAACACGGTATCAACCCCACGTGTCCTTTTCTGCCTTGGTTTTCCTACTCTGCTTTTTCGAAAAACACCTGTCTTCTGAGCAGGTTTCTCCGGGGAAGCAGAGGAACTTTGTTGGAAAATAACAGCTTGCCCCCAGCAGCGGCAAACGCACCAGTGGCAAAGTGAGAAGTCAGCGGGTCTCCGCCATGGCCCTGGAGGCCGCGGACTCCGTGGAACCCTCTGTGGACTCGGTGGAACCCTCCAGGGTGGGACACGGTCAGAGCCCTCCTCCACCCGCACACCTCGGTCAGTGGGGAGGCCTGTTTAAATGCAAGGCTGTGAATAAAAGCAATTTCCTGAAAACATTTCTTACATTGTTCAAGGTCAACACGCGCTCAGCTATGCGGTTTGCTGAGCTCAGTCTGTCACCCCGGGAGCCCCCCCGAGACCCATGAGTTTGCCTAATGCTCAGCGATTGGAGCCTGAACGTGCTGTGGAGGCCGCGTTGGTGTTGTCTCATTAGAGAGGCCATTCGGAACTGTCTTGTTCCAGCCTCACGACCAGCGCCCTCAACACTGGGTCTGGGCTGGGCTGGAAGGGGCTCCCAGGCCAAGGCAGGTCCCTCCACCCGCCCAGCCCTGCCCTCTGCGGGCCACTCCGAGTGAGCCCGGAGCTGGAGCCGGTGTGAGGGGCCTGCTCACGGCGCCACACGGGCCCTGGGGCTCCAGTTTCTCCCCATCTTTCATGGACTCCGGTTGGTAGGGAACGGATTTGGGTTTTCTGGTTCTCGCGCAGACAACAGAAGCCTAACGACCTGAAAGTGGAAAGTACAACCCAGGGTCTAGGAGACCCAGTTGGCCAGAAAGAACCAGGGCCCTCCACTGCCCTCAGGCCCACGTGGGCGGAGCGCCAGCGACCCTTCTCCGGCATCGTCGCCTATTCGCTACCCCGCTCCTTCCACCCGCACTCCCCGGCAGCCCTAGGCGCCTGGGGCACGGCCCATGGGACAAAGTGATAAACCAGGGGCCCCTCTCCCAGGCGGCGCAGGGCGCACCAGGTGCCCCACGTTGGGGCTCCCCCTCGGGTACCCCAGAGCCGCGGTCGCCTCCACCCCTCCCCGCTGTGCGACCCCCCCCTGCAACGGCGGCTCCCTGCACGGGATCGCGGGGCGTGGGTGGAAAGGATGCGGTACCGCCGACAAAGCCCGCAGGGACCTCGCCACACCTGGGCGCCAACACCCTAGAACGCCGCGACCCCGCCCCGGCCCCGCCCCGGCCCCGCCCCGGCCCCGCCCCTTCCTCCCCGAAGCCCCGCCTCCTCGTGCGGACCCCCTCTCGGGCCCGCCCCTTCCTCCCGCGGACCCGCCCCTCTCCGGCCATGCCGCGCGCGCCCCGGTGCCGCGCCGTGCGCGCTCTGCTGCGGAGCCGTTACCGGGAGGTGCTGCCCCTGGCCTCCTTCCTGCGGCGCCTGGGGCCCCAGGGCCGGCGGCTGGTGCGGCGCGGGGACCCGGTGGCCTTCCGCGCGCTGGTGGCCCAGTGCCTGGTGTGCGTGCCCTGGGACGCGCGGCCACCCCCCGTCGCCCCGTCCTTCCGCCAGGTGGGCTGCCCCGGGAACCCGGCTCGGGCCTGCCGGGGTGGGAGGGGGAGGGCCGCGCGCTCGGGCCCCGGGCGCCTCGGTCCCCAGCCCTTCAGGACCCCACCCCCACCCCCCGCAGGTGTCCTGCCTGAAGGAGCTGGTGGCCCGGGTGGTGCAGAGGCTGTGCGAGCGCGGCGCCAGGAACGTGCTGGCTTTCGGCTTCGCCCTGCTAGACGGGGCCCGCGGCGGGCCGCCCCTGGCCTTCACCACCAGCGTGCGCAGCTACCTGCCCAACACCGTGACAGAAACTCTGCGCGGCAGCGGCGCGTGGGGGCTGCTGCTGCGCCGCGTGGGCGACGATGTGCTCGCCCACCTGCTCACGTGCTGCGCGCTCTACGTGCTGGTGGCCCCGAGCTGCGCCTACCAGGTGTGTGGGCCTCCGCTCTACGACCTCTGCGTCCCCGCCGCCGTGGCTCGGCCCCTCGGGTCCCCCGGCCACAGTCCTGGGACTTGGAAGGACCTCAGACCCACGCGCCAGGCCTGGAAGTCTGGCGCAAGGCGGCGGCGGCGGGGCAAATCCGGGAGCAGTCCGCCTCTAGCCAAGAGGCCCAGGCGCGGCGTGACCCCGGATCCCGAGCAGGGGACCCAGAGGCCGTCTGCCCAGGCCCACCTGGGCAGGGCGCATGGGCCGGGTGACAACAAACCTCACGCGGTGACACCTGCCAGGGTCGCTGCAGAAGCTGCCTCTTGGGAGGGAGGGCCCCTTGGGACTCGTCTCAACTCCACTGCGGCACAGCCATCTCAGGGACCCCAGGGAGTACCCCATCAGCCAGCGCACCCCGAAACCAAGCACTTCCTCTACTGCTCAGGAGGCAGGGAGCGGCTGCGCCCCTCCTTCCTGCTCAGCGCCCTGCCGCCTAGCCTGACCGGGGCCCGGAAACTCGTGGAGACCGTCTTTCTGGGCTCCACGGCCCGGAGGGCAGGGGCTGCCCACAGGACGCGCCGCCTTCCTGCACGCTACTGGCGGATGAGGCCTCTGTTCCAGGAGCTGCTTGGGAACCACGCGCGGTGCCCGTACCGCGCGCTCCTCAGGACGCACTGCCCGCTTCGGGCGGAGGCCCCTGGAGAGGCGTCTAGCAAGCAGGCCCCTGGAGGAGTGGGCGTCTGCCCTTTGGAGAGGCCAGTGGCAGCCCCGGAGGAGAACGCGGACCCTCGGCGCCTGGTCCGGCTTCTCCGGCAGCACAGCAGCCCCTGGCAGGTGTACACTTTCTTGCGGGCCTGCCTGCGCCGGCTGGTGCCCCCCGCGCTCTGGGGCTCCAGGCACAACCAGCGCCGCTTCTTGAGGAACGTGAAGAAGTTCATCTCTCTGGGCAAGCACGCCAAGCTCTCGCCGCAGGAGCTGACGTGGAAGATGAAAGTGCAGGACTGCGCCTGGCTTCGGGGGAGCCCAGGTGAGCAACAGAGGCAGCAGGTGCCTGGTTGGACCTGCAGGACCAGGCCCCTCCCTCCACCTCTGACCCCTCCTGCCCACTTTACATGGACTGAGGCAGGCACTGGGGACACGCAGGCCCTGGGGACACGCGCGGGGAGCAGATGTGGGGATGCAGGTCCAGCCGCCGGCCACCGTCCCTGGTGGGGAGCGGCAACAAGGAGAGACCCTGGGGTTTTGCCATTTGATCTACCCCCCCAAGCTTGCAAGACATCTGAGACTCCTAGATGAGAAGATTGGCGAGCCCTCTCAGAACCAGGGTCACCACCTGGGGTATCCATCTCAGTCTCCCACGGTAGGGCTTAAAGTGCACCCGCCTCATTTCCAAAGATCATAATTGTGATGGCCTCCAAGGGTACACCCTTTCCAGTTCCCCAAGAGGCTCTGAGCAACTTTCCAATAACTTGGGCTTGTAAGTTTTGTGTTTTAATTGTGGGAGAACAGCACGCCGCCTGAGACGCGCCCTCCGAACGAATGGTTTAGTCTACAGGACACGTTGCAAGGCGTAAGGGCCGTGTTGCACAGCACATTTCTAGAACCTTCGCACCGGGCATGCCTGTGTGCCCATAACCAGCCACTCCCTTCCCGACGCGGCGTGGTTGACCCTCCATGGCACAGCACCCGTGCTCTCAGGCTGCCGCTCACTTGGTGGAAAGCGTTGAGTTCCGTGGCCCCGACCCCAGCTTCATACGAGGTCTGCCATGCCCCGTGCACTGCACACAGGAAGGACCTGGTGCTTTCCCGGGTGACGGGCCCAGCCCCTGGACCTCCCTGTGTCCTTGCACACTCGAGCCTTGGCCCTGGCGGCCTGCTCCTTCCCGCGGCTGTGGCCACGCACATTGCCCACAAGGCTGAATAAATGGGATCAAGGCTCTCTAAGCATGGCCCTCGGGTCACCTTTTCCACCCTCCCTGCTGGAGCACCCCTTCCCTGGGCAGACTGTCACCTGGGCAGGGCTCGGTCTCTGTCAAGCCCACCTCGACCAGCGTCCTGTTTGCCACTCTGCCCTCTTATTCTTGTCCCCATCCCCGGAGGCCAGACTGCTGGGCTGTCCCCATCTGCTGCCCAGTGTCACTAGACATCACAGAATGGATTCCTGATGGAACTTGGGGAGGTGTCCCCTGCCCCCACAGCCTGTCCCCCCTGGCCCATGTTGGGCTGGTGGCAGCCCTTGTTCCCTGACCCCAGGCACAGGTGGTCTCGTGTGGGCTGTGCTCTGTCATCCCGTCCCGTGGAAATACGCACGCCCCACGATGGTCTACACGGTGGCCTTGACCTTCGGAGTGGAGTCTGGTGTCTCCGTAGGGTCCTCACTGGGGCTTTCTGGGCCACGGTTGGGTTTTAGAGCCATGTCCCTGCCCCCCGCCCTGCCATCAGGGTTGCCGGCATGCCTCTCTGAGCACCCGGCCGGTGATCGGCCGTGCTCCCTTCCTGGCTGTGTCTTAGCTGTGCCCTAGCTTCTGTTTGCTGCCCGTGTCCGGTTTCAGTCGCTTCTGAGAAGTTTCCGTTTCTTGTTTGATGTTGTCTTTGGTCAGTGAGCTGCTGAGCTCTGTGTGATCTTTTCTGTTGACTCGTGACTTGGTTGTGTGGCGGCCTGTCTGCGGGATCTGGGCTGCTCGAGGTGGGCAGACGTGCATGTCCCTCGTGTGTCTGCAGGCCTGCGGCTGGCTGTTGCGTTCGCGCCACCCGAGACCCCCGTCCCTGTGCCGAGGGCGAGATGCTGGGGACAGTGCTGTCTTCGTCTGGGGCGGGTTTGTCTGTTTCTCCGTTTTCCGATGGTATCTGTCAGGTTGCACCAGGTGTGAGCATTCCAGAAGGTTCACGTCCCTGGGGCTGTCAGTGCCCATTACGTTAACATCTGTCCTGATGCCCCCGAGGGGCGCGCCAGCTCTCTCCTGGCAGGTGTCAGCGTCCAGCCCTCCCGGGGCCTCACAGTTTGGGCCCCACTGGTCAGCAGCTGCTGTTTTGGCTTTTGTCCAGTCTGGCGATCTTTGCCACTAACCTGGAGAATCTGACTTCTTTCCTCTGACTCTAGACGTGCCCGATGCCCCCTCATCTTTCTTCCCCATTTGTCTGCCTTTCCTGTGCCCTTTGTCCCCGTTTGCAGGGAACCATGTGCCTCTCCCACTCCACCCTCCTTCCTGGTTTGCCCCGGTGGCGGCTGGGAGCCGCGAGCTCTGCTGTCCTCTCGGGGTTCCTTGTCCTGAGCAGCACGAGGGCCTGATGTGATCTCCCACTTAGTTATGCCCCCGGTTAGCGGTCGTGCTATGTTCTGGTCAGTGGTCATTGAGCTCTGTCCCTGCCCTTGTGTCCCTGTCCCTCTCTCACTGTTCTGTCCTCTCCCCCAGACCAGATTCTGGGTCCCCTTCCTGCCAAGTGCACAGAATAGAGTACAGAGGACAGTTTGGGTCCATGGCACGTGTCCCCGGCCCCATGGAGTGACTTCCCATTCCCGTGGTGTATGTCTACGGTCCTGTGTAAGTTCTCACAGCTCTCTGGTGCCCGTTCCCAGCTGCACAGCGTCTGGCAGCCCTTAGCCCCTGTGTGGTTTGGCCTGGGAAGCCCCGGGTACGTCTGGACCCTGCTGCCCAGCGGTGATGCTACTGAATGGCCAGGTCCCCCCAGGGAGAGCGTGTCTCTGCTTCTCCATCCTACTCATAAGCCAGGACGGATGACGAAGCTCCTCTCTGTCTAGTAGAAATGTGACGTGACTGCCGGCGTCATTGAAACTCCAGTAGCCACGTTATAAAGTAGCAAAGGAAACATGAAACCAGTAATGTCTTATTCCGCCACACGTCCAAAGTGTTCTCCCGTCCCGCGGTCAGCAGACATGTGGTAATGGCGTGTGTCCCCCTCGGGCCGAGGATCGTGTTCCCTGAGCCTCAGTCCCCGCCTGCCCGTTTCGAGCAGCCAGTGTGGCTGCAGTGAGCAGAGGGGACACTGTGGTCTGTGCCTTTCCCATTCCAGGGGCTCGCAGTGTGCCAGCCGCTGAGCACCGCCGCAGAGAAGGGGTCCTGGCCAGGCTCCTGTGCTGGTTGATGGGCACCTACGTGGTTGAGCTGCTCAGGTCATTTTTCTACGTCACGGAAACCACGTTTCAGAAGAACCGGCTCTTCTTCTACCGGAAGAGCGTCTGGAGCCCGTTACAGACCCTGGGAGTCAGGTGTCTCTGCCAGTGCCGCGCGCTCACAATTGTCTCTGTGTGTGCACATGACAGCCCCGTGTCCCACCCACCTATGTATGCAGATGACAGCCCCATGTCCCGTCCTCCCCTGTGTGTGCACATGACAGCCCCGTGTCCCACCCCCCCGTCATGTGTGCAGATGACAGCCCCCGTGTCCCACCCCCGTGTGTGCACATGACAGCCCCTGTGTCCCACCCCCCTGTGTATGCAGATGACAACCCCCGTGTCCCGTCCTCCTCTGTGTGTGCAGGTGACAGCCCCGTGTCCTGACCCCCCAGCTGGCTCCATGCCTCCGGGTACCCCTCACCGGGGGTCCCACCCTGGGCACAGACTCCTGGGGCCCCTTTCATTACCTGAGATGTCAGAGTCTGGGCCACCTGGGGTCGGGGCTCTTGAAAGGGGAGAAGGTTGTACTGAATGGAAACAACCTCGCAGGCAGGTCGTTGGCTTGACCCTGGTACATGGGTCAAATGCTCTTCGAGACAGAATGAGCGAGACGGTTTTGGCCGTGGTGGCGTGCAGACAGGATCTGGCACAGAGGCGTGCTTCGGGCAGGGGCCCCCGAGGCAGAACCTTCCAGCCTGCCTTGCCGGAGTGGCTGCTTGGCTCGTCTGCAGGGCTGTGTCATGTCCGTCCGAAGGAGTGTGTTGGCCACACGCTGGCTCGGGATCCCATCAGGGATGGTCTGCCAGTCTGAAGGACAAGCCCTGGCCAGGAGGCTGTGTCCTCACAGGGCCTGGCAAGGCCCCAAAGTGGCGAGATTGGGGTTCCTGGGCTGCATTGCACGCTTGGGCCAAGCCCGTGCCCTGAGTCAGGACATCTGCGCTGAGGGAGCTGGGCTGTGTCCTTCGGCACCTGGGAGAGGGTCGGGCGGCCTCTGTTGTGGGTTTGATGTAACAGTGTGGACTGTGTAATGATTCAAATATCTCGCGGCTCCTGAGCGTCCTTGTGGGGACTGTGGAAACTGTCCCTCTGCCTGGCGGGCATCGGAGGCCCCATGGGGGGTTGGGCTCGCATACCGCGCTTCCTTGCTGGGGCTGGCCTGTGGGCGGTGGTAGGGGAGAGGCTGCAGGGAGCTGGCAGGCCCACGGAGAGATGGTTCCATTCCTCTGGGGGGCCGCACCGGTCACCCCCTCGCCCACCCTTGTCCAAGGGTCCCGACTGCTCCCACCTGGGCCTCCCAGGGCTCTGCCTGGAGGGAACCTGGTGTCCGGCACCCACTGTGGAAGGGGGCTCCTGCAGGTGGCCGGCCTCGGCGTCCTGGGTGACTGGCGTCTGGCGCTGGCGCTTCAGGAGCCTGGCTGCTCTCAGGCAGGGCCCCCCGCCCTGCGCTTCCCGCGTGCCCACCCAGCCGCGGCCCACAAGGCTCTGTGTTTCAGACAGCACTGCACCAGCGTGCGCCTCCGAGAGCTGTCCGCCGCAGAGGTCCGAAGACAGCACGAAGCCAGGGCGACTCTCCTGACATCCAGACTCCGCTTCCTCCCCAAGCCCGGTGGGCTGCGGCCGATCGTGAACATGGACTATGTGGCGGGAGCCAGAACCTTGTGCCGAGACAAGAAGGTCAGCGCTGCTGTTTCGTTTCTAAGTCAGGAGCCCAGGAACCCCGGCTCGGTGTGCAGGTAGACAGGAGGCCAGGAGGAGGTCCGTGGCGGTCAGACTGCATTGATGGGACGTGTCCCCACGGTTAGACAAGGAGCTTGTAGGAAGGCCAGGCCTGCAGGATGCCAGGCAGACCTCGGGGACCCATAGGTTCTTGTGACACAAGCTGGCCACGCCAAGCCCCTGGCTTTTGGGATCCTGCTGCTGTAGGGGACTCAGTACTCCCCGTGAGCCAACGACAGAGAGAACTGGGTTGTTCACCTGCCACCAGCCTGCTGGGGTTCCAGTGACCCACACAGGACCTCCCCTCCGTGCCTAGCACACTCACCCCCACCGCAGGATCTCACCCCCCGTGCCTTACACCCCTCCCCATGGGTCTTACCCCCATGTCTAGCACCCCCTGGCGGGATCTCACCCTCCTGCCTAGCATACCCCTCCCCTGCTGTGGGATCTCACCCCTGTGCCTTACACCTCTCCCCACAGTTCTCACCCCTGTGTCTAGCACCCCCCCGGCGGGATCTTACCCCTGTGCCTAGCAACCCCTCCCCCGCAGGTGTCACCCCCATGCCTGGCACACTTCATGGTCCCCGCCAACAGCATCTCTGTCACCAGAGCTCTGACCCTTTCTGAGTGGTTCCACAGAGTGGGGGTGATTTTGTCGTTGTGTGTCCCCGGATGAGAAAGCAAGGCTGTTGATGTTGACTGGGGACCTGGTTGGGTCTGTGCGTGAAGGGTCGCTCCTCCATGCTGGGGTGCGGGGTCCCTGCCTCGTCTGGCGGGGGGCTCGGTGGGAGGAGAAGAGAGATGCCTGCAGCTGCAGTTTCCATGGTTCCCAGACCCCGTAGCGGATCCCTAGGGAGAAGCCAGGGTTTGAGGATGTGTGGGGCGATCGGTCCTCTGGCCCTTCTGGAGTCGAGTCTGGGGGATGCTGGGTGGGCCAGGGGAGGCACAGAGGCAGGGTGCTGGGCCTGGGGGGGTCTGACGTGGCCCCTGTGTGATGGGCGTCTTCTGGGCATGCTGCCCCTGCCCCGGGCCGGCCCCACAGATCCAGCATCTCACCTCGCAAGTGAAGACGCTGTTCAGTGTGCTGAACTACGAGCGGGCCCGGCGCCCCAGTCTCCTGGGGGCCTCCGTGCTGGGCATGGACGACATCCACAGGGCCTGGCACGACTTTGTGCTGCGTGTGCGGGCCCGGGACCCAGCACCCCGCCTGTACTTCGTCAAGGTGGGTGCCCGGTTCTGTCCTGAGCCCATGCCCGAGTGAGCCAGCTGGGTACGTCCGGCCTGCGGGAGCGGTCCCCCGACCAGCTGGGTGTGTGTCATGGGCTGTGGCTGGCCTTCGTTCCCTGAGTTTGCACTAATGGGGCATCTCCTGGGGAAGCCCCATCACATTTCCGGCTGCTGAGTCTGGGGGCCATAGAACAGGTGTGTGCCACGGGAATGGGGGACGGTGGGGGGCCAGGGTGTCTCGGTCCTCCCGCATCCGAGGGGCCCCCGGGCGCAGCGCGTAAACAGCACGTCCGTCCCGCACAGGTGGACGTGACGGGGGCATATGATGCCCTCCCCCAGGACAGGCTGGCCGAGGTCGTCGCCAACGTGCTCCGGCCTCATGAAAACACCTACTGCTTGCGTCGCTATGCCGTGGTCCGGAGAACCGCCCAGGGGCACGTCCGCAGGTCCTTCAAGAGACATGTAAGAGCCACGGGGTGTGTGCTGCACGACGAGGGTGTCGTGAGGACGTGTCCGTGCCGTGGGGCTGCCCACCCTCTCCCCGGCCCAGAAGTCGTCCTACGCTCTCGCTGCTGTTACGTCCGAGTCCTCTCATCCCGTGGGCCGCTGCCTCCTGGTTTCCCTTTACAGAAGCAGGGCCCCCGGGATGCCAGCTGCGTCGGGGCTGATGTCCCTGCAGACGCTCTGTGGGAGCCCGGGCCTGGCCCGAGGTCATGCCAAGGGCAGAGTGAGCCCCACGGGCCAGCGCTGCGGGAGAGGAGAGCACTCGTGGACGCCTGGGCCTCACTCGCTGTCCCTGCCCACACAGCAGAGTTGAGGGTCTGGGGGTGCCCCTCCCCCCTTCCCCGGGCCTGGGAAAGGACAAGTGGCCTGGTCAGCATGTGGCAGTTCTCCGCCAACCGTCAGAGCAGCCAGGCCTGCGGAGCAGCACTTGATGTGGGCATGCAGAAGGCCGCCGAGGGGAAGGCGCCGACCCGGGAGGTCTGGGGAGAGGCCCCATGAGCACCTGCGGCGTGAGGCTGAGTGTGGTTTGCAAATCCTGAGCCTGCGAGGAGTGGGGGTTTACACGCATGGCGCAGGTGGCAGCCACCACAGGATTGAGACACAGAACGTCACAGGTGCCCACCAGACCCCCTGCCCTTCTCCAGGGTGCCCCCTGCTCTGACGTCAGCCATGTGGACTCATGGACCCGTCTCGAAGTCCATGAATGTGACGGGTGGAATGTGCCCTTCCTGTCTGGTTCCCTCTGCTCCAAGGCGAGCCCGAACGCGGGTGGCGGTCCTTCACTCTCCGGTCGTGGGTGGAGTTGTGTGGCCCCGACGCTGCCTGGCGGGGCTCTGCCTCCTGCTGGGCGGGCATCGGCCAGCGCCCAGGGTGGGGCAGGTGTTCCCCCGACGGGTCGTCTGTGGGCGAGAGCTCTCCTTGTTGGGGTGTTGCTGAGGCGGAGCCGTGCCGGGTCAGCGGACAGTGCCTGACCACGCTGCCACGTGTGCGGCTGGGCCGGCTGAGCCTGCGGCCATGGAATCAGGGCGGCCGCACTGTGCCGGGGCCAGCATCCCCACGACGTGCCTGCCCAGCGCCTTGCGGAAGCCACTTGGGTGTCCCCGTGTGTGAGAGGCCCACGAGGTCAGCTCCTGCTTGCGACGAGTCGTGAGCCACTTGTCATGGACTTCTGGGGGTTCTTCCCATGTCTGGTGCCAGCCCTTGGTCCAAGGCTGCCGAGGCACCCCAGGTGCCTTCTCCGTCTGTCTCTGCCCTTTTGGTCACAAGCGGGATATTTGGATGAACAGAAGCGTTTCACGTCGGTGGAGCCGGGTCGGCAGGGGTGGGTGGCTCAGCTGTCTCTCGCGGTGGCGATGCCGTCGGGCGTGTCCGTGGACGCAGTCCTGCACTCAGCGCTCCGTGCACCGGGGCTGGTTTCCGGGATGCCTGCGGGGGCTTGTTCACGGCTTCTCTCCGCGTGTCTCCCGCGTGGGGCTGCCGGCCGGCTCACGCTGAGCACCTGTTCCGCCCGTTCCTCAGGCTCTTGGGCCCACCCACCCTGCCCTCAGCTCCTGGCGCCCCGGGTGGTTTTCTCAGACTCCGTCTTTTTGCGTCATCTTTCTTTTCTCCTTGTTTCGCTGTGTTGTTCATTGTCTGTCTTGATTGATTTTTGAACCCCGGCCACTCGGTAGCAGCCTCGTCCAGAGGCAGGTTCCTGGCACCTCCGCTGTGGTCTCCCTCGTGGTCACTCCCACCGCTGCTGTCTGTGAGGGGCCAGCCTTGAACGAAGCCCGTGAACCGTAGGTTTCGCAGAATCCTGGTTTTCTCTGCGGAGGAGACTGACTCCCCTGACAGTGAGGGAGCGGTGAGCGCTTTGCTCTGATGGCGCTGGCCTCTGGCCCCCCGCCCCCCTCCCAGCCGTGGCCCCTGTGCTCACCAGAGAGCGCTCGCCCAGGTCCCTGCCGCGGCGTCTCACTGCCTCAGCGGCCCTTCCCAGCAGCCCCCAGCGCTCCCAGTGCCCAGAGGCAGTGGGACTAGGGAAGAAATGGCGGTTTGGCTCCTTTCTCTGCAGTCTCCTCCGCCCTAGACCAGCTCCTCCATCCTGGTTGCTTGGGTGGCTGGGACCCCCACTGCCTCCTGCTTGGGCTCCACCTCCCACGGTGAAGGTTTAGGCGTCAGGGAGGGGTCTTGGGAAGACAGGACCCCCCACCAAAGATAAAGCCAGGGGACTGACCAGGTGGACAGTTCCCGAGCTCCGCAGTCCGGACCTGCTCCCAGCGCTGCGGCCTACTGTTCCCAGACGGCACCTGCTCATCCCCGGCGCTGACGAGGTCTCCTGCGACGTGGCCTCCGCCTGCCTGGCTGGGGTGCGCAGCTGTCTCACCCACTCCTCTTTGCCGGCAGGTGTCCACCTTCACAGACCTCCCGCCGTACATGAGACAGTTTGTGGAGCGTCTACAGGAGACGAGCTCGCTCAGGGACTCCGTGGTTATCGAGCAGGTGGGCGAGGCGGCCGCGGCGCATGCTGGGGCGGGGTGTGGACACGGCGGTGGCCCCCGGTTGCGGCTGGAGGGGCCCCGGGGCAGCCTCTTAGGGATCTAGGCCGCCAGGTTGTCTGCTGCGGTCCAGCAACAGTCCTCCTCGTGGTGAGCTCGAGACCTCCTCTCCCTCGGTTTTGATCGTGAGGCTGAACGACAACACGCCCCAAGGGGAGGCCGAGTTGGATTCACCCTGTGTCCCCACCTGAAACTGACCCTCTGGGGGAAACGCCTTCCTCCTGCTTGTAAGCAGGCGCTGCTCCTGAGGGCAGGGCCCTCAGGGACAGCTCAGCCCCCGTGGCTCTGTGGCCTTCTGCAGAACCAGGGATGGGGATGAGCCAGTCCAGCCACCGAGGCTCGGAGACATGCAGACCTGTGCTCGCTGGCTGCCGGGTTCCTGCCTGCCGCTGAGGGACACACGCTGCAACGTGCCCTCTGGGCCGGCATCCCCAGGCTTGAGCCCGGCCAGAGTCACGGACCGCCCGCCGTGGCCGTCCCGCCTGCCCACACGTCCGTCTGTTCTTGCAGAGCTACTCTCTGAACGAAGCCAGCAGCCGCCTTTTCCACCTTTTCCTGAGCTTGGTGTACAACCACGTCATAAGGATCGGGGGCAAGTGAGTTGGGGTCCTTGCCACCTTCCTGCTGTCACCTGCAGACCCTGTGGCCAGGGGGCTCCTGGGGTTTGGGAAGTCCTTTGGCATTTAAATGCCACAGATAATTTTTTTAATTAATAGAAACAAAAGCAGACTTTCCTGGGTGAGTGCCCACGGGGGACCCCAGTGTGGGGTGAGAGCACTGGTCCTGAGGATTCAGGCTCACTGCCAAGGTCGTTAGAGGTCAGCTGGAGATGTGGGCACCTTCCCGGGGATCATTCCCGGTGCTCTGGAAATCAGAAGCTTTTTAGTTAGAGAACGTGTTGTTATTATCGTGTCATGACTTATTATGGCACTTGTTACCTGTAATTACGTCTGAAACGCGTCCTGAGAATCACTGCTGATGGGTGTACCGCGGGCCGGCCTTCCCAGAGGCCGCGTGCTTGTCCGCAGCACCCAGGCCGGAGGAGCACTTGCTCTGGGGCAAGGTCATTGCTGTGTCCAACCCCCGGGGCTCCCTCAGAGGTGTCCCACCTGCTTCTCTGCTTGCGGGACCTTTATAGAAACAGGTTAACCCACGTGGGCAGTTGCACGTGTAAACAGACATTTGTCAGGGCTTCGTGGGGTGCACAGTGGTCCTTGATCCACGTGCACTCTGCCGTGTGTGTGCCGGTGTGTGACCAGCGCGTGTGCCTGTGCGTGTGTGGCCTCCATGCGTGTGTGGTCTGTGTGTGGTCTGTGGTCTGTGTACGTGGTTTGCACACAAGTGCGGTCTGTGTGCCTGCCTGGCCCGCGTGTCTGTGGCCCGCGAACATGGTCCACACGCGTGCTGGTCTGCATGTGGCGGGTCTCCACGTGTGCGTGGTTTGGTTTGCGTGTCTGTGGCCCGCGTGCACGCGTGTCTGTAATGAGTGCGAGGCCCACGGGGCCTCCTCCTACCTGCGTCCTGTCCCCCAGGTCGTACGTCCAGTGTCAGGGGATCCCACAGGGCTCCGTCCTGTCCACCCTGCTGTGCAGCCTGTGTTACGGGGACATGGAGCGCAGGCTGTTTCCTGGCATCCAGCAGGACGGGTACGGACCCTCATGGTGCACCTGCGTCGACCTGCTCTCACCTCCACCTTGCGTTTCGGGTCCGCTGGGTGTGGACAGGGGTCTGTGGCTCTGTCCGGTCACGTGGGGGGTCATGAGTGGGTCTCGAGTGTAGGCTTAGAGGTGGCTCTGAGCACTGTTGGGGCCTGGGCGTGTTTCCACGGCTATGACCCGCGGCTATGTCCCTGCCCGTGCGCCCCCGGCACTCCCACGTCCCACGAGGTCAGCCTTTGTCTCAGTCCTTTGGGGGAAGTGACTTTGCACCTGTCCTCGTGAATGGGGACGCTGCCGCAGCCCCGGCTCTCCCATGCCCTGCAGCCTGCTCCTGCGTCTGGTGGACGACTTCCTGCTCGTCACGCCCCACCTGAAGCGAGCACAGGCCTTCCTCAGGTGAGTCCCCCACACATGTCCCCGTGACGCTCCCGATGCCTGGGGGCCGCTGACCTGGCTCTTGAAGCAACAGCCCCCGTCGCGAGGAGGATTTACGTTTGCTGGACGCCCCGTGCGGGCTGCTGGGCAGAGGGTGGCCTTGGGGCGCGTCTGCGGGACTCGTGCTCCCTCAGAGCCTGGGGGCTCCCCTGCGGCCAGGCTCGCGGTGACAGGTTTGTCCACAGACCGCCAGCAACCAGAGCAAAGGCCCCTCGGTTTCGCACTTTCTCCTCCCCTGGAAAACCGCACTTGAAAGGAAGCCCCTGGACTCCAGGGCTTGAGCAGGATGGCACTGAGGGCCCCATGTGCCCGATTTAATTCTGGCAAAATAACCAACCCCCACGTGGGCCTAGGCCTCGTAGCTCCCCTGTTGAGCAAGTCCGGACAGACCGTGTGCCCCACGTGGCCTAAAGGGAGAAAGGGGAGCCCCACGAGCACAGTCGCGGCCTCACTTCTTTTCCTGTGCGTGCGGCACAGCCCCTCTGCCGCACGCCCCAACTTCCAAGGGACTCCGGGGAAGCAGCCCCACTCCCCAGGGCAGCACCCACACCCGCCGCCATGCCCTTGGCTCTGGCTCCCTCCGGCTCGGCACTGTGGCCATCCCACCACATGAGTGCCCCAGCGCCCCTGGCAGTGCCCCCTCCTCCCAGGGGCTGACCTGGCCCCTCTGCTTCAGGACCCTGGTCAGGGGCGTTCCCGAGTACGGCTGCACAGCCAACTTGCAGAAGACGGCAGTGAACTTTCCCGTGGAGGACATGGCCCTGGGCAGCGCGGCGCCCCTCCAGCTGCCCGCCCACTGCCTGTTCCCCTGGTGTGGCTTGCTGCTGGACACCCAGACCCTGGAGGTGTCCTGTGACTACTCCAGGTGAGTGCGCCCGCAGAGGGGATGCAGCGTGGCATGCCCCCGTTTCTGCCTCTGTGTGGGACGGGCGGATCACAGGTCAGGGGTGCCCAGCGTCCCACCCAGATGGGGCAGCAACACATCCTCCTTGGGACTGAGCGCCCTCACTAGGTGAGGGGTTTTCTGGGCTTTTCTTGGTAAGAAGAATTTGTGCAGGAGACGGGGGTCACCGGTGTGTTCTGCAGGGACGCTGTAAATCTGAGTTCAGAGGTCTGGGGACCTGCTGGGCACAAGCTCCTGAGGACACCCCATAACGTGCAGCGTGGCCTCCCTGGAGAGCACGGCTGTGGTGCATGGGGCCTGCCATGTACGTAGCACGTGGGATCCTGTCCCGGTGAGCTCGGGCTGCCGTGAGCAATACCACAGACCAGCAGCTCCCTAGACTTGCTGTTCTCACTTCGTGGGGCTGTGCGTCCGGGATCCAGGTGTGGGCGGGGTCGTTTCTCCTCGTGGTCTCTGCCGTGGTCTCCCTGTGTTCTCTCGTCCATCTCTGCTCAGGCATCTCTCACATCTCTCTTCCTCCAAGGATGTCTGTCAGGGTCAGGGCCACCTACGACCTTAGCTTTAATCAGTTCCCACGTGACCCATGTGTCACATGAGTTGGGGCTGTGATGTGGATTTGGGGACCCAGGTCAGCCCCCCATGGCCAGTCTCCCCTGAGCCCGAGAGCTCCCAGCACGACCCCGGGCTTGGCGTGGACACAGACTCGGGACGGGCGTGGGTGCAGGAACGTGCTCCTGTGTGAGCACCAAGTCCCGACTCCACGGCCTTGCGGAGGGTTGGGGGGGGGTTCCCTTCGCTGGTCGGCGCCGCCGCTGTCCTGCTTGTTTCCACAGTGCTCTTCCCGCTCTCCCAGCCTGCTCTGCGGGCCCCACCTCCCCATGTGGACCCACGTCTCTGCTTCTGTGTGTGAAGCCCAGCCCCCTTTTCCCGCTCTGTCCGCCCCCATCTTCGTTTGGTCTCCTCGTCCCTGGGACGCGGCTCAGATGCCCCGGCCTCCAGCCCTCCCTTGCCATCCGGCCCTGACCAGCTCTCTGCTCCCCAAAAAGCATGGGCCATTTGGGGGTCGGGCACTGCCATGCCAGCCTGGCATCCCATTTGGTGACTTGCCGGGTGGTGACAGTGCCCAAGAGCAAGTGGGTGTCGGGGACCACCATGCTTGCGCAGGGCCTCTTGGTGTGCGCCTGCTCACAGATGCCGCCCTGAAGGCTCGGCTGCGGGGGCCGGGCGGGGGCGGGGAGACACGAGAAGGATGAGAAGCGTCCTGGAAGGGACAGCGACAAGGCGGGCTTGTCTCACAGACTTCCAGGCCTTCCCCAAATCCTAGCCCGGGCGAGGGCGAGGCGGCCAGAGCAGCAGGCGGGGTGCATGAGCACGAGCGAGTTTGCTGTGGTGCCGCGGGGGAGTGAGGGGAAGAGGGGAAGACGGCTGGTTTCCTGAGAAGCCCCATGAGGACACGCCGGTGCGTCTCAGCACGCCCGGGAGCAAGTTCTGGGTGGGCGCAGGAAACAAACCAGCAGGGACAGCACAGAGGGACTCAGAAGACAGGAAGGTCCTCTGACGTGGTACGGGGACAGTGAGCAGGACGCCGCCCGCGGCCCCGAGCACCTGGGGCAGAGACGGTCGCAGTGCTTCCAAGTGCGAGTGGCCTCGCCGAGTGTGGGCCGCGGGGCCCCCTGCTACTTCTCAGATGTGTCCTTTCAGTGCACACAAGGGACCTGCCCCTGTCACCCAGCAGCATGGTGCAGGATTCAAACCCAGGCCTGGCGACAGGGCCTCCCTCGTGGCCCCGAGCTCTGTAGAGGTCAGACACAGAGGCTTGCAGCAAGGTCGCAATGGACGCGGTCATGGAGGAGAGGGGGTGGCGTGTGGAGGCGCTTCCACCAGGCTCTGCCCACCGCCAGAGAAGCTCCCGTCCTAGGCGCCCACTGTCCCTCGGCGGTGCTCTCGTCGGGCCCGGGCACATGGGCACGTCTTTGAGGGCAAACACCAGTGGCTTCTCTGGAAAGCAGTGATGGAGACATTCGTACATTTTGCCCATGAGTGCACGTCCAGAAATCTGTCCTCCAGAAGCAAGTCACGGATGTCATCAGAGATTTGCTCGGCTGGGCAGTGACAGGTACTGAGCTAAGGCGGCGTGGTGGCGGCAGTGGCTAACCTCTCCCCGGAGAAGCTCTTGTACAGCTGAGACCGCGGTGGACACGCTCAGTGAGACGGAAGATGGCCCTAGAGCTTCGGTGCTCGAAACTGGCTCTGAGGACGGCCTCCCCCCGCGCAGACTACACCGGGCACCCGGGCAGCTCCGCGGCTGGCTGCAGGGATGCCCCATGGTTGGGCCCCGCGTCGCGGTGTGAGCGGGCGACTTTCCTCCCACTCCCTGTGTGCACGCGTGAGCCTCGCCCTCGGGGTCAGGCCTTCCGGGGGACGCCGTCCTCCTGCGAGAAGTCCTCCAGGCGGCCGAAAGGCAGGGGACTGTGGCCTCAAGGCCCCGCGTGGCCAGAGCTGCCCCCGAGCTGGGGGAGGCCCCACGCCGCAGGGACCCGTGCCCCGCTCAGACCCTCCCCGGGAAGCCGCGCGAGGAGGCGTGTGTTCGCACGGGACAGACACGTGTGCTTGAGTCACGTGGACTTTACTGGCTCTGCGCCATGGGCCGCTAAGGGCGAACACGCTCGGGACCCGGACCGTGGCCCAGTGCGTGTGGTGCGGGGGTGGGGGCCCCGCCCGTCTGCGACCCCGTGGCCCGGCCTCCACCGAGGGCGGCACCGGGCGTGGGTGGACCCTACCGTGTGCGGGACGGTCACTGCGCACCGGACAGCGCGGGCAGGCAGGCCTCGAGGAGGTCGCGCAGCTCAGCGCGGGCCGCTCTGTTCCGCAGTTACGCCCGCACGTCCATCCGCTCGAGCCTGACCTTCAGCCAGGGCGCCCGGCCCGGGAGGAGCCTGCGGCACAAGCTGTTCGCGCTCCTGCGGCTCAAGTGCTGTGCCCTGTTCCTGGACCTGCAGGTGCGCGTGCCTGGCACGGGGCTCGTGTGTGTGCGTGTGTGTGTAAGCCTGTATCTGGGTACCCAGGTGCAGATGTCCTCAGCCCCCACCGCGGCCCCTCGTTCTGGGCAGTGGGCGTTCCGGACGCTGGGGCCTCTCCCGGCGGTGGGCGTTCTGGGCGTCGGGCCCCTCCCCGCGGTGGGCGTCCAAGGCCTTGGGGCCCAGGCTTGAGGACCGCTCAGCCCTCACCTCCCCATCCCTGCCTGCGGGTCCTTCCCGCCGGCAGCCCCGCCCCTACCGCCCACGGCCTGGCTTTGACCTGGTGATAAAGCGCGAGACCCACATCTAAATTCCAGACGTGGTCGCAGCGTCTGTCTGTCTTTGTGACCAGGTGAACAGCGTCCGCACGGTTTACGCAAACGTTTACAAGATATTCCTGCTGCAGGCCTACAGGTGGGTTCCCCGGCCGCACGGCCACGCCACAGGACCGTCGCAGCCCCGGCCCTCCCTCAGCCTGGCAGTGCGCCCTGCCCCCTGGTGTCCCAGGATTGAAGGATGCGGTATATGCCGGGTTTTCACTGCAGACTTGCAGCTTCGTGTGTGTGTGTGTGTGCACCTCGCGTGGTTGGAGGCGTCTGTCCCGTCACCGGCAGCAGTGGGCGGCCAGTGTGGCCTGGGTATCCCCACTCTTGTGCACTGACCAGGACCCTTGCAGGGGGCTGGGGCACAAGGCAGGTGCAGGCAGCCCGCGTGCAGAGGTGAAGGCAGACACCGCAGGGCTCACGTTCCGGAGAGCAGATGATTAGGCAGGGACAGGGGAGGGTCCACGGCCCTCTGATGTCCCCACAGAAAGGGTTGTGACCCACAAACAGCCCAACTGTCATTCCTGTCCCTCTAACGGGAACATCTCAGGCCCCATGTGCTTCTGGAACATTCCTGGCCCCTGGGTGGCTCCAGGTCATCTTGCTGAGAACTGGGGCGTGGCTGGGCAGTTGTGGGGCCCTGCCCTGCTCGTGCCTTCCTATAGCTCTTTGGGGGACACTGCCACCTTGGGCCATGTTGACCCAGGTGTCACGGTGGCTGCCGTGGTCTCAGACACAAAGCCAGGCTTTGGTCTGGTTTGCAAGGGAGACCTGCCCCTAGCTGCTCAGGGAGCCGCTGACTTCCAGCCACAGTCAGGACAGATGGACACTGGAGCCAGGGGTCGTGGACAAGGGGCCGGGCATCCGTGTTGAGCCTGGGCGAGTCTGTGTGACCTAGAGTCATGCACTGTTGTTTCCAGAC
Organism: Pteronura brasiliensis; assembly: GCA_004024605.1. Taxonomy (NCBI): domain Eukaryota; kingdom Metazoa; phylum Chordata; class Mammalia; order Carnivora; family Mustelidae; genus Pteronura; species Pteronura brasiliensis. Next base: position 45,029 of record PJEN01002722.1, read on the forward strand.
CTGGCTCTGGTCTCCCGCCGTCAGGACAGCGCTCCCACCTCAGCGGGTTATCACGCGTGTGAAGTCAGGTGCTGGGCGAGCAAAGCACAAGCCCGTTACCCCAGAAGGGGCCCGGGTGGTCAGCGAGAGCAGGAGCCACCGGGGGGGCTTGTCCTGTGGCCCGGGCACGCGCAGACACATAGGGACGCGTGTACACGTAGACACGCATGCCGCGCGGATCGGGGCCCACACGCACAGAGACGCACTTGCACACGCACACAGGCAGGAGCACGCACGCGTCCCAGCCCTGGGGCTTTCCTGCCACAAAGCGTCCCTTCGTCAGGTTCCACGCGTGTGTGCTCCAGTTTCCGTTTGACCAGCCGGTGAGGAAGAACCCCGCCTTCTTCCTCCGCATCATCTCAGACACCGCGTCACGCTGCTACTCCCTCCTGAAAGCCAGGAACACAGGTGCGCGCGGAGGGCTGGGGTTACTGGGTGCGGCTGACGGGTTTTGCGGGGTGGCCTGTGGCTCTGGCAGTGTGCGGGCGCTCCCCAGCACGCTTACGGCAGGGCGCGGCTGCGGGCTCTGGGAGCTCGCCTGTCGGGCCTGGGGGTGTCGGCACCCGCTGCCCCCCTTTGGTGCTCTCGACCTCATGCATAGATCCAGGCCCACAGTGGAGAGGAGGCGAGGCCCCAGCTTGTCTGCAGCCCGGCCTTCCTCCAGGCATCCCGAGGACCATCCCTGCCCCACTCTGCTTCATGCCGGAAGCCGCTGGCCGGTCTGTAGCTCAGGCCGCGCCGTGTCCCTCGGGCCTGTTTTACTTCGTTTGGTGTGGGTTGCTTTTGAGAACAGGACCAAAGCGCCCGGAGTCCGGGTTCCCTGGGGCCTGTTTTGGGGCTGACCTTGAATTGACATTGCCCGTTTGACCCCCAGCCTCTGCCCCTGCTCCCGGGCTCGTGGACAGGGCTGCAGGGACCCTAGGCAGCATCGGGCACCTTGGAGCACATGGTCTTCCGGGCGTGACCTTAGCCTGTCTGTCTATGTCACATCCCCCGCCACCCCCCACCCCCCACCCCCACGCAGGGATGTCCCTGGGGGCCAAGGGCGCCTCCGGCCTGTTTCCTTCTGAGGCTGCACGGTGGCTCTGCCTCCAGGCCTTCTTGTTCAAGCTGGCTCGTCACAGTGGCACCTACCGGTGTCTCTTGGGGGCACTCCGGGCAGGTAAGTGGGAGGCGCCCGTCCTGCTGTGTATGTGAGCAACATCGTCCACGTCTGCATGGCGGTGGGTGGGTCCAGGAGCCCTGGTGGTGGGGTGCGGGTGCCCTGGGTCGCAGGCTCTCACCCTGGGGCCTGGCATGCCCCCCTGCTCACTCGACCTCCCCACACTTCAACCCTGGTCTGGGGAGAGGCCAAGGCCTCATCACTCCCTCCAGCCCCACTGGCCTGGCTGTTGTCTACATTCGCAACCTGTGTCCCCAGGCCTCTGCCCTGGCTGCCCCAACATGGGCAGGGGGAGCCCCAGCAACAAGTCTGTCCTGCACACCCCAGCCCACCCAGCCCCCAGAGCTTGGCCTGCACAGGGATGGACCACACCTGCCCGACCTTGGCCTTGCGCAAAGGTCAGCTTCTTGCAGGGCATTCTCATGTCACTTGTCCCCTTCCAGCCCAAGGGCACCTGTGCCGACAGCTCCCGAGGACGACACTGGCCGCCTTGGAGGCAGCGGCTGACCCCAGCCTGACTGCAGACTTCAAGACCATCTTGGACTGACCACCTGTCCACGCAGCCGAGAGTGACCTCCAAGACCCCCGAGCCCGGGTCTTGTGACTTCATGTGGTGGGAGCTGCCGGCTCGCCTTCAGGTCTGGACCTTTTCTCCCCTGAGACCCTGACACTTGAGCTGCTGGCCGACGCCCCCCGTAGAGGTCCGCCCCCACGTCCTTGGGGAGGAGAGCCCACCCGGCACCCTCTCCCTGTCCAGGTGGTTTCCTTGTGTTCTTTGGGCACAGACCACCAGGAGGGGGCAGGCGGGAGCACTGGGCTGGCGAGCCAGGCCTGTGTGGACCTTTGTCACCCTGCCCCGCCCCTGGCTGGGGACTCCTCCAGTCTGCACACATGTCCCTGAGGGCGCCTGGTGGTGGGTGTGGTTCCTTACCGCTACCTGTCCGGCACCCAGGCCCGTACTGTCTGCGCCCTGAGCTGTCCCCGCACGGCGTCCAAAGTCTGTGCCTGCTCAGCTTTGCCCAGAAGCCAAGGGCCCAGTCAGCTGTTCTGGACTGGACCCACCCCGCCCATCCTTGTGACCTTGCCCTGCCCCCCCACGGCCTCCTGGAGCCTGAGTGTCCGGCCTGCTGCGCCCGCCGCCACCCCCACTTCCAACTCCTCCCCTCCAGCTCTTGCTCCACACACAGTGGCCCTGTGTCATCTTGGTGGTGCTCCTCTGTGTGGCCTCCTCCCCCCGGACCTGCCGCTCCCGGTTACTCCTGGGAGCCACGGAAGGAACACGCCAAGCTTTTGCTCTTAGAGGCTTCCATTTTCCACGTTTGTATTAAACACAGCCTGCGTGGGCGTCCATCCTGTTTTCCATAATTACAGACACCTGTGCCTGTGTCCACACATCATTCGAGGGGTCCTTGGCCTGGTGGGGTTCCCAGGGGTCTTCCTGGGGCAGGTGCAGCCAGACCGTGAGTCAAAAGGACCCCGCCCAGCACCCGCCCTGTCTACGGCGAACTCTGGCCTTACTGTGGACCCTGGGAGGTGTTGGGCAGCCAGGGCCTGAAGCCCAGAATACTGGGTCTCCTAGTGAGCACGTTTCTCTGGCTTCTCCGTGTCCGGGGCTCTCCTGGTGGCTTCCTTGGAATAGGCAGTGGGGGCGCGACATGAGGGTTTGGGAGGTAGATGGTAGCCCACTGCTCTGCGTCCAGCCCTGGCCGCCCGCCCGGGCTGCTGGTCTCCCGCTTCCGTGCCCTGGACCTGGGCAGGCGATCGTGCCTGTGTGTCTCCTTCATCACCTCAGCCCAGAGGCTGTGTTCGTATCCAGACACATCAACCAGCAGGGCTCAGGCCTGGGAACAGGTGTCTTGGGGACGGGCTCTGCAGGAGGGGCTGTTCGAGCCGGCAGGAGTGGGGCTCCTGCTCACGCACTGGGGAGCCCCCCAGGCTGAGGGACAGCGAGGGCCTGCAGGAAGGGCCAGGTTTGGGGGTGGTGCTCTGCTCAGGGTCCCAGATCACGGCTCTGGCGGGGGCCTAGGTGGAGGATCTTGGGGGTAGTGAGCGGCCCCACAGGTTGTGGCAAGAGAGGGTCAGCCTGACCGGGCAGCAGCAGGGTGACCCAGACAGAACTTTCTGGGAAAGGCAGGCGTTCATGGGTGACCTTGGTTGGTGAGGTGGGTGTCAGCCTGAGCCGTCCCGTGGGCTTGAACTGCACAGGTGTTCCTCCACCCCAAACAGATTTCTGCTTCAGCAGATCTGGAGAAGGGCCGGGATTTGTGCCTTAGGGAGTTTTGGGTGACGCTGGTGCAGCTCCTGGGGGGACCACCCACCAAGAACCCCCTCAGGGAGGATGGGCTGTCCTGAGCAATGGTGGCCACAAGCTCAGGGTTGGGAGTTTGGATGTGGGTAAGGGGTAGAGTTGGGGGGGGGATGTGACCGGGGCCACCAGAGAAGTGGCCAGAGGTCATGGAGGGTCAGAAGGCCCACCTAGGGGGTGGGCCGGAGCCACACCTAATCGCCCCCATGAGGTGGCCCTGGGCAGAATGTGTTGTGCGTGGAGCCACGGGCTTTCTTAGGACAATCCGAGCCCTTCTCTGGCTTGGTCTTGGTGGAGGATGAGCCCACGTGTGGGAGACACTCGTGTACCCATCCAGACCATTCAGGGGTTGGGGGCTGTGGGGGGCCATGCCGGGGGCCGGACAGACGTCCTGGAACAGATGGAAAGAGCTGGAAGGATTGCACAAAGAGCAGGAGGGGAGAAAGCAGCCCAAAGGGGGTGTAGCCTGTGAAGGAAGGACTTCTCCAGGGAGCTGGCTGACTGCCTTGTCCTCTGTGATGGCAGGAAGGCTTCCTTCCGGGATGTCCCTGATGGGCCACATGACGTGTGGCCATCGAGTGTGACATCAGATGGGGTGCTGCTGCTGCAGCCCGGGATTCCGGAGCTGGGGCCCTGCCACGGCAGGCTTTGTGGACGTTGCCTTGTTTACTGCCGCTGCCGTGCACGGCGTCCCAGGGGCGCAGACGCATTTATGGAGGACCCAAGTCCACGCAGCTGTCGTAAATGCAGTGGGTGGAAAATGCAGCGGAGATGAGCCGAACGGAACCGGGCCCCACCCAGCGTGCACGCCAACCTGGCCACAGTGGTGCCCCCGCTGTCAGAAGCAGGAGGGCTGACCTGCTCTGCTGGGTGGGGCGGACAGAGCCCACGGGGACACTGCCGGGACCCCACACCAGGCTCCCAAGCTGACCTGCCACTGGCCCCCACCTGCTCCCAGGCCCCAGGGGCCCATTTCTGGCATTCCTGTCACGGACCAGACCCTAGAGGTCAGCCGTCCGTCTGCCCCAGCTTGAGTCTCGTTTCTCGGATACAGACGTCCCGTCAGCGTCATACTCGGGATTGCTGATGTGTTAAAGCCCTGAGAAGACTGGGTGCTTGGTCAGGCTCAACTCACTGAGAACCCTTTCTGGTTCATCTCCTTAAAATCAGTATGTGCACGGCTAAACCTCCTCCAGGTGAAGAGTGAAAATGAGGTTTTTAAAGCAAAGGAAAAGACCCTAGTTTCCTGGTGTTCCCTGGGTCTGCGCTGCTCATTAGAAGGCTCGCTGACTGATGTGTTCCGTGGCATGCAGGCAGCGCGTGCAGCTCAGGAAGAGTGGCTTGAGAGAAGGTGTAGCTGGTGCCCCCAGGACCTCACCTGCCATCCCCCGGGTGTGTGCATGCACCTGGACATCTTGCTCACCTGTGAGGATGCCGTGAAGGGCTCGCCAAACCTGGGTGGGCCCAGAATCCACCAGGCACTGTGGGAAGTGGAACAATGATGCCCCAAAGGTGCCCCTGCCATGACAGCGGAGCCTGGGAGTGCTCCCTGATGTGGCACAGGGAGATTGTGGGTGCAGTGGGGTTAGGCAGCCAATCAGTTGACCTCAGAACAGGGAGATCATCCTGAATTATCCAGGCGCACTCAGGGAAACCCCAACATGAGGAGACGGTGTTGGAAAGACACGGCGAGGACTCACCGGCCTTGCTGGATTTTTGGTGGAGGAAGGGGCCACAAGCCAAGTGTCGCACGGCTCACCCTACCCACGGGGCTCAGGGGCACACTTCGGGGGTGTTTCTTGGGCTTGCTTCATCTTAATACTCAGCTCCTCTGAGAGGGACATTGGAGCAGGAGCTTCTGTTTCCCAGGGTCTGGGCGGCCTAGACAAGGGCAGCCCCAGCAAGCACGTCTGGACCAGGCTCATGGCTGCGTTTCAGCACCCTGGACAGGTTCAGCACCCTGGACAGGTTCGGCACCCTGGACAGCGCCTCGCTGCTCTGCATTGGCGTCTGCGTCTTCCCGGGGTTTGACCCCAGCAGCATGAAGGGCGCACACGGGCTGCGGCAAGTCAGGAGCAAGCCTGCGTGTCGGGGCCAGCACCTGAGACCTGATCCCTGCTTCACGGACGAGAGAGAATCAGCCTTTTTGTATTTTCTTGACCCACATTTGAGTCTCTGAGAAAATTTTTAGAGAACAGAGTGGTGTTTCTCAGCAATAAGGTCAGGAGAGCGTCCAGCACCTGCCTGTGCTCGTGCAGGGGGACCCGTCCTGGGGCAGGAGGAGCCAGGCCGTGGGCGCAGTGAGGGTTCCCCGCACACGGGAGGCCTGGGCCTCGACACAGACCCGGGCCCCGGCTGCCCGAGAGGGTCCATACAGGTCCCAACAGACCTGCCCACGCCCCAAGTGGTCTTGGCACAGAAAGGGGCTGCCCTTCCTGTCCGCCGCGGGAACAGCCTCCCCGCGCCCTGCTGCAGAGCTGTGACGTGCGCCTCCGTGGGCCACTCTGCCGGCCGCTTGGCCTCGGGGCCCGCCTGCCTTTCGGCCCTTATGTGGACTCGCTGGGCACAGTGTGCGGCCCCACAGATAGCTCCATGTGTCACCCCAAAGGGCAGGGCCCCAGGGGCTAGAGGGACAGCGTGGACTGTGGTCACAGAGCTGGGCTGTGCCGTGAGCAGGGTCGGCGGAATGCAGTGGGGTTGGGAAGCAGCAGCCACAGGTCAGGGTCTGGGCAAGTGTGTAATGGGGTCCAGCTCTCTGCCAGCAGGAGGCCCATAGGCCGGTCCCCTCTGCCACCCCCAGCCCAACCCTCAGCTGGCCCCTCTGTCCTGCAGCTTCGGACACCCATCCTGCCAAGTGTCCTGCTTCTGTCTGCGCTTGGCGAGCTGCTGGACAAGTGCCACAGCCGGGACCCACAGTGCGGGCAGGAAGCACAGGAGGACACAGGTGGCCTGCACCCAGCCCGGGTACGACTTCTCCTGCTGTGACGGGAACCGTGCCTGTGGGGACACGAGGCCATAGGTGAGACTCGGGGGAAAGGGCAGGTGAGGCTGATTCTCGGCCACAGGGACTGAGTGGTGTCGGCCGCCTCATCCGCCCTCTTCCTGACATGAAACATGCTCACTCAGTCTGGGGTGGGGGTGGGGGACGGTGGCAGCGAGGACCCGGGGACCCAAAGGTTCAGGTTTGGGGCTGAGCCTCTCGTGGGGATGGGGTCCCTGAGACCCCGGCCTGAGATCTGGGGCCGTCTGTGGAGCGCCCCCCACCACCCTGAGGGGCTGCACGGCCTCGGGGCTGCTCTGGACCCTGTGTCCCGCTCCCGCTTCCGTAAGAGACGGTGACATCATCCACACAATGTGAAGTGCCTCTCCTGAGGTCACCATGAGGCACGAGTGTGAGAATCTGACAGGACAATTGTCATGAAAATTCTTGAAAACCATGGTGCCGTTCCTCCCTCGCCTACCGCTGGCGACGTGGGGCCACATGTATGAGGAGGGCTTGGAATAAATGATTTCTATGCTCCGAGAAGGGACAGCTCGGTGAGGTTTGGAGGGACGCGATGGGTGGCAGGTCTGCGGGGTCCCCGCAGCTCAGGGTGCAGCCCAGGGGACAGGGAAGGGCTGGCAGCAGACTGCCCTGCGCTCCTTTCTTTGGAGCACACTCAGCGGCAGCCCGGTGACACACACACCTTCCCTCGACTCAGACCAGGAGCAGGTGCGCGCGGGCAGCCCCACAGCACCTGAGCAGAGCGTCTCGAGGCCTCGTCCCTGGCTGAGCTGCCCTGGGGACCTGGAGGCTGCTCAGTCCTCCTGCCGCTGAGCCTTGCCCAAGTCCCTGCCAGGGTCGGCTCTGATGCCCCCAGGGGACCCTGGACATCTGGCGGCCCATGAGGTCACTTAGGATGATATCTGGGCCCTGGACGGCACCAGAGAAGGGCCAGGGCAGGCCCAAAGTGGCTCCCAGCACCCTCCAGAGGACCTACGTATCGAGGATCCCAGGCCCTGTAGCTCAGCGGCGTCCAGGCCAGGACAGCAATGTAGGCCACGAAGATGGTCAGCAGCAGCAGCGGGCTGACGACCTTCCAGGTGACCCGCCAGTAGAGACCAGGCCGCCTCCCAGTCATGCAGGCTATGTCATCGCTGAACCTGTCACAGAGACACTGGGCTTGAGCTCACCCACTGATCTGCTCTGCCACAGCCTTCAGCCAGTGTCACTGAGCTAGGGCCCACAGGGGCTGTCCCCAGCACTCTGTTGCCCCCACACCTTTCCCAGGTCATTATGTGGAAAGGTCATCCTGCTGGGACAGAGGTCTGGGCAGGGAAGCTCCTGGGGTCTCCCAGTCTCTGCTAGGGTCTGGGGGTAGAGGAGACCAGGACACGCAGTGGCCACAGCAGCCACCCTGGGCCCCGGTGTCAGCTATGCCACTATGCCCAGGAGCCGGCAGGAACTCACAGCCCTTCCCTCAGCTCCTCTCCTAAACATCTCCGTCTGACGCTCCGTGGCTGGTTGTGCCCAGGGCTCAGTGTTTCTGTCCTCACTGCTGGGCGAGTCCCCACTGGACGGCTGCCTCTTACTCCTCCCTCTCCAGGGCACAAGCCCGTGGCCCTGATGCCACAGAGCAGCATCCGGGGCTGCCCAGGACAGGGAAAGGGGTCACGACTTCTAGGACCGTCTGAGCAGGGGCACAGGAGTAGCAGGTGTGAGAAGTGAGACTGACAGATGTGAGCGGCAGGTGTGACAGGTATGAGGACAGGTGTGACAGGTAGGTGCGACAGGTGTGAGCACAAGTGTGACAGGGGAGGGACAGAGGGGGCGGGTGTGGTGCACTTGTGAGTCCAGGTGGGGATGGGTGGGGCATGTGCTGGGCCTCCTCAGAGGGTCAGGACAGGAGGCCCCCCAGTGCCCTAGAGTTGCCCCATCCTTGGCCGCAGGAGTCTGCTGTGTGAGGCTGGAGACGGGCTGGCCTGCCGCCCACCCCGACGGGCTGGAGGCCCATGCAGTGAGGTGGGGCCGGGTCCCGACAGAGCTGCTTTGGACCACGGGGAACCCCTCCCGAGTCTGTTTGGGGAGGGGGCTCAGATGGTCCTGCCCTGTCCTGTGCGGCCCGGGCAGGCAGCTGCCAGGGTGTGGATGCCTCGTGCACGGGCGGGGGTGGGGGGGGAGCGCCAGGAGTGGGAGGGCCGCCCCAGGGGACGCATACTCACCGGGGCATCCCGTACACGTAAGCGACACCGATCACCTCGAAGAAGGCGAAGATGATGAGGTTCAGGGGAGCCGCGTAGGTGTCGAACACCTGCAGCCAGTAGCTGCCCGACTGCAGCGTGAAGCCAGTCGCCGAGAGGAAGCAGAGCAGGCAGACCAGTCCTGGAGGGACAGTGGCACCTCCGCGGCTGAGCCCACCGCCCTGCCCCTGGCGCCCCCAGCGCCGTGCCCGCGGGCAGGAGGACACATGATGGGGGCCGGCTGTCCCGGCCGGACCCCGGGGTCCCCCACGATGGCCCTCATGGGATGCTGTGTAAGTGCAGAGCCGTGGGGACCAGCCCTGAGGGGCAGCAAGGCCAGACCTGGGCTCCCGCTGGGACGGTCAGGGAAGGAGAGCATCTGGACAGCAGGCGGCAGTGGGCAGACTGCAGGACATGGGGACAGGCCCACAGGCGGGCTGGCTGTGTGCTCACCAGTCAGGACCTCCTTGGGGACAGATCTGCGCACCGCTCCCACGTCCAGCAGTGCTGTGATGATGCTCTCCAAGTTCCCGAGCATGGACGACAGGCCCAAGGTGAACAGCATCCCGAAGAAGAGCGCGGCCCAGCCGGGGGCACCCGGCATGTGGAGGACGGCCTCCGTGAAGACGACGAAGGCCAGGCCGGTGCCCGAGGCGCTCTGCAACATGCGCACGGGGCCTCGCGCTGTGACCCCACCGGGGACCCCTCACCCCCAGCCCCGAGGCAAGGTGGTGGCCCCGCCCTTTTCTGGCTACATGGCAAGCCCAGGTGTGCCTCTGAGGGAAGGAACCCATCCCCCATCACCATGCAGCTCGCGAGGGGCCGCAGGCCTGGGGTGCCGGTCTCGGGGGTATCACCCCCATATCCAGGGGTTCACAGCTGCCCCTCCTTGGGCACAGCTGCCCGACTGGCCACAGCCCAGCTCTGCACCAGCAACACCCACTATCCTGGGTAGGCCTGGCCCCCAGCCCCCTGGACAGGGCCCTGTCGGACACACTGCGTTTGAGGCCACGGGCTTTCTGGAAGCTCAGCCCCACAGAGGCACACGGCTGGCCTGGAGGCTCTGTTCACAGCCGCCACGCCAGCCCGGGCCAGCTCTGTGGACGAGGTTTGCAACCTTTGGGAACAAAGCCAGGCCCCGCGGGTACCTTATCCAGGAAGTCCTCCAGGTGGCAGACCTCCAGGGGGAGCCTGGCCATGCTCTCGGGCTGGGTGGCATTCAGGTGCGCGAGGACGGCAGTGTAGTTGTCCCTGGAGATGCTCTGGTCAGGGAGATCGAACGCATTGAGGAGGCGAAGGAGGTTTCTGCAGAGACACGGGCAGGCGGGGGCACGCTAGGCTGGGCACGCTGCAGCCCGGAAACACCCGGAAGGACATCGGCACCTGGGGAGGGCCGGGCTGCACTCGCTGCAGGGACAGAGCCTGGCCTGGAGGGGACGCTCCCCCGAGGGCACAGCAGGTCAGAGTAGCGGCCCCGGATAGCCCCCCACCTGCCGCCCCCAGCGGGTGTTCCCCAGCTTCAAGGCTCGTGGCTCACACAAGCCCGGGGATATCCCCGGACTTCTTCCTTTGCCCACTTGCTGAAATCTCCTGTAACCTCGACATGAGTACTTGAGGCGCTTCTGGGACCGTTCGTGGCCTTGGGAAGAGTTGCCCGGGGCCCGGTTTGGGGGCCCTCTGGTTTCTCCTTGTTCGGTCACAAGCATCCGTTCCGTTGGCTTGGGCCGGGGAGCCCGTGCAGGCCTGAGTGGCAGCTGCCCCGGTGAGCACGGACTCATGCACGGTGCTCGGCGGAAAGAGCTGGAAGAGTCGCCCCTGCCGTTCCCCAGTGGGGACCACGCGGGCCCTGTAGCCTCTCCAGAACATTCCAACGGGTGCACACGGCCCATAGGGCCCAAGCTCGGGCTGTGCATCTGCTCTGGCTCCCCCCTCACGCCCCTGAGCGTGGCCTGAGCATGGCCTGAGTGTGTTCGCACAGGTGTCACGGCTGACGGGGGCTGCCCTGGGCACCGTGGATGCCCAGCACCATTACAGAAGGCTGAGCCTGCGCCCCCCAAGGGGCCTGCTCGACCGCCTCTGGAGGGCTGCTTGCAAGCCAGAATTGCGGGCCTTAGCCGTTCCGTGCCCGTGATGCTGACGGCCTCCATGTCCTGTGCGTTCGTGGTGGGGCCACAGACTGAAAGCCTTCGAACAAACAGATTCTGGTGCCCCAGTGTCCCCAGGCTCGTGGCTGCATCCCTCCAGCCTCTGCCTCCTTACACGGCCTCCCTGTGTGTGTCTGCATATCCCTGCCTGTCTCTCGTAAGGACACAGGTGTGGGATCGGTATGACCTCCTCTTAGCCAGTGTTGGCCGGAGACCCCACTTGCATATGGGGTCAGGCTCCAGGCTGTGGGGGGCGCAGGCCTCTGGAGCTGTTCCACCCCACCCCCGGGGGAGAGACGGTGCTTGAGTGACCCCAGAGCAGCAGCTAGCGTCTAAGGGCCGTGCTCCGTGGACACCCTGCCCTCAGAGCCAAGGGCGCCATGCTCACCTGTCCAGGCAGCGTCCGTGGTCGTTGGCTGCCTTGAATCCCAAAACCGAGAACACGGCAATGGACGCATACAGGGAAGTCATGCTGTTGACCAGGGCGACGGTCACCGCGTCCTTCTCACAGTTGTTCCTGGCAGACACACACGCGTGGCACATCTGTGCTTAGGGCCATCCCCACATCCCCACCTAGGACCACCCCCCACACAGAGCCTACATGCCCACGACCCCCATAACTGGGTCTGTCCCTGCTGGTCTCAGGATGGTCTCAGACCCTCTTCCATGGCCCCTCCCCATGGACCCCTCCCTGCCTACCCTCCAGCTGATCCCCTCCCCTCTGACCCCTTCCCCTCGACCCCCTCCCGACCAGGCCCTGCCCCGCCTACCCCAGCTCAAGAAGGTGGTGGTCTAGAAGCCTCAGCCTCCACCCCTGTCCCCAAGGCCTGGAGACCGGGAGCTAAGGACAGTGTGGGGCCTCATGGACCCTGGAGTGGGCTTTGCTGACATGATCTCCACACGAGCTACGTGGAGGGGACTGAGGTGGTCCCTTGTCTGGTGCAGGCCTGGGAAGCCCCCCACACCCCCATCCCACCCCTGCGCGTTGGCAGGGGAGAAGCTCTGGCTGCCACATAGAACCCAGGGGCTTGTGAGGCGGTGGGTGGTGCTTCAGGGCCAAGCACCCGGGGTCCTCACCACAGGTGGCCCCGTGTGGGCCCTGCATCTCTTAAGTGGCCAGGGAGCTGATGGACCCCGTATCTCTGCTTCTCTGGCCTCGAACGTGACACCTGTGCTGCCTGTGCTGGCGTCGGCCCCGGTGAGACCTTGTTCCAGGGACCGACTGTCCGGGCTCTCTCCGCAGAACACGCTAGTGGCCGCCGCGGGGGCCCGGCGGTAGGAGCCCCGTGAGCCTGCTCTTAGCACAGGTTCACAGCAGGCCACATGGGACATTACACCCCACGGGCTCGAGGCTCTCCTGGAGCTTCGGGACGGGAGGCCCGGCCCCAGCATCAGAGGGAGCCCACCCCGAGCCTGGTCCCTACCTGGGCGGGTTGTAACTCGCAAAAGCGATGTGTCCCCCGAAGGCCAGGGACAGGGAGAAGAAAATCTGCGTGGCCGCGTCCAGCCACACCCGCGGGTTCCGGAGAGTCTGCACCTGGGAAGGGTTGTGCCGCTGATGGAACCCACCAGCCCTGGAAACCCCCTGCCCCAGCTTCCTGTGAGGCGACTCCCCCGAAGGTGTGTGGGCAGCCGAGGACCCCCGCTGAGAGGACACCCGCCGAGAGGACCCCCGTGGCCGCGCTGTTCTGTGACGGGCCATGGCTCCCGTCCGCGTGGGCTTGGAGTGTGGCTGACAGACTGCTCGGGGCTGAGAAATGGGTCTGAGCAGCCTGACTTGCTGTGTTTATTCTGCTCCTCTCAGACCCGGGGGTTCTGAGGGACTCGAAGCGTCCTGCGGTGGCTGGGACTCAGCACCTGGAGTCTCTGCTGCTGGGGACAGAGCCAGGCAGACCCACGTTCACAGCCAGTGCCCCCTTCCTGCTGCTGTGCAGCTCCTGGAAGCTCCCTCAGAATGCTGGGGTCCTAGAGAGTGTGTGAGGGTCTAAGAGGGGTGCGGGCCCCCAGGTCCTGTGACGGCTTGCTGGGTATAGTGTGAGCAGCTCGCAAGGTCCTCGGAGGTAGGGGTGCAGGACTCTGGGGTGGGACATCTGGGCCTCCAGGTGGCTTTTTTCCTGAACCCCACCAACAACATCCCTCAGGATCCATGTCACAAGTCAAGTCCTCCTCCTGCTCCCTTCCTCTGACCCTGACCTCCTCCCTGGGACCCCATACCACCCTCGTCCTTGCCCTCACCCGCACACGGCCCTGGGCGGCCTGGCCTCTGCCTAGTGGCCATTCCCACGGCCAGGGGATGGAGTGAGCTGGGCTAGGCTCTGCCTCTGACTCGTGTGTTTCCTGGAGCCTGGAACCTGGGCTCAATTCAAACCAACTTACATTCGGAGTGAACAGGTAGATTAACCCTCTGACTGCCCCAGGCAGGGTGAGTCCTCGGATAAGGAAGATCGTCAGGACCAGGTAAGGGAACAGGGCTGTGAAATAAATTGCCTTTAAAAAAGACCAAATTATTAGACTTTTCAGTGGTATCCGCTCCGCAGAAAACCCGCAAGAGGCAGCTGTGTGGTGGGTGCCTCTGTGGCTGGCCCCGCATCCATCGTCTGGGATTCCAGCCCAGTGGGGGCCAAGGGCACCATGGGGTGTGTGGGCCCCAGTCAGGCCCCAAGGGTCTGGCGTTCCTGGGGACGGTCACAAGTGGAGTCACATGTGCACTTGTGTCTGTGGGGCGGGCACTGACTGTCCCAGGCGGGCAAGCCTCCCTCTTACCCACACTGCACCTCTCCTCTCCACCGCAGTGCTCACAGCCGGCCACTTCACAGGGGCCCTGGGGCCACACACGCGCCCACACCCATCTCCCCAGCATAGGACCAGCGCCCCCTCTGCCGTCAGGTGTGGTCGGGGGTCTGCACACATGGGGTCTGCTCAGAATAAACCCACGATGACAATCTTTCCTCACTGCTGCCTCAGTCCCCGAGCACAGACTGACTGTCATCCCGGTGCCCTGCAGGGACTTCCATCTCAGGGGTCTCTGGAATTTCTGGTGGGTTGTCGGGCCTAATGGTTGCTTTGGTCTAATGCAGTAGTTCTGGTTCTCCCAAGCACAAAGACGCTCACGGGACAGTAACCATAACACGCCAGTGAGATGAGCAGGCACATGCCCACGCCTGGACCTGGGCAGAAGGGCCACAATCGTGCGTCGGAGCCATGGTTGGGGAAGGCAAGGGGCCATGTCACCCACGTTGAATGGGAGGACACGTGTAGCGCGGGACTTGTCTGAGTCCCAGGAGAGGGAAGGGTGCACAGTGAAGGCAGGTGTGTGAGACGGAGGCCCAGGCCTGCCTAGAAACCATGTGAGGAGCCGCCGACACGTTTCTCCCTGTCACTGATGTATGTCTCTTCAGGAGACAGTAAGCTGTTTCAGACAAGCACGCCAGGACACACTGGCTGCTCGCAGACCGTTGTAGTGAAATGTGAGCCGGCTGCAGGAAAGCCGAGGAAGGCAGTGCAGCCTGAGTGAGGGTCTCCTGCCTCATCCCATGGGCGGCATCGATCCCAGAAGGACAGATGGCCAAGCCCATCATCCAGCCCTGAGGGGATAACCATTACCACTGACGAGCCAACAGACGGACAGAGCGGGGTCACAAGAAACACCCAGGAAATGGGAGCAGCCAGAGTGGAGAACCAAGGAGACCGGCAGGAAACAATCACAGGACAGCCGGCAGAACCTGCACTGATGGTTACACTAAACGTAAATGGTCTAAACAGCCAAACAAGGGCAGGGACCGCCAGAAAGTCAGGATCCTCTGTGCACATCAAGAGAAACACACTTAAAACCTAGAGACCCAAACGGGTTAAAAGGAAAAGAGGGGAGAAAACCCCCTGTCGGTGTCTGCACTGTGTCGCCGGGTACAGGCACCCATCTCCAGGGAGCGCACTGGCCCTCACATCTGCACCCTCCCAGCGCAGCTTCTAAACCCGTGCTTGAACACTGAGCTGGAGGGAGCAGGCAGTGGGGTCCACCGAGGGGCCGCACCTTCCCTGTGGTTTCAATGCCTCTGATGACACACAGGTACACCACTGCCCAGGACGCAGCCAAGCAGGCCAGCAGCCTCCACTGGATGGAGCCGTTGTCGCTGATGTCGGCCGTGATGTTCAGCGTCTGCCGGTACCAGAAGTAGCTCACAGTGCTGCTGGCTTGGCACTCGGCCTCGAACGCTGGAACCAGGAGGCTCCTTTCAGGGGCTGGCCACAGGGCTCGGGCCTGGCTGTGGGTTCTGCAGGCCTCTGCCCAGGAGTGCAGTCTGCAGTAACCCAGCCCAGGGCTGCGGCCTAGACACCAGGCACACCAGGCAGGACCTGTGCCCCCCCTGCCCAGGGTGCACAGCGAGGGCCAGAGGGTGGGTATAGGGAGCTCCAGGCCCAGACTTGCCCCTGGGCTGGCCTCGTGCAGGACAGGCCAAGTTATTGTCGCAGAGGCAGGAAGGGAAGGAGGGTTAACACAGCTTTGTGAAGCAGTGCAAAATAGCGACTTTTTCCCGGGCTGTGAGGCTGTCCTCTGCTGAAACCGTGGCTGAGGGTTGGGCCAATCCAGCAGGAGCCGAGGTCCCGCCCACTCAGCCTCTCACTGCCGGGCAGGCGTGCGCGCGGCCGGGCTGTGAATACACGGGGTCCTTGGGGGCCCCGGACCCACCCACGGTCAGCTGGGGCAGAGTAGGGAGAGCAGGGTTCTGGGTGTGCCGTCCGGGGAGCCCGAGCAGGGCCCACGTGAGGCAGGGTGCCGCCCCCCACGCATGCCACCTGTGCGGTTGATGTCCAGCGGGCAGGAGCTCCAGGGCAGAGGGTCCTGGAAGGAGTTGAGCAGGTACCACAGCACCCATGAGAGGACCGTGTTGTAGTACAAGCTGACCAGGAAGGACACGGTGAGGCAGCCCAGCCCTGCAGAAGGCGGTGGTCAGCGCCTCCCCTCTCCCTAGCCGCCAGGCTCCACACACGGCTGGGCCGGGGTCTGCCTCTGCATGGGCTTTCCGGCGGGCCTCGCACACAGTGCTGCAGCCCCTGTGCGGGCATGTCACAGGCTCCCTCCCTCTGTCCAGGCCTCGCCAGACACTCTCAGGCTCCCAGGACATGTGGGCTCAACACCCGCGGGGACACGTGCGTGGGCGATCTGGGAGAGCTCGCTGCTGCTTCGTGGGGCTGAGCCTGCTGCCTCTGCCTCCTGCGCCCTGAGCTCACCCCACCAGCACCCTGCACCCAGCTGCCTCCTGGGGCTTTGGGGGAACGAAAGCGGGCCTCCCGGAAGAGGTGTGCTGAGACCACGAGCAGACTGAGCTCCCGCGGGAACACGGTCACACGCACCTCCCTACCCTGTTAGGTCCGGGCCCCTCTCTGGCAGGGTCAAAGCCACTGATTGTGCACTGGAGTGACAAGCTGATGCGGGGCACCCACGGGGCCCCCAGCCCCGCCCTCCCAGCAGCTCCGGGCAGGGGTCCGAGGTGGGCAGCCTACCCACTCCGCCCAGGTAGGGTGAGATGGCCGTCCACACCCCGATGCTTCCTCTCCGCAGGCGCTGGCCAATGGCCAGCTCGATGTAGAAGATGGGGATCCCCTCGAGGACCAGCGCAATGAGGTAGGGGATGAGGAAGGCCCCTGCAGAGACACCGTGGTCAGTGGAGGGTGGACGACGGCCCAGTGCGACCTTGGGCTGGGGGAGATGGGCCTATGCGTCAGGCACCTGGTCTGTGGCTGTTTCCAATCCCTCGGCAGCGTCCCACCTGTGAGACCCTGGGGGCAGTGTTGTTCTCAGAGGGACACCCCGCACCCCGATTACGGACCCTGCTGTAATGTGGGGCTGGTCTGTGCTCCTGGCAGAAGGTCGGAGAAGGAGGACATTTGAAGCGGTGTCTGGAGCTCCATGCCTGCGCAGAGGCTGGGACCCATCTCTCCGTGCCTGGGCGTCCAGGCTGGGAGGTGGGCACCTGTAGCCACGGTGGCGGGAGGCTCTGTGGTCCCCAAGGGAGCACACACTGACCACCTCTGTGGGATCCATGGGAGAGCCACAATTTTCTCCCCCAGGAGCCAGCAGTGGCCAGAGCAGGAGAAAGGCCACAGGTGTGAGGAGGGAGGGGCCCGGCCTTCCCAGGAGCCCACAGCCCCGAGGGGCCCACCAGATCGCCTGGGGGCGTGTGCGTATCCCTATAGTGCTGGGGGAAGGGAGTCCCTGTGCAGTCGGGAGCTGCGATTTCTCCCAGTTAGCTGCAGCGTGTGGGTCCACTGCCCCCCCCCCCCACAGGGCAGACCACGCCAGCAACCGTGCTCCCTGAGTGTCCCTGCACCAGCCCGGCGCCAGCCCAGCCTCCGTGAGGCCAGGCTCTCTCTGGGATTTTGCGTCTCGCTCGGAGGTTTTGACCCTGAGCCAGGGCCCCGGAGAGGACAGGTGGTGCCTCAGCCGCATCAGCCTCTGCATAGGGGACAAACAGTGCTTGCTGGTGTCGTCCACGCCACGGCCAGACCGTAAAGAAGCGTAAGAGAACGCAATGGAATTCTGGGGGACGGCCTCGAGGGCTGCCGTAGCCCCAGGGATGAACAGGGCACCTGCGGGCAGGGGCTTGGTGCTGGGCTGTGAATACGGCCTGGACCACTTCACGGAGCCCCTGGCAGGGAGAGAGGCCAGCCACGGGCCAGGGAGATAGGGTCCAGATGGGGAACCCCTCCCCAGGCTGCCCTCTTCCCACCCCACCCCACCTGCACCGCGCTCTGTGGGGTCCCGCGCACGTGTGTGCACCTCCCAGCCCCCCTTGGGCCTCACGCAAACACCTGCAACATGGTAGGGACAGGGGACCAGCTGCCCGGAGCCTGGAAGTGGGTGTCTGGGCGTCAGACGGGCTCTGGGTCCCAGGCGTGTGACTCGCTGCCTGGAAGGGCCCTGCAGGCTCAGGCCGGCCAGGACCCACGGACCCTGCTCTGCGGGGAGGGTCGCAGCCAGTGGGCCCAGCCGGGACACCAGGAGGAGCAGTGCCGGGGAAGGGAGGGGCTTTCCTCTTTGCAGCCGAATCAGCCACGCTTCAGGGAGAAGAGAAGGGAGCGGCTCTGTGGTCACAAACGGAGACTACTGCTTGCTCAGTGCACTGTGGCCCCATCTGAAACCCACGCGAACCGTGACCTGGATAAAAACCTCTGGAGGAGGCGGCTGGTCCCCGGAAAACCCAGCCACGCGATCAGAGAGGCGGGACGTGGAGCCCCACTTCGGCTTCCAGGCTGGGCAGAGGGCCCGGAGACGGCTCATCACCCAGGCTGGTGACTCCATCACCGGCGCCTGCAGAACGGAACCTCCGTGAAAACTGTAGGCTGCGGGGCTTGGACGGCTCCAGGCGGGGGAGCCCGGGAGGTGCTGGAGGGAGCGGGGAGCTCCGACGCCCTCACTCTGTGCGTCCCTGCCCGTGGCTGCTCTGGGCCGTGCTCTCTATAATAACCCGGTACAGCGAATGGACTGCTTCATGGGTTCTGTGAGCCCTTCTACAAGATTCTGACCCGAGGAGGGGTTGTCAGCGCTCCCAACTTGCCGCAGGTTGGGCGGATGCCGTGGGCGACCTGGGACCCAGGTCCTGACATTGTGCTCTGCCCTGCAACAGCACCGCCGGCCGAGACCTTCCTCGTCCAGCCGGCGCTTGCTGCAGGTGGACCGGCAGAAACGGGTTAAATGCGACTAGGATTGGGAGAATCGGGCGGTGTGGGCAAAACTCTCACACGGTGGTGTCAGACGAAGAGAGAAAAGGAGTTTCTCCCGGGCGGGAGGGCGGGCTGGCGAGATGGCAACGGGTCTGGGAGAGCCCCGTGCACGGCCAGCCCGAGCAGAGCTGGGTGAGAGATACCCAGCCCTGTCCACTGAGAAGATGTTGCGGAGAAGTTCTGTCTGATCGGGACGGAGCCTGTCACGGCTGAGGATCTGTGGAGCGATACCCCCAAGACTGCCCGGAGAGAAAACAAAGGACGGAGACCAGGGCGGGCACGTGATTGTCTCTGTGGCTGGGACGACTTGGTGATGCCAAGATGGACATTGGGCCCCAGACAATCTGGAAATGCCACACTTTGCCCGTGAAACCCGGGAGTCTTCCGTGGAACCGACAGCCTGGCTGGGAAGCCAGTGCAGAGCCAGCGCGGGCATCCCGCTGGGCAGCTGCACGGATGGTCACATGGGCTCATCACGTGGCAACTCCACCAGCTCCGTGGAACCCGTGGGTGCCGAGGTCACAACACAGCCGTGCGGAGATCGCGGGCCACTTACTGGGTGCCCCACGCGTGTTGCCATGGACAGGGTCATGAATGACTCCTAGGCTGGAACCTTGGGCCCTGGCAGGTGCCCTGCGCCGGCCACTGCTGGGATCCCCACCTGCAGGGTGGGTGCCGATGTGCACCCAGGAGCCGCGGAGACGGGGGCAGGATGCCCTGCAGGTGTGCTGAGTGTTTCCCCCAATTCTGCTACAATGTTGCCTTTTAAGTCTTATTGCTAAAGAGAAGCCTGCAGATCTGAGTAATCACTGAGAAGAGAGAAAATATTCACCCTCGAGTCATGAGTTTGTGCAGATTAAAAATGCAACAGGGTTTCCGCTCATCTCTTCGTCGAGGTTATCAGCAGTGGCCCATGTGAGGCAAAAAGGTCGTTTGCGCGGGAGGGTGCTTGTTTAGGAAAAGGGGGAGCTTTGAAACTTGACTATTTTATGACATTTCACGAAGGGCTTCACACCCAGAAATAGGGTGTAAAAGAAGTATTCAAACAGCAGGGCCCCCCTCCCCCGGCCCGTGAGTGCAGGTGGTGACGGGCTGGTCCTGGCGCCCAGTGCCCGGGTCGTAGCCCTCAGGCCAGGCCACGCCAGCACACGGGTTCTGGAAGCCACATTCGCAGGACAGTCCCTGCACAGCGTAGCACAGTACGCCAGCCAACCGGTTCCGGTCGGAGCCGCACTTACTGACCCGGACTGACTGCCAGTGTGCAGGGCACTGCTGGGCGTCTGCATGTGCCTCTCCCAATGCACACGGCAGCTCGGAGGCCTGGGGCACGACCCAAGGCACAGGTGCCCGCCCGGCCCTAGGCCCCGTGGAAGCTCTAACACCTCCGGGACAGCGGCTCCCTCAGAGATGTCTCCTCTAACTTCTCATAAGCAGGAAAACCGAATAGACCCCCAGGAAGCAGCTTCCTCATAAACCGGGGACTCCACCTCCGGCCCTGACCCCGCCTGCTCTGTTCCACAGCGGCTCCTGCAGACCCCCAGCCCACACTCCCCTGGCGCGGCCTGACCCCTGTGCACCCAGCACAGCCGGGGCGGGGGGCAAGGGGCCAGGACGACTCCCCACCAGCCACACACAGACCTTCATTTCTGACCTGTTCCTGGTGGGGGCCGGGGGAATCGCCCCCGAAGGGAACAGCACTCCCATTTCCAGCGGGGGGCCTGGTGGATGCGGGAAGACGGCGCTAGAGGACTTCTGGAGGCCTCAGGCCTTACGCGTGCAGAGGGGAGCTTGGCAGCAAGCTGACCTGACACTGAGACCCCACGGGCCCCAAGGTCGCACCCCGGAAAAGGACAGGCCTGGCCTGGGGGCCGTTCAGGGTCCACTCCCCGGGGCTGTGGGTGACAGCCCCAGACTCTTGTGCAGGGAGGGGGCGCCACTGCCTGGGCACCGATGTGGGGGGCGGCCTGGCCCATGCGTACCCCACGTTGCTGCAGGAGCCTTGTGAGGAGTGGTGCTGGGGGAGCTCCCCGAGCCCCGGAAGGGGCGGCCAGGGGCCGGACCTCCACTGCACAGGCTCCTGGCGCGGGGACGGCTCACCTCCGCCGTGGGTCTGGCACAGGTACGGGAACCTCCAGATGTTGCCGAGGCCCACGGCGAAGCCAATGCAGCTCAGCAGATACTGGCCCCTGTTGTCCCACGCCGGCCTCTTGTCCCCGCGGCCGTCCCCACACGGCTCTGCTCCCCCGGCCCACGCCATGCCCGCTGCTCGCTCCTGCCCTGGCTCCGTGGAACCCTCCTGGGCCTCAGTGTGTGGTCTCACGATTTAAAGGAAAACCAGTGGAGCCAGTTAATTGGTAACCGGGGCCGGGCTCCTGCTCTCACCCAGGCGGTCCCTTCCTGACCCCACACCCTCTGCCTGCGCCTCCTTTGGTGCCCGAGGCCGACGGCCAGCCCGCACCCGGTGAGGGCCTCCTGTTCCCCGTTGGGGACGTGCCAGGACTCCCAAGACTGGCTCGTTTAGTTGTTTCATAAAAACCACTGACTTCCTAACCTACCCTCTGATTCCAGGACGACTGTAGCCTCACTTGTCACCGTGAGGGGTGACGCAGAGCCGTGACCGCACGAGTCCAAGGCCTCCACAGGCACCCGCTGCGTGCAGGGACACAGGTTGGGGGAGGGGTGGGGCTCCTCTGATGGGGCGGGGGCAAGGGCAGGGGCGGGAGGGGCTTCTTTTCTTGCTCCCAGCGGCCACGGGTGCCCTCAGGCAGCGGTGGGACAGCAAGGCACCCGTGGCCACAGGGGCTCAGCCAGGCGGGGGGACATGCAAATCGTCCCCTCCGCATGGGGTCCTCCTGCGGTGGGATGGTCCTTGATGGGCTGACGCAGTAGACTCAGCCTGGGCCTCCCGCGGGGTCTCCTGGACCCGTGGACCCCCAGTGGATGCCTGCGGGACAGCCTGGGGCCCGGATTTGAAATTCCCACCTCCCGGGACACTGGTCTCACATGGGCCCGAATATGTGGGTCACAGAGGTGTGGGCCCTGGTGGACACACTTCCACTAACTCTTGGGTGGGAGGGGAATGGGAGAAAGGGAAGGGAAGCACAGGGAGGGCAGGAGCACAGCCCCCAACCCAGCGGACCTGACCTCACTGGGGCACCACGGCCCTCAGCCCACGGCCCACCCTCCTCCTGCCTCCGCAGGGCCACACGCCATGCCCAGGGTGCCGTGGACACAGCAGTTTTGTGTCATGACTTCTCCAGAGAAAACGACCCCCCCCAGAACCGCGGTCCTGCGCTCCCCTGAGTGACTGGGCCCCGCTGTATGCTCAACCCTCTGCATCTAGACAACACTTAGGCTGAGACTATGAAATAGTGATTTATTTAGACAGGTGCATGTTATGCCCACAAATCCCGCATTTCCAACAACTTGCAAATACACCAGGTCTGCAAAACAAGGCGCTCTTCAGGCGACAGAATACTGGATGGGCGCCCTGGGCCACACCCACCCGTCTCCTCCCCACGCGCCCTGGGAGGGTGGTATATCCATGGGGGGCTGCTCGCTGTTCTCTCAGTTGGGGGGGGGTGTTGAGAGGAGGGTGGAGGCTGGAGTGTGGCGGGATGGGGGGCCCTGCACGGCACGCTGTTAGCCCCTGAGGATTTTGCAGGCAGCCAGGTGACCAGCAGCTTAAGAGGACTGCAGATGCTGGTGTCTGGAGGTTCACAGCGGGGCTGCAGGGCTGAACTCTGTGTCACCGAGGAGCAGGAGGCAGGGGGACAGGGACAGGGCCCTGGGGCATCCGAGTAGAGGGGACATGGCTAGGGGACCCATCCTCCACCCAGGTCCCCACCCTGGCCCAGCGGATGATCAGAAAACCCAGCTACATAAACTTCGGGATTTTTCCATGGAGAGTGGAGGTGAGCTCATTAACACAGCCACCCTATGTGCCCAGTGACTTTGGCTGAGACGGGCTGTCGAATCCCAGAAAACAACCCTTCCCATGACGGGGAGGTGAGAGCCGGCACCAGCTTCAACGAGGGACGCCAAGTACGTGGGCTTCCCGGTCCCTGCCGAGTTCGGGACACACGGACGGTCCTCGACCTTGGTGGCTATGGCTGAGTTACCCTATAACTCGCCTTTTCCAACACCTAGCTAAAAATTCATGCAGGGAATATGCCCTCTTACGAAAACTCAAAGGCTGGTTTCCGCCTTCACTTAGGCCGAGCTGAGTTTCGTCGACCACTCACCTATCCGCAGCAGCCAGGAGCAATGATTAATGGGGTCGGCTGTCTCGGAGCCCGCATCCTGCCGAGGCCGGCGGGCAGGCGGCCAGAGGGACTCCGCGGAGTCTTCCGGAGCTCACAGCGAGGAGCTCGAGAAGGGCCATTCTCATCGCGGGGGACCAGTGCCCTGACCTTGCTGTGAGCTGCTGGGTCGAGGGTCGATAGGACTGGAGCTGCGAGGCCGAGGCAGCATCCCGCTCCCGCTCCCGTTTCCCGCTGGCAGCTCCGCCTCCCTACGCCGCCCCGGCCGGGACTCTCCCTCGGCACAGACGCGGCGGGACCCAGCAGCAGCACCCGCCCCACCACACCCGTGACAAAGGCAGGCGCGAGGGCCCTGGGGTTGTGCAGCAGGCGTGTGCGTGTGCGTGTGCGTGTACAAACACGCGTGCGCCCAACACGTTGATACACACACGTACACAGTCGCGCCCACGCCCACAGGTCCTCAAACACGTGCACACACACTTGGACATGACCACACGCGCTTCCCTACGCCCCCCATGCACAGTCCTACCTGTCACACTCTCACACGGGCACACAAACTTCTGCACACGCACACCCCCGCACGCACTCACACACGCACACTCGCACACGCACACTCACACGTGTGCGGTCCTACAGTACACATAGACACACACTCACATGTGCACACACGTGTGTGGCCTGGAACTTCCCAACACCAACGGCCACACACGCTGGGCTGGGCCACTCAGGACTTCAGGTCCCCATTGACAGAGGCCGTGGACAGCCCGCTGACCAGCCCCTGGCGGTCCCCTGGCCTCTGGCAGCGGTCTCGGAGCAGCTGGTAGATGGCAAAGCCGGGGATGACCAGGCAGGGCACCCCAGCCACGATGACGACCACAGCGTACACCCAGCCCGGGTATGCGACCTTCTGGGACTTGGGAAATTCCTCCTGGGGAAAGAGCAGCAGTGAGCAGCCCGCGGGGTCTCCCTCGGGGCAGACGCCCCCCCACCCCGCAGGTCAGCTCCTGGCCCTTGTGGGGGAGGGGAGGTACACCCCAGACTCCCCTCCCTACAGGAGCAAGACCGCCCCTGCGCCCCCCGGCCGCCCCGCGGCTCACGTAGGCAGGGTCCCAGACGCTGTAGACCAGCTCCTCGTTGACCTTGACCACGAGGAAGAACAGGAAGATGACCAGCATGAGCAGCGGGCTGGCCACTCTCCACGCGACTTGCCAGAAGATGTTGGGCTTGTGGCCGATCATGAACTCGATGTCCCTGTTAAACCTGGACACAAGACGGGAAGGAAGCCATCAGGGGTTTCTCCACAGGCCAGCGACCCTGGCGCAGCAGAGGGCGGCCGGCCGTGCAACCCTGACAGCGTCGCCATCTCTGGTGCCCTAGCCCGGTCTTCCTCTACCCAGAGACCCGCCGCCTCCAGGAGAGCCCATTTCTTGCGTCAGAAGCCCCCTTGGGAGGCCAGCGGGACGCTCCACTGTCCGCAGTGCCACTGCCCGGAGCTCCAGACTGTAAACTCACCACGTGGACTCGTGCAGAGCTGCGGCCCGGACAGCAGCCCCGTCCCAGCCTCCCACCAGGGCTGTGGCCCCGCACCATCTCCCACCCATCTGGGCCAGACTCTCTTCTGCACCCGAGTCCACTGTCTCTAGATGTCGGCGTGGAGCACGCAGAACGTGGCCACGCGCTGTCCAGGGCCGCAGAGAGTTCACGGGACTCTGCTGGCCAGGCCTCGTCCCCAGGTGGGACCCAGCAGGAGTCTCCTGTGTGCAGGGCTGTCCTCCCTACGGCGTGTTGAATGGTGCTCTGCCAGCATCTGGCTTCAAACTGTCCTCAGACGGTCACAGACGGCCGTGCCCTCATGCAGGCTGTCACAGGTCTGTGTCACAACCTGCGGCGGGCACAGCAGCCCCCCACACACTCCCTGGCTCCCAGGCGGGCTCGCAGCGCGTTGTGGAAATCCGCATTCGCGCAGGGAGCTCTCGTGGGTGTAGAGGAGGCCCTCCAACGGCTTGTATGTGCTTTATGGTAACAGACACAGGCAGGTGGTCTCTGGGCCCTGGGGAGCCCATCTCCCAGCGAGAGCCCAGGTGCCATGTTCTGGGCCTGTGGTCCTCTCTGATCAGGGCCTGATGTCCTGAGTGTCTGGCCACATAGACCTCAGACGAGCCTGCTCTCCCACTTTTCTTCTCTCTGTCTAGAAAGGCCTGGAGCACCTTGGGCCTAGTGGCCTCCTTGGGACTCCATGGGGCAGCCTGGATCTCTGCAGTGGGAGCCCCGTTGCCCACACATGGCCCTCACGTCTGCTGCCCGTAACCCGGCCCCGGGGCTGCTCTGCCCACCCGGCCCGTCTGTGCCCGCGTCTCGGGCCGCCTGTGTGGGACTTGGGCTGCCTGCGCGGGACGTGGTAGTACTTCGCCTTCAACTGATGGTTCAATGACGACCCTTCCTACCCTGCGGCTCAGGCCACACGGTCTCTATTTCCCTCCACGGTAGCGCTTTGCTCTCCTTCCGCCCCCGAGATGCTGGCGAGTGCCCCGTCTGCCGGGTCCGGAAGTGTCTGGAAGCTGGAGGGCACACTGTGCGGACCGCTCTGGTGGACGTCCGTCCGTGGCCCAGCCCCTCTGCCCTCGGCCACACAGGCGTCAGGCCCGTGCATGCTCGGCCCCAAGTCACGGCGGCGCTGTCCCGCCCCACCCCAAAAGCTGACCCACTTACCCCCGTGGGAAACCGCCTGCCGCGACGGCCTCCCTCCTACCTGTCCACGCCGTACACATACACGACGGCGAACATCTCGCAGAAGGCGATGACCAGCAGCGGGATGGAGCCCGCATAGCCGTCCAGCAGGGAGAGCCAGTACTGGCCGGAGTTCAGCGTGAAGACGAAGGCCAGCAGGTACGTCCCCAGGCAGATGAGGCCTGCGGGGCAGAGAATGAGGCCGCTGCGGACTGAGGCCCCATGCCCTGGCCGAGCCCCGGAAGCCGTGCTCGCCGCCCCAGCCCCACGCACCCGTGAGCAGCTCCTTGGGCCACTTCTTCGGGATGATCCTGAGGTCCTGCAGGGGCACGACCACACCCTCCATGTTCCCGAACATGGACGACAGGCCCAGGCAGAACAGCATGACGAAGAACAGCACGGACCACAGTGGGGACAAGGGCATCTTGGTGATGGCCTCCGTGAAGACGATGAAGGCCAGCCCGGTGCCCTCCACGCCCTGCAGGGGTGGGGCGGTGTCACGGAGGTACGAGGTCCCCCAGGGCGCCTCCCAGGCCCCATCCTTCCCAGACAGCACCGCAGCCGCCGAGCCCGCCGGGCGAGCAGAGGGCTGAGCTGAGCCATTCGGAGAAAAACCAGAACCTGTGTTTCAGGCCCTGCTGTATTTTTAAAGCTGAACCAGTCTGATGACCAGGAAAGGGCTGCCCTGCTCAGCGGCCGTCAGGGCCCCGGGCTGCCCAGACAGACCCGCGGCCACCGCAGAGACCATCTGCTCGCTGAGATGCACGCCGCACAGCTGGGCTAAGGGTGAGGGGTGACCTCACGAGGCCTGAGCCAGTGCCCAGAGCGGACGTCCGGGACCTGCGGCCAGTGGGCCTGGCTGAGCGGCCGCGGGCAGGGCGTGGGCTCCAACGCCGGGCAGGGGCGGAAGCCCCACACGGGTCTGCGAGACCCCTGTTGCGGCCCCTCCCCCCAGGTCTGTCCGGCAGGGTTGGGGGCTGAGTGAGGCGCCCTGGGCCCAGAACTCCCTGCCGGGCTGCCCCTGTCCCCGGGACTTGCTCCCAAGTCAGGGCTCCCAAAGTAACTTCACAGCACTTGCAAGTTCAGAGGACATGGCTGCTGCCTTCCGCGCACAGATCCGTGCGGGGAGTTTAGGAGGAGAGGGTAGCAGCCAGCATCCGTGCGTCGCTCTGGGGAGCAGCTCGCACCCCTGTGGGTGGACGGGAGTGAGAGGCCAGCCGGCCCCGGGACACAAACTCTCCATTCTCTCTGCAGAACTTCTTGAGAAGGCAAAACCGGGGCAGAAGCACCGGCCGGACCCTGGGCGGGGTGCGGGGTGGTGGGGTTGGGACCCAGCGCCTCGGGGACGCTCCGCGCACAGCCCCGAGCACTGACTCCTCCCTCAGCTTCCAGAGGAGAAGGAATTCAGAGGCTCCGGTGCCCTCGGACCGCGCCACCCCTTGTCCGGCATGTATCGGGGGACAGACCTGGTGAGGAGACCCTCCAGTCACCCCCCTGCTCTGCTGGCTGCGCTCACTCTTGGCACACCTCGCTCCTGTGGGGCCTGTCACCCCCGGCCACTGGACTCCGTGCCAGGCCCTGAACACGTGTGACATGTCCCCAGACAGTGCATGGGTCCAAAGTAGAAAACTGGAAAATTTAAGTCACATTGGCCCATAAATCCCGACCGCGTGCCAGCTTCGCCGCTCATCGAGCCTGGCGTTCAGAGCCGTCTGTGCCTCAGAGGACGGCTTGCAGAGGACGGCTCTGCCCTGGGACAGCAGACGGTGTCAGCCAGCCCGGAGTCAGCCGTGCCCGCGAGTAAAGCAAGGCGAGGGCTCGGTCAGCACAGGTCTGGCGTGTTTGTAGGAGGAATCCCAGTACTCGTGGACGTGGGGGTGTTGGCGTGTTTGACACCAGGCACTGTGGGGGGCCAGGCCGCCGGGTCCCCAGGGCCCAGCCTCGGCCTTAGGTCTGGGGCACAGGCTCTGTGGCGCCCGGGATTCCGGGCCCGTCAGATCTCGGCTCACGGGGGAAGCGCGACAGCTTCGCCCCCTGCCCCAGCCCGCGGATCCCCGGAGCGCCCCCCGGGGCCCGACCTCCGAGAGGAAGCTGTTCATGTCACAGGTCTGGAAGTGCAGCCTCGCGAAGGCCTCGGGATCCGAGCTATTGCACCAAAGCTTCATCTCCTCGAAGTTCTCCTGCGTCACGTTGCCCTCAGGCAGGTCGAACCCGTTCATGAGCGTCAGGATGTTCCTGGGAAGACAGGGGCTGGCTGCAGGCCGGCGGCTCCCCGAGACCACGTGCGAGCTCCGGGGCAGGGGCCACCACGTACGTGCCGAAACAGTCGTCGAAGCGCTCCGTGGCGCGGAAGCCAATGATGGAGTAGACCACGGTGGCCGCGTACACGGACGTGAAGCCGTTGATGACCGACACGATCACAGCGTCCATCTCGCAATTGTTGCTGCATGAGAACAGCGTCTGGTCACGGCCCACGGGGACGCCCCCCCGGCCGGAGTCAGCACCCAGTGGGCACAGGCACGGGGTACCCAGTGGGAAGGGTGCAGCCACGGGGGACGCAGCCCACCCCGTTCTTCCCTTCCCGCCGTGTCCCCAGGTCCCCGCCATGCTGGCCCTGGAGACCTACTCCGGGTTGTGAGACCTCGAGGAGACGGGCTGGGCCCTGACCCCTGCACTGGACACTGGAAGCCCATACCCTGGCTCAGCGCTTTCAGAACACAGCCCCGACGCCCCAGCCGGCGTCAGAGTCAGACGACAAGCACTGGCGAGGGCAAGCAGGGATCGGGCGCTGCTGCATGGCTGGGGGGATGTGAAGTGGGGCGGGCTCCGTGGAAAACACTCCCTCGAGCCCTTAACTCCAGAGCAGCCCCGCCCCGGGTGCCCCATGGGCAGCGAAGGCACATCGGCCCCCAAGCTCAGACACAAACGTTCGCCATCGCCAGAAAGTGGAAATAGCTCGTGTGTCCATCGAGGGGGGCAGCAAACAGTGTGGCCCGTCCACGCCTGGGTATCCTCGGCCGTGAAGGGCGGGATGTGTGACACAGGCTGCAGCAGGGGTGGATGCCGAGGAAGTCGTGCTCAGGGACGGAAGCCAGACACGGAGGACAGCTCCCGGCCATCCATGGGGTGAAAGGCTGGGAACAGGCAAGTCTGCCCAGAGAGGGAGCAGGCGGGGGGCAGGGTTGGGTGCGAGGGCGCATGGGCGCAGGTCTCCCTCAGGGCGAGGGCGTACTCTGGGGCTGGTGCCGGGGCTGGCACAGCCGGGAATGTGACTGCACCAGCAGCTGGTGAGCACTGAGTGGGCAAATGGCCCCAGCTGAGAAGCACCTGCCTTCAGGTCCGTCCCCTCCGCTGCCCCCTGTCCCACCGACACTATAGCCAGCAGGTGAGCCCAGCTGGCCCCACGCCCATCCTGTCTACTCCCGAGGCTTGTCTGTCTCTCTGCTGGACCACGGGACCCAGCAGGACGGTCCTGGTGCACCAGGTGGGGCACAGGGAGGTGCCCCATAATTCTTGTGGAGGTGAAGGGCCCTCGCAGTTTGGACCCCTTCCACGAGGGTGTCAGGCCATGGTGGATGGCAGGGGCCGGCCCTCCTGGGGTCCTGGGTGCTGAGGCACGATGGGGAGTATGGGGGGGTGAACACCAGCGCTTGCGATCGCTGGGGCAAAGGCACCCAGGGGAGGCCAGGTCATAAATGGGTCTCCCTGGGGGTACCTCGCTCCTGAAAGCCCTCCTGAGGCCGCAGCACACCTCTTTGCACCCATGGCCATAGCCCTATAGGGACCCGGGGTCAGCAGGGCCACCCTTATGCCTTCCTCCGCTGACCCGCCCTGGGGGTAGGGAGGCCGAGGCACAGGGCGGGCAGGCAGAGCCCCCGACACTCACTGCACAGAGTTGTAGCTGGAGAAGGAGATGAGGCCCCCAAAGGCCAGCGAGAAGGAGTAGAAGACCTGAGCCCCCGCATCCAGCCAGGTGACCGGGTTGGCCAGCTCCGTGACCTGCAGCCGGACAGAGACCCTCAGCTGTGCTCGGAAGGTCTAGGGACAGGGACGCAGGGCTCCTGGAGGGGACGGCTGGTGCACGGCCCGGTGGTGGCCGCCCTTGGTCCACATGGTCACCACCGATCAGACAGGCCTTGCCTGGACGCCACGAGGGGCCCAGAGCTGGCCGTCCCCCAGTCTGTCCTCCGCTGGGCCGTCTGGGCCTGGGCTGACCTCGGGAGACTCACGTTGGGCGTGAAGAGGAACACGATGCCGTTGGTGGCTCCCTTCAGCGTCAGGCCGCGGATGAGGAAGATGGTTAGGACGACGTAGGGCAGCGTAGAGGTGATGTACACGGCCTGTGGACAGGGCAGGTGTGGGCCAAGGGGCTGGCAGAGCCGAGCGGGCTCCCGAGGAGGAGGGGCGGCAGCGTGGGACCTCCGGCCCGCCCCTCCCTGCGTGCCCGGCCCCCAGCTGCAGGCAGGAAGAGGCGCCCACTCCCCGTGCCACCCGCCTCCTGAAACTGCGGCGGTCCGGCTCCCCGGTCGGAGCTCTCGTGGCCACTTGCCCGCAGCCCTTTGAGCGCATTCTTGAGCCCGGAGGCAGCAGAGGCCCCTCCCCGACCGTAGACACGTGGGGCCCTCACAGCGGCTGAGCGGGCACCCCCCCCAGCACCTTCCCGGTGGTCTCGATCCCGCGGATGGTGCAGACGTAGAGGACGCTCCAGGCACAGGTCAGGCAGAGCAGGACCCACCACTGGATGGAGCCGGAGTCGCTGATGGAGGTGGAGATGTTGAGGGTCTCCCGGTACCAGAAATAGTCCACGGAGGAGCTGCGGGCACACTCGTCCACGTAGCCTGGGGCGGGCGTCCCCGCCAGTCAGAGCGGGCCAGGGAGCGCGAGCCGCCGCAAAGGACAGGGAGCCCAGCCCCGAGCTGTGCTTCGGGACAGTGACAGTAGGGACGACGTACACACACATCTGTGCACGCCCGCACACGTGCACACTCACGCAGACACGGCTCGCGGGCACGAGTGTGTGAGTACGCACACCTACACGCCTGTGCACACGAGGCCTCCGCTGCCTCCCCTCTCCCTCTTGGCCCTGCTACAGGCACATAGGAGACCCACAGGCTCAGCCGGGAGTCGGCCCTTGGCCAGGTGCTCTGCCGCACACGGGTCACAGGTGTCTACGGTTCCCTGGCTGAGGCCCACCCCGGGCAACGGTGTTCAACCTCGCACGGTCTCATCCCTTTGGGTTCCAGGGTCCTGGGTGCCCTTCCAGGCCAGCCTGACACCCCGAGAAGAGGGAAGCCATCTAGTCCTGGAGGGCCCCCACCCCTTCCCCAGAGACAGGGACCGTGCCCTGAATGGTCCCCGAAAGCAGCAAGGGAGGCCACGGGGGTGGGCCCTGTCCTTTCTTGACTCCGAGGGACCCATCTTGCCAGCCCCAACCCCAGCACATCTGGAGGGATCCGTGCAGCAAATCACACTGGGCCACATCTGCTTGTTGGACCCACGCTCACAACACAGGCTGTCCACGTCCCAATGGGCGTGTGTGCCCATAGCCCGGCCCCGTGCCCTCACGCATCCCCGTGACCTCACGGGCCACAGCCTAGGGCCCGCTCCCCCCTTCCCTGAGGGCCCTCCACCCCCAGAAGGAGCAGACGGTGAGGGGGGAGAGCGCTTTGCAGACAGAGCCTGCGGGGACTGGGCGGGAAAGGCCAGTGGGGATCAAGACACTGCCCTGCAGATGTGGGGAGCAGCTCTCTGGGGCACCTAGAACCCCACATCTGCTGCCTGCATGGCGAGGCCGGGTGGGCAGGTGTCCCCGTTTCCTCCATACAACAGAGCCGTGGCCACCCCTCCAGAGAGGGAAGCCAGCCTATTTAAGGGCTTTTCTCCTGCGACGTGACTTTGTTTAATGCCCGTTTGACTTAAACGGGCTCTGGTTTTGCAAGACCTGAGCTACGGCGGCTCCAGAACTTGGAAATCACAGGGCGGCTCTTCGTGGGCCGTGGGCTACATGTCCCAGGGCGCTGCTCCCCCCACAGCCAGCGCCAGGTCCCCAGCCCCCAACCGCCGGCCCCACCAAGGTCTCACCTGTCCGGTTGGCGTTGAGCGGGCACTCGCTCCAGGGCAGGGGGTCCTGGAAGGAGTTGAAGAAGTACCACATGACCCAGGCGATGATGGTGTTGTAGTAGTAGCCCACCATGAAGGACACGAACATGGACGCAATGCCTGGGGGACCAGACCGTCACTGCTCAGGAGTGGGGGGGCGTTGCGGGGATGAGGGGTCAGGGCTGGACGGAGAGGTCAGCGCTGGGCGGGGTCAGCTCTGGGGGGGAGGTGGGCTGGCACTGGGGGGAGGGGTCAATGTGGGGGTAGGGGGTCAGCGCTGGAGTGAGGGGTCAGTGCTAGGAAGGAACTCAGTGGTCAGTGCCCCTCCTGGTCAGTCTGGCCATTGCTGAGCCCTGATCTGGGCGGGGAGGAGGGACTCTGCACTCCATGCGTGTCTATACCCTCCCATGCCCTGGGCACCTGGGACTCAGGATGGCCTCAGCTGCCCGGCTGGTCCCTGGTAGCCGGGAGTGATGGGACCTGGACCTGTGGCCCACGGTCCCCTGAGATCCCAAGGATGGGTTTGCATAGGCCTGGGCCTGGAGCCCTGGGCCCCTCCTGTCCCCGAAATTAGGCAGAGAGATCAGAGAAGGAAGGGGGGATGCCGCTGCGAACCCTGGCTCTGGGCAGGGCCCCGGACACGCACCAACGCCCTTCAGGGCTGGGTGGATGGAGCTCCAGACGCCCACACTCCCCTTCCGCAGCCTCTGCCCGATGGCAAACTCCAGGTGCAACAGGGGGATGCCCTCCAGGACCAGCAGGATGAGGAACGGGATCATAAAGGCGCCTGTGTGGGGAGAAGACAGTGATGCGGGCAGGGGGCGGCGCGCGGGAGGCCCCTCTGGGAACACGGTGTTTGTCGACAGCACCTCAGAACGGCGGCACAAACACGGCCACGGGCACCATTTGCCACGGAGCTGCCTGGCACCGCCGCCCCGTGGTAACGTCTGTCGCAGCCCACGGCAGCCCTGGGAATGAGCGCCGGTGAGCCCTGTCGCTGTGCTAGACGGAGCGTGGGGAGGCGGTGGGGAAGGGTCAGGGGCACAGGTCCCGTGAGGGTCTGAGGTCCCAGGGTTCCGAGGCTGACCCGGAGGTGGCGCACCAGAGGGGGTCATCCTGAGCCTCGGGAGGCCAGCCTGGACGCACACGAGCACGGGCCTCGCCGCCCTTGTGGAGTCACCAGGACCCCCAGCATCTCACAAAACCCCCAGCTTTGGTGCCAGAGAGCAGGTGGAGGAGGGAAATTGTAAAGGCGACCACTGGGGTCCCCAGACTGCCTGGAAACCCAGGAGGCTCTCCAGGCGCAGCCACGGCGAGGGACGGTGCCGAGCATGGCCCAGCAGTGATGAGCACCGCCGTGGTCCCCACCGGCCTGGATGCGGGCCAGGATGCGGCTCTGCGGCAGAGACCGGACGCTTCCTGCTTCAGGACTGACAGTGGGATTTGGGTCCCCGCCTGGTAGCCACAGGCGCTGGACTCCCTAGACCCCTGTGGACCGAGACCCCTGAGCTGGGCTGTTTTCTCGCCAGGATGGCTCTCGGTCCGTGCTGACGGGGGCCGGCCATGACCTGCTGAGGGACGGTACTGGCCCCTGCCCGGCCTGGGGTCCTGCCCCACAAGCAGGGGCATTTGGGACAGCCTCAGGCCGCTCTGCTCCCCACCCCCCCGCCCCTGCATCCTTTCTCCCCATGTTCTCCAGCCCCTGGCCCGAAGCCGCACCACCCCCTGCTCCTTTCCCAACTTGTTCGTTCTGCTTGTCCTTCTCCCCGAATCTGTCATATCCTTCACCCCAAGCCCTCTCCTCCCACCCCCACACCTGTGCTAGCCGCCTCCACCTCCGGTGCTGGTCTCCTGGTCAGGGTGGGGCTCAGACCCTGACCTAGAGGTCCCCGGGGGAGGCAGGCGGCGGCACTGTGTGTCCACACGTCCGTGTCTGAGGGCGTGAGTGTCCCTGTGTGCATGTGTGCAAGTGGGAGGGTATATGTGTAAGCATGTGGGTGGGTGCGTCCACATGTGTGCGTGTGTCTGTGCATGCCTGCATGTGCGTGTGTGAGTGGGACAGAGCCACAGCCCTCTCTCTCTTCTCTCCTCTGCACATGTCCTCCGTCTTTCTGTCTGTGGGGTCCTCGTGCTGGGAGGGCCAGGCCTCCTGCCGTGGGTCGTTGTCCTACACATAGGACTGCCCGAGTGGCCTCACTCCCCAGCCGGAGCTCCAGGGCCAGGCTCCTTCAGAAGCTGGGGCTGCATCAGAGGCAGGGGTCCAAGTTCCAGGAACTCAGGGGTGTGGGCTTGACAATGACAAAAAAAAAATCCAAGGACAGGTACCAGGAGAGGAAGAGCCACCAGCTAGATTCCCCCTGGGTATGGGGGCACAGCCCGGGCCACTCAGAGCCCAGCAGGACCTGCTCGCTGGGTCACCGTGTCAGTGAGGGTCTAGTTACAAAAAGAAAAGACTTTCCTCTCCAATGTCTCCTTAGGGGCTTGATCTGAAAACCTTCGAGCAAAAGTTCCAAGAAGACAAGTGCACAGTAGCACAAAGTTTGCAAACATCCTTCAGTCCATCCCCTTGTCTCGCGACACTGCTCTCACCACTGGTCTCCCTGCCCCTCAATCGCCAGCAGGAATCTCCTATTCATACTTGGAAACCTCACTGGGAGACCCCTTTATCCAGGATGTGTCTGCCACTGCCTGTGCTCCCGGCACCCTCCCACACAGGAGCTCCTCCGGGCCCACAGACCAGTGGGTCCCTTTGCGTCAGGCTCGGCTTCCAGTGGGCACGGCCCGTGGAGGGAGGGAGTGGGAGGATGGGGAGCACGCGTCCACGCCACCCCCCAGCGGGAGCCCTCTGTATCCCCTGGGCCCCCCCCCCCGTCGCCCCCAGCCCCGGGACCTCAGCCCCTTGCTCGTCCCCAGGACGAGCATGTTCTCCAGCAATACCTGCTTCCAGAGAAAGCCCCAGGGACACATGGCTTTCCTTTTAGAACCAGCGCCGTGGAGAAAGGTGGGGGAAGCAGGGAGGACAGAGGCGGGATAGCGGCCAGCAGGCACAGTGGCACCCAGATGTGGTTCCAAAGGTCCTGGGAGATGGGCCTCCTGGTGCTGCCTGGCGCCGGCTGGGTGGGTGGACAGGTGGAGGCAGCGGGCGGGGCAGGAGGAGTGGCTGGTGCCCACAGGAGATGCACCTGCTGGCACATAACCCTGGCGCGGAGACTGGGCCGGGAGGGCGGTGAGCAGGTCTGCCAGAGGGGAGCCCTGTGGGCCCCCGGCCAGGCGTAGGTCACGGCCGGCCTGCGGAGGCGCCCGGGAGGCTAGAGGGATGGTCGCAAACCCTCGACAGGCCTCCGGTACGGCGGGACAGACTCAGGTTTTTCCCGATCACCCGCAGCAGTCCAGGAAACGTGGCATCCTTGCAGAT
This sequence comes from Pteronura brasiliensis, assembly GCA_004024605.1. Classification (NCBI taxonomy): domain Eukaryota; kingdom Metazoa; phylum Chordata; class Mammalia; order Carnivora; family Mustelidae; genus Pteronura; species Pteronura brasiliensis. The sequence continues at coordinate 80,124 of PJEN01002722.1, forward strand.
GGGCTGAGCAGCGGGTGTGCTGGGGGCACCGGCCGCCTCCCCCAGGGGCCCACGGACCAGCACGGCCCCTCCCTCGAGTGTCTCTCACCGGGTCCCTAAAGGCAGCTGAGGATGGCCTCTCGCCCCCTCCCCCAGGGCCTTCCTGGCCTTCTCGCCTCCTGCCCGCAGCTCTGAGCAGACCGCGCCGGTCACAGACCCGCAGGCTGGACGCCGTCTTGTGCGGGGATGACGCCGCAGCCATGAGCTCCTCAATCCCTGGGTCTGGCCCACCTCCTGGCCTCCGTTCCAGCTGACTGTCTGCTCTGGGGGGTCCCAGTCAGCACCTAGAGTGCCCCAGGGCACGGCCCCGCTCTCAGCCGGCCATGGGGAGTGCTGGCACCAGAGGGCAGCCAGGGGCGGCAGCTTGTCCAGGGCCTAGAAGTCGTGATCCTGGGATGGGAGCCACCTTGGGTTGCACACTCCTGGGGCCCTCCTCCCCTGGGGCCTGCACCCTGGAGCTCACAACGAGGCCCTTCTAGGCCCAGAAGGCTCTGCCCAAAGGGGCCTTGCCACCCCTTCCCCGTCCCCTGGGCCCACCGAGCCCCGGTGCACCCCCGGTCATCAGGGGAGCCGTGAGGTGACTACAGACAGAGCTTGGGGGTGGAGGCTGGGAGTCCCGCACCCATGAGCACTGCTCCCGTCAGCGAGGATGGGGCTGGGGGCCAGAGACAGAAGCGCAAATGGCCTCCAGCCCGAGGGCCTCCTGGTCAGGGTGGCCGGTGTGACTTAAGGAGGCAGGGGTACAGCCTAGGCCCAGCCCTCCGGAGCTCGCTGGCTGCGAGGGGTGTGGGGCCACAGGAAGGGCCCGGGAGGGCCAGCGCGGGCTCCCCTTGGCCAAGGCCTGGAAGGACCGTGCTCTTTGAGCTCATGGGGATCTCCTGAAGCGAAGCCCAGCCGGAGATGTGTTCGGGGAGGGGAGCCGGTGCCCAGAGAGCCAGCGGCCCAGGGCGGGGAGTTCAGGGGGAGGGGCCGAGAGGCCACACAGACACCGGCTCTGCAGTCCTCTGGTCCAAACGTCGCCTCCCCATATCCCTGACATCCCCCGCCTGGGGCTACACACAAGAGTTCCTCCCAGTCAGAGCACCTTTCCTGACACCACCCAGTGCCTGCTCTCACCCCGCTCCCACCCGATTCCCATCCCGGAGTCGGGACTCCACACCTCAGTCAGGGTGGAGCTGGGCTGTGGGGACACGGCTCCCATGGGCTAGTTCAGCGACAGTCCCATCAGTCCACGGGGTCTGGGAGCAGGGTTCCCACGCTGCCCCCTTGGAATCAGAGCCAGTGTGTGGGGGCACCCGAAAGCCCCCATTCCCCACAGCAACTTCTCTGTGGGGCCCCACAGCCTCCGGGATTTACTTGGCAAGCGTTCCTCCAGTGGCTCCTGTGGTGCCACCTGCCCTGGTTTCGGGCACGAGCGTCTGGCCTCCACCCACAGAGCGGGCCCACCCCTGTGGCCCCGGGGCCCCACACGGCACCGGGACAGCCCCTTTCCCCGTTAGGCGAGCTTCACGCAGCCCACAGTGTGGGGGGCGGGGAAGTCTGCTCCGTGCTGAGCTCCCAGTGGAACGCAGCAGGGGTAGAGGGGTTGGGGAGACCCTAGGACGGGCCCCGGGGGACAGGTGACCTGGAAGTCCCAGAAGGAAGCAGCGCTGACATCAGGGGCTCTGCTCCTGGGGACCCTTCTTTCACCCCCCTGCCCCCAGCGCCATGGTCCCCCGCCTCCCAGAAGCACTGGAGGGACCAAGGAAAGACATATCCCGGGAATTCAGGGCTGCTGGGCTTGACCTGGAACCACTTCTGCTTCTCCTGAGGAAACTTTCATATCCCAAAGCGCAGACGAGAGCCTGTAGGTCCTTCAGAGTCAGAAGGAAAACAGCCCCTGCTGACCCCCGTCCCCAGAGCGCCTGCGTCCCCAGAGCAGCTGCCCGCTGGCTCGCAGAGCCAGACCCCTCTGCCTTCACCCCTCTCAGGGCTGGGGGCCAAGGCAGACAGGAACCATGGACACATGTGCGCCCATCCTGGAGCCCACAGGCACTGGGAGGGTGGGCAAGGGGACAAGGCCATGAGGACACTGACTCAGCACCCCTGGGGGACCCGTGGATGGGGGAGGGGCAGGCTCGACCTGTGGAAGGAGACCCCCGGGCTCCAGGCAAGGCCCCCGGAGGCCTCTGGAGGGGGCAGGAGGGGTCGAGGCCGGGGTGCCCTTGTGTTGGTCGCCTGCTCCTGCCCAGCTCCTTCCTCTGTCCCTCCAGGAATGTGGCACCCAGCTCTGGCCTTAGGACATGCATAAAGCACAGGGAGAGCAGAGATGGGGCCCCATGGTGGACATGAAGACAGCTGGGCTCGCTGCCCCGCCAGACTCGGGGGGTGGGCAGGCTCCATCCGGAGCACTGGCCGGCTCCTCTCAGACCCCCACATGCAGGTCAGATGTGTTCGAGAACAGGGCAGGGCTCCCCACACTTGGACACTTGGGCACGCAGGGTCAGGGCTATGGACATCCCTCACTTCCTGCCACGAGCTGGGAGCAGGGGGCCCTGGACCACTGGCCACCCAGCCCAGCCCTGCCCGGTCCGGCCCGGCCCCCGGCACACGCGTGGAGGTTCGTGGCACTCCAAGGAAAGGCACAAATGCATGCCGTCCTGCCCGCGGTCCCGGGGGTGCTGGCCTCCCAGGGAAACGTGGCGCCGCTCACACCCAGGGCCCTAGTCTGCCATCCGCCGTTCCCCCAGCCCCGTGGCCTACCTCCGCCGTGGCTCTGGCACAGGTAAGGGAAACGCCACACATTGCCCAGGCCCACGCAGAAGCCCACGCATGTGAGCATGTACTGGGCCTTGTTGTCCCACTTGGGCCGGGAGCTGGCCTCCTCCGCCTCAATGGTCTCCAGCTGGCCCAGGGAGGGGATCCGGGCCTCCAGGCCCGGGTTGGGCAGCACGAGCCTCACCATGGTGGTCGCCAGGCAGGTCCCTCCCTACAGAGGCAGGCCAGCAGCCGGAGGGTGAGTGGCCAGTGGCCCAGAGCCCCAGCACTTTATAGGGAACCTTTGGCACCTTGCCCCAGGCGCCTGGCGTCAGCAGATCTGACAGCCAGTCCGCCCCAGCTGTTAATGCCTTATCTGCAGAGGCTCGGCGGACCCTCGGAAGCAGCTCCGCGGGTGCCAGCCAGCCCCTCCCGCTGTGTAAACGCCCGAGTCTGCCGGCCCCCACCCCCCAGGGTGCTCCGGGGCCAGACCCACACCCCCAGCTTGATAGCCTGGCGGACTCAGCGGGACGCTGCTCCTCCCCGACCCTGGGATGCTCTCTCGTGGCCACACCCCCCACCCCGCAGCAGAGGGCAGCCCGGAGCGGCCCTGTCTCCCTAGCTCTCTGCCAGCAGGCTGACTGCTGGGGCATCCCTGAGCCCCCATCCCAGTCCAGGACATGAGGGGGACCCTGGGCCCTGGGAGAAGCCCACTGCCCTGTTCACACCAAGCTTGGGGCTGCCCAGACCCCTCCTGGGCCAAGCTCTGGCATGTGGGGACCCAGAACTATTGTGGACTCAGGGCCCCTAGGACTCGGGGACCCAGACTGGTCTCCAGGGCTCTCTGGCCCACGGACTTCCCCAAGGCATCACCCGTCTGCCACCCAGCATCTCCCTGGGGCAGCTGGATTCCCTTGCATCCAGTGCCTTGCGTGGGGCAGCCCCCCACACCCCCGAGCTGGGTGGCGGGGCCTGCAACGGGAAGTGGGGTCTTGGCCCCCAGAACGGTCAGGCAGGGAGACACACGGAGGCCAGCCGCACGTGCGGACGGCAGCGTGGTCTCTACTCGGTGCCCTCGGGGGCAAGGCTGGGGGGCCAGAAGAGAGCCCCGCCCAGGGTTTGCTGTCTGAGCAGAGACTGAAGGCGGAGCAGGGACCTTGGGGTGGAGGTTGTGTGCAGGGGTGGCGGGTGCCCCTCCCGACTCAGTTCCCGAAACCCCACCGCAGTCCTGGCCGCCGGCCGGCCGCCGCGCCTCTGGTGAGTGGCCACGAAGTACCCGGCCCGCCCGCAGGACTTTCCCCGGCAACGCCCGTCCCCGGCCTCTGACCAGCTTTTGGGGTCAGCGGTGCACCAAGCTCTCCCTGCCACCTGGTCCTTCCCAGGGGGACGGGCTCCGTCACAGTGACTGTCTGCTTGTCAGTCTCCCCGGGGACCTGTGCCACTGGACAATAACATCCCCAAGGCTGGGCACTGTATGCCCTGACCCCGCCCCCGCCCCGTGAGACTGGTTCACACTGACATCCGAGGGTTGTTCGCGTGAGGACGGTGAGGACGGGCGAGGGCCACTCAGACAGGGGTGAGTTCAGGAATCTGACCTTTGCCTCAGGACAGGGGGACAAGGGAAGGGTGGAGGCCGGAAGGGAGGGATCAGGTCAGAATTTAGGGGCATCTAGTTCCCAAGATGACAATGCAGTCCAGGCAGGCAGAGGCCACTGCAGAGACAGAGATGGAGGGAGAGACGCAGAGACAGAGGGGGAGACACAGAGATGGAGGGAGAGACAGAGACAGAGGGAGAGACAGGGAGATGGAGGGAGAGACAGAGGAACAGAGACAGAAGGAGAGAGAGGAGAGAGGTGTCCCAGGCAGGCCCAGGCCCCGGGGGGAGGGTTGTGGGGGGGCAGGCACAATCTGGAAACAGGGAGGTGTGGCCTGGACCCTGAGGGCAGGTCAAGGGCGGGAGTGAAGGGGCTCGTCCTGGGTCCTGGGTGTGTCCAGAGTGAGAGCCCTCCCCTCCCCTCCCCCACAGGAGGCAGAGGCAGGAGTCCAGGTGTGGGGGGAGGGTCCCGGCCCCCTGCAGGCCCTTCCCAGGGGAATCCCTGAGCCTTGTTCCGTGGGGCTCTCTCTGGAAGCCTCCACAGGAATCCAGACCCGGACGGCCTTCCCTGCAGCAGCCAACCCCCCACCGACCAGCCACCGAGCTCCGTCCTCCTCCGCAAGCACAGTCGTCCCACGCAGCTCCGCGGCTCCTTTCCGGGAGAACATCTGGAAGGCCAGGTGCCTGGGGCTGAGCCTGACTGGACCAGGGTCTCGGCAACAGGAAGAGGGGCTGCTGCGGGCCCCCAGGCTCCCTGGCCCCGGACCTGGCAGGGGGCCCCACAGCAAGCAGTTCTTGCTCACGAGGGGGGACGAGGTCCTAGCGGAGCGCCAACAAGGCTGGGTGCCCGGTGACAGCGCCACAGTCCGTGGGGTGACCTCCATGCTCTATGTTCCTGGGGGGCAGATGTGGGGTGCAGGCAGGGCTCCCACAGCCCCATTGAGGTGGAGGGCTCTTGCCCCCCTGCTCCCTCCTGTGCCCTCATGTCAGCTCCTGCTTGTCTAGGAGCAAAGGCCTCAGTGGCCAGAAGGTCCCATCCGACCTGCCTGGACTCCGACCTTGACCCCCCGACTCCAGCCCGAGGTTCCCCTTGGTCACCCCTGACCACCAGGCCCACATCTGCCCCACATCTCGCGCGGCTCCTCCTACCCGTCTTCCTGCAGCATCCGCCAGGCAGCTCTCCCCGGCCTCCTGTCATGGCGTGGACACAACATGGTGACCTCGGCCCTCCCAGCACCGTGGCTGGCTGGCCCGTCCCCTGCCCCACCTCTGTGCCCTTTTCTACTTTCCTTCCCCTGTTTCGTAGCATCATTTTCTTCGAACATACAGTTTATTTGTTCTCTAGTTGCTTACATTCTGTCCTCGCAGTGGAGGGGACATCCACGGGCAGGACGTCGCCTCCTACTTATCCACTGCGCCCAAGGCCCCGGGACACTCAGCATCGACCCAGCGACGAGTCCCTGCGGTGCCACCCCAAGAGGGGCCTGCCCAGGGAGGCAGCGGGACAGAGGCTGGGGCCCCCCTCCATTCCACCCACTGGGGAAGCCCCCGCAGGACCGCGCTCCACAGTCCTGGTGACAGAAGGGCCCGGTGGCTCAGGTGGAGAGAGACTCAAGGAGCCTTTGCATTCACTACAGCGGTGACTGGAAACAGTCAGGACGCCTGAGGCCGCCTCCCCACCCTGTCCCGGTCCTAGGGCCCACAGGCCTCCCTCCCAGTGGACAGGGGTTGGGGGACATTGTGAGCAGCGGCAGCCGCCCACCACGGGCACATGTCCTGTGGCCGGCGAGGACCCTGGGACAGAGTCCCCGCCGGTGATGGGAATGGCACCCGGCCTCCCCAGCGGCGGGTCAGAGGCCCGTCCCCGCAGCCCCGTCCTCCGTGGCAGCCCCCCTCCCGCGGTTGCCGTAGCAACACCTCCCACCAGAGAAGGGGTGCTCGGGAGGCCAGACTCTGTGCCGCGCCGGCAGGGACACGCTCGTGGCTCCGAGGGTCCGCACGGTTTTCCCACTGGCCGGGGACGGCCCGGCCCGCCTGGCACAGAGTGTGCGACACACGCGAGGCCGTGGGGCTCGTTCTCCCCCTCGTTGCTCCGACGAACACCGGGTAGGAGGCGTGCGTCCACGGAGGGCGCCGTCATCCGCTTCAGGCCGGTGGGACGGCTTCCGGTCACCTGTGGGCGACGGCAGTTAAGTCAAAAGTTGAGGCGGGATTTCTGCCGTGCGGGGACCGTGCCCCTAAGCCCCAGGTTGTGTCAGGGTCACCAGAGTGTGCGTGTGTGTACGAGTGACCCCGGCACACTCGCTCCCCGCTTGAAGTTGAACTGTGCACGACTTTACCTAATATTGTATTTTGAGTATTTTATTAAATTTAAAATTTTAGGGGTGCCTGGGTGGTTCAATCGGTTGAACATCTGCCTTCGGCTCAGGTCATGGTCCCAGGGTCCTGGGATCGGGCCCTGCATCAGGCTCCCTGCTCGGCAAGGGGTCTGCTTCCCCTCTGCAGCTCCCCCTGCTCGCTCTCTCTCTCTCTCTCTCTCATTCTATCTCAAGTGAATGAATAAAATCTTAAAAAAAAAAAAAAAAAAAAGTCGTCTGCAACCATCTAGACAACTGCAGGTCTTTAAAAAAAAATAAAATTTTAAACTAAATTTGCAATTTTATTTATTTCACTTTTTATTACTTTGTATTAAATTTGCCTTTAAACACCACTTTTTCTGTGGAACACAGGAGTATCCAGTGCGCTGGGGAGACGGTAACATTGTAGAAAACTTCCTACGCGGCTCCTCTCTGCTGTTTTCCTTCCTCCCTGACGAACGTATCTGTAAGCGCATCTATTACTGTTTTACAGGTTAATGAACTTCTGGAAAGCGGGCGCACAGAACATTCCAGAAACACCCCCCCCCCCGCCTCTGTCCCTTCCCAGGCGCTCTCGGCCCTCCCCCAGAGAAACTGCACACCAGGGTCGGAAGGTCTGCCCCTCCGGCCCGCAGAGGTGCCCACTGCCCCCGGCCTGCAGCCCTTCTCCTGGGGACTCGCCCCGTGTCTGCAGATTTCGTCTGCGTTTCGCTGGTGGCCTGACACAGAGCTCCGACCCTCCATTTATGGGCATTGGCTAAGCCTCCCTCAAAACACCCCTTCAGACGTCCCTCTATCTGGACACTGGCGCTTCCTGTCAATCTTCAGGAGGCCTCGGAAGCTTCCAGAACGCGGCGTCACAGCGTCTCGCCCCTCGCAGCCACGGGCCCGTCGGCTGCCACGTCACAAAGACACCTCACGCCTTATTCTAGAAGCGCCAAACAACGAGGCAGCTCTCCGGTCGCAGGAAGACGCAGGCTGTTTGCTCTGAACACTGCTGTCCCCACCGTCCTCGGGCCACTCTCGCCACAAAGTGCTCGTCCCTCCGCCTCCCGCGCTGGTCCGTCAGCCGTTTGAGCCCGTAGGGCATGGGCAGGGGTCTGCGCCCCGCGGCCTCACGGCAAGGTCCCCGCAGTGGGAGGGCTCCCCATGCCGCTCCTGAGGGCTGTGCCCTCCCTGCGGGGACCCCGGCACCCCGCCTGCAGCGCCTGGGGACCGAACCTCCAACCGTGGGGCAGCTTCTCACCATGAAGGGAGAAAATCCGTCCCCAGGGGAGGGGGGCTGTGAGGCCTCTCATGGCTGCGTGTGAGGCCTGGGCGCTTGCGGGGCCGGCGGTGGTTGTGGTGGTCGCGGTCGCCCTCCCGTGGCTCCTGCACTGCGGCCAGGCCTCCCGACAGCTTCCGCCTCCTGACCTTACGGCAAGAGCCGTTTCTAACCCTTTCGGGGGTTGAATTTTACAGAGAACCTCAGTACAAGGTGACCCCGGAAGTGTGGGTTTCAGTCCGTCTGTCCCCATCCTTTTGCCTTTTACTCTCTTCCTCTTCCCACCTTCCTGCGGGTGGGACGCCGGTGCCCCTTGCGCGGGGACGGAGCTTCCAGTGCTTCCCCGCGGTCCTTGAGGGCCCTCCCGGAACAGAGGGGCCCTTTCTGTCCCCTGAAACGGCGTCCCCAAGGGATGAGAGCCACAGCCCAGGACGCGCTCCCTGTCCAGGGAGTTCTCAGCACTCTGCAGCGAACCCTGGACGTCGGTCTCCCCGCGGAACCCCCACTCCTTTCCGCCTCAAGCCAGGCCCCGGCCTTTGGGATGCTTTGTCAGGAACAGGTGCCCACCCGCGGAAGTGCTCTCCTGCATTCTGGAGTTGATTATGGGCTCTTCTCCTTCGCTCTCTCGTTGTGGTAATTTCACAGCTCGACTTTTTAAAAAGATTTCATTTATGTATTTATTTGACAGAGAGAGACACAGGGAGAGAGGGACACACGCGGCGGGGTGGAGAGGGAGAAGCAGGCTTCCCGCCGAGCAGGGAGCCGGATGTGGGGCTCCATCCCAGGACCCTGGATCATGACTTGCGCCGAAGGCAGACGCTCACCTACTGAGCCCCAGACCCCCGACAGCTTGTTTTTTAAACATGGAAGGACCTACATGCTTGGAGCAATCCCAGCTGTCCGTCAGGCGCAATCGTCCGTACCCCTGGATTCCGCTCGCACAGACGAACCGGGAGCGTTTCCGTCTCCTCCTCGGCCATGTGAGTCCATCCGCGGTCCGACTCCGCATCTAGGGCGGATGGCAGTGCGGGATCGAGGCGGCCGGGGCGCGGGTCCCCAGTGCAGACGCGGGCCGCACGTGGCTCCACAGATGTGCTCAGTGTCACACCCGCCAGCAGAAGAGGCTTCTCACGGTGCCGCCACCGACAGCGGAGACGCTCGCCTCAACATTCTGCTACTGTCCTGGGGTTAAACACGTGCAGCCCACGTGGGCCCTGCACCACGGACTCGTCCTTCATCATCAGTGTCGGGGTCTGTCTGTCCAGGTTTTATTTCAGCGGGGAACACGTTCCGCATTAAGTATTTTTCACATCAGTCTTAGGAGAGGCTGCCCCACCTTTCAGATCAATGGAGAACGGGTGAGGCCTCCTCACGTGTGGGGCAGGGAGCCAAAGTAAGAAGCCCTGCTCCTGGGTATCCCCCAGGGCACAGGACAGCGCCCCAAAGCCCTGGGGGCAACAGGCATAGCCTGGGGATTGGTTATCAGTGACACACCCCCAGGGGCTGAAGTCCTCAGGGCAGGCGGGCAGGTGAGGGCGGGCCCAGCTGGTGAGCAGGTGGGGTGGGCACAGGAGGGAGCAGGTGAGGGAGGGCACATCAGGGCAGGCGCTGGGCTGTCCCGTGATCTCCTAAGTCATTAACCTTTGTCTTCAACGGGGCTGGGGCTGTTTGTTTTCCTGAAGGAGCGGAGTTACTGAGTAGTCAGAAGTCACAGGAAGGGATGTTTGATGTCCCCCTGCCCCCATCCCCACCCCCAAGCCTGCATTCATGGACTTCTGGGCCTGGAGTTAAGCTCTAAGGGCCACCCCCCCACACTCTGATATTCTGTGTCTCCTCTGCCCCTGTCTTCCCAGCGGGAAGGGGGAGCAGGGTACTCTCTGAGGGGACAGGCGGCCACGGGGAGCTAGGGGGGCTGGGGAGAGAGACTGAGACACAGAGTCTTGGTGCCCAGCTGTCCTGTCCCCTCACACCTGCCACCACTAGCAGGTACATTGGCAGAAGGCTCCATGTTCCAAATGCCACACTCAGGGATGCCCAGCTCCCGCCCCCACCACAGTGCAGCTCCCCATGGAGCCGGCCAGCACAGTGACCCTGGAGTCCCCTCCCTGCGGGCCTGTTTACTGCTGAGTCTTCACCGACCTGTCAGGGGGATTGGCTGGGAGGGAGGCAGGGGTGAGTTGGCCTTTGTTGTGACAGGAGCTGTGGGGGGGGGGGTGGGCGGGGCACAGAGCTTCCAGGACCTCCAGGAGAGGGGGAGGAGCCCAGGGTCCACCCTGCAGAGACCCGCCCCTTTGTTTAGTTGGAAGCAGCGGAGGAGGTCTTTGCTGGACGGTCCGAGGTCGTGTTGTCAGGTAACAGGACGCACGTGTGTGCTTTGAGAGCTATCGCGATCATGAGAGTAACACGCTTTTGGAACATAGTTGGAAAAGGCACAGGAGCTGAGAAAAAGGCATTTTCTTGGGACACCTGCGTGTGCACCTGGGACTACGGATCTGTGGTGACCCCCCACTCCCAGCGGGGGTCAGTGGGCACAGTGCACTTCGTGTACGAGCGCGTCCCGTCCCGTCAAACTCACAAGCTCTGGAGAGGGGCCACACGGGGACCATCACCCGTTTGCTTCCCGTCGGCCGTCCTGGCCTCGGGCTGATACTGCCCATGCTGCCGCAGTCCCCGTCTCTGAACTTGTGGACAGAGTTTCCTAGGAGGAACTTACTAGATTAGAGGCTGCGGAAGCCACGTTCTGAGAAGATCCTGAAGCAGGAGCAGCTCTTCCGCTAGCCCCTGGCAGGGCCGGGCATCATCTTAACGTTCGCCGATGTAGCAGTAGGAACGGGATCCTACTGGCATCGGGTGTGCGTCTGGCTCCTGCCGACCCTAATTTTCTCGGGGACCTTGGTTACTCACTCGAGAGCTTCCGTCACACGTCGCAGAGCCCCTTCTTCCAGGGTTGGCGTCCCTGGGCAGTATTCTGAGCCTCAATCCCCTCCTCCCTGTGGGGTCGGATTCTGGGAGGGGCCTCTCCCGACCTCGCGGCACATCACGATGAGCCCACAAGTCCTCTGTGGCGGGTTTCCCTGAGCTGGGGTTCAACTCGCCGGGCCAGCCTCTAGGGGGAGACGCCTCCGCTCGGCGGGAAAGCACCCCAAGGCTGGAAAGGAGGGACTCCCAGCTGTGGACATGGAAGTCCATATCCCCGCTGGAGCTCAGCTTGATCGGAACAAGGCCCAGAAGGCGGGCAGTCTGGGTCTGAGGACGGCGGGAGACCCAGATGGAGGGGAGGCCCAGCCAGACGGGAGGACCGCTGGGAGGCAGCCTGGCCCGGCGAGAGCGTGCAGTGAGCTGCGAGAGCTGTTGCAGGGCCCCAGGCCCCAGGGAGGGATGAGACCCTTGGTTAGACCCTCGGTTAGACCCTCGGTTAGCCTGGAGTGGCACCTGCCCCCGGGGGCTGGGAAATACAGACCCAGAGGCAGCGGACAGCAGAGATTGGGACCATGGAGAGGGCAGAGCCCGGGGCTGCCCCGTGTGGCCGCTGGGCCCTGCGCTGGACTCAGAAAGACTGGACACCGCCAGCAAAGGCAGGTTCTGCCTGGGGCGCCCCGTGCAGGGGAGTGGAGGCGCCACGGATGACGGACCCCAGATCTCAGGCGGGAACTCCTCGGGGCTCTGGGGGCTCCTGACAGGCTTCACGTCTCCTCTGGAATTTCAAATGAGGCTCACAGAGGATATTCAGTCTCCAAAGCATGGGATGCTGTGAGGAGAGGGGGGCAGGGACGGTGGCCCCCCACCCTGCACCTGCTACTCCCCTCACACAGAGCCCCTGCAGGAGGGTGGCAGGGTCAGCCCCTCCCGTGCACCCGAGGAAACTGAGTCCTGGGGATGCGGAGCCTCCAGGCGGGAGGCAGAGTCAGGACCAAGCTCTGGCTTCCTCCCTCCCCGCGGCTGCCATGAGGCCCTGCTGTCCTGACAAGGACGTCCAGCCGCGCTCCCAAAGGCTCCACCTCCTCCCCCCTGAGGGGCTTCAGGGCCCATTGAGGACCCGTGGGGGGGCGGGGGTGCTGCTTGGTGAAAGGGCCCAGACCCCAGACCAGGGGCTCCAAGCCTTCCCCTGCAGCCCAGGAGACAGCAGCACCGGGGTCCAGGGGTCCCTGACCTGTGGGGGGAGTCCTCACATCCGTCCACCCGCCCCCAGGGCCTTCGGGGGTAGCAGCAGCCTCCATGCTCAGCCCCAGCCTGCGGCCACGAGCCCCTCCCGCTCAGGGCATTCCCAGAAACCAGCCAGATTGTTCTCCAGAGACACCCGGGATTAACCATCAACCTGAGAAAACGACATCTCAGTGGACTGCTGGCCAGTACTTTTCCAACAGGCCCTGGATGCTGGTCCCCACCCAGTGTCCCCAAGGAAAAACCCCAAGGTGCCGAGGCAGGAGCAGGGCTGCGTGGGACATCCGGGAATCCCACCTTTGCACCGGTGGCCCTCTGGGGGCCCCCACGCAGCACCCTGCGACACACCCTCCGTCCTCCCGCTTCAGACCCCTCCTCCCCAAACCTCCTGCCCCCTCCCCAGAGCAGGCTGGGGGCCTTTAGGCCTTACACCTTCCCCACCCCCAAAAGCCAGCCCCCTCCCATACTCGAGCTGCTCAGTGATGCCCCGAATCCCTCCTCAGACCCTGAGGAATGAGCCCAGGGTCCCAGCCCGGGGTCAGCCAGCCTGACCCTGAGGGACCCAGCCCGGGGCTGCCCCCACTCCCTCCCACCTTGGGATCGTAGGTGCATCCAGACGACACAGGTCCGGGGAGGGCTGCCGGGCCGGAGCCCACACGTTGGTGCGTTTGTGCTGGTGAGCTGAGTGGGGTCTCCCGCACGCCTGAGTCAACCATCCCTGTCGCGGGACAGCTGCGCCTGAGCAGGGTCCGTCCCTAGAAGGACATTTGGCTCGAGGCTCCTTGTGGACCTTAGACAGTCCAGGTGGGCCAGTGGTGCAAATGTGCTCTTGGGAACAGAGTTCACGGGTCACCACAGCCATCGTTTGGGAACTGTCGCTCCAGGGCCGTCCCGAGAGCTGAGCTGTCCTCGCGCTGTCACCGTGAGGACTGGTGTCCTTGTGGACTTGCTGGGACAGCACACAACTCCCACGCACCTCTGTCCTTCTTTGATGAAGGGGCCATAATGGGGCAAAAGGGGGCTTGTTTCTCCACTGACATGCTTGTGGGTAGATCTCCCAGGACCTGCGGCACAACAGCCCAGGGCAGCTGTCTTGTCCAGTGCTGACTGAGCCCCTCCTGACTGCCCTGTCCATGCGGGGGCCCTGTGTTCCCAAGGGGGCAGCAAATACCAACTGTGGGCCCCTCCAGAGCCGGCGGAAGCGGGCAGGGGCGGAGAGGGGTCGGTGAGGAACCCCCGGGCCCCAACATTCAAGGATGACCAAGGGAGTCAGGTTCAGAGCACGGGCTAGAGGAGGGGGCAGGGGTTGGGCGAACGGGGCGGGAGTTCGTCACCCCGAGGGTGGGAGTCACTCCGAGCTGGGAGGCAGAGTGAGGAGACCCCTCGGAGATGCAGGCTGCAGGGGGTATGGATGGAGGGGGCAGGGGAAGGCCTGGTCCAGGGAGGGAGCACCGTGGGTGGGCTTCCTTGGGGGTGCTGATGAGACCCGAGATGGACAAAGGAGTGGGCTGAGAAGACTTCCCGGTCCCTGAAGATGCAGCCGCCCCCCCGCGGGGCACAGGTGCGGCAGGTGTCGCCCACGAGCTCCCCGTGGCTGCCGGAGACACAGAGCAGGAGGTGGCTGGGCTAGGGGTCGGGTGACCTGGGTGAGGGTGCCAGCGACTCAGAGCCAGAGTGGGTCTTGAAAAGGCAGTGGGCGAAGAGGGGGAACGGAGCTCTGGGCAGAGCGTCCTCTGCCTGCATTAGATGGGGCCTCTCCCAGAAGTGGAGGGGAAGGACACGGGAATTCGTCAGGTTACGGGCAGGAGCTGGGTGCTCTGCCCACCTGCTCAGAGTGGGGGGGAAGAGAGGGGTGGGCCTGGGCATCCAGAACTCAGACCCCAAATGCCCCAGCGGGCTGCTAGGAGCTGCCGGTTGCTCAGGGCGCGTGGATGTCTTCCACTGAAAGGCTGAGGCAGAGGAGAGGGAAGGAAATGAAGCAGGGGCTCCTGGGGACCATCGTGCAAGGCCGAGGGTCAGAGAGCACCCCTGGGGGACACATGGGGCCGGCCCGGCAGGTTCAGGAAGTTCGGAGGAGGGAGGCCAGAGGGGGTACCACTACTCCTGCTGCCCTTCTGCCAGGCTGGATCGAAGGTTGGGGCTTGGGAGAAGTTTCTAGAGCATGAAGACAGGTGAGGGCATCCGCGGGAGGTCAGAGATGGAGATGAGTCTATCCGGGCTGTTAGGCCCTGAGGCAGGCTGGCTGGGGTCCAGCTGGGGACAGGCCAAGGGCACTGAAGCCGTGAGCGGACCAGGCTGACTTGGTCCTGAACTCCGGGTGGGACCTGGGCTGGGGGTCAGATTGGACACGGGAGCGGAAGCTGGACTTGGGGCAGGACGAGTGTCGGGTGTGGCCTTGGAGGGTGGCCAAGGTTCAGAGGGCAAAGTCACTGGCTGGGAGGCTCAGAGGGCGGGGTGGGCAATGCCTGAGTCCGCTCTGTGGCCATGGGAGGAGCCGGGACAGTTGGCCTGGCCATAGTCTCCTGAGGAGGGACCCGACTCAGGGGTCGGAGGTCAGAGGAAGGAAGAGAGGTTCGTGGGCCATGGTTTGGGAAAGGCAGGGTCAGTGACGGCTGGGGGAGCAAGGCAGAGACTCCATCCTAAAGTCCAAGCAGCTGGGAGAGGAACAGCGTCTGGACACACCACTTCCTCACGTTCTCAGCCACACTGCCCTGAGCGGGCGCGCGCCCCAGCTCTCTGCACGGTCAGCAGACCCAGCCCTGTCCCCAGGTGCAACCATGAGGCTCCGAGCTGGCCTCGCCTCAGGCGAGAGGTGCCAGAGCAGTCCCCTGGCCCTCCGCCGCCCAGAGACGGGTGAGGCCTCTCCCTTTCCCCGCGGTCTGGCCCCTGCTGCTCTGTCTGGGGTCGGATGTCCAAGCCCGACTCGCCGGCTTACCTTGGCCGCAGGGCACGGCCTGATCCCACTGGAGACGCTAAGTCACTTCAGCCAAAACCCAGCCCAAACCGTAAAGCAAAGCAACGACCAGCTTCAATCGGGCCTTAGTGCTTGCCGCTCAGGAGACATCGACAGGACTGATGTGGAAAGAGGGACGAGCCCTCTGAGGGGGGAGGAGGCGTGTACAAAGGCCAGAACCACAGGCTTACCGTCGTTGCCGAAGCGGCGCGGCTGCCGTGGACAGGCAGCACTCCCGCTGGGCTCCGCCGTCCAGGTCCTCGGGCCAAGCACTGGCTGGGAGCTCGGGGACACAAGTCTCGCTCAGGCCGGCAGCGGCCGGTGACAGCTGGCACGCACGCCCTCGGAAGACTCGGGTCCAGGCACGGGCCACTGGGCTGCATTTCCGGCCGACGCTCCTGGCTGCACCCTGGACGCGGGGGTTCCCGCAGGCACAGCTCGGAGCCCTGGCCCCGGGAGGCCCAGCCGCGATGCCAGAGCCAGCGAGTGAAACCCCGAGCGCACAGGGACGGCCTGCGCGGTGACGGGCACGAGCCTCCCACAGGGGCTCCACGGGGCTCCCGCGGCCTCCAGCTGCCCGCTGCGGAAGTGGAACCCGGGACCGTGGAGACAGAGGACACAGCTTCCACACACCCCGACCGAGGGAGGGTCTCGGGCTTATTACCGACAAATCCCAGAAAACTGCAGGGACGTGGTGAACCAGGAAACGGGGCCGCAAGGAGGCAGAGAGGGACCTGAGGAGGGGAAAGGGGCCCCAGGATGGGGAAGGGGGTCCCAGAGGGAGGGGGGCCCTGAGGAGGGGATAGGGGGGTCCTGAAGAGGGAGAAAGCGGTCCTGAGGAGGGGAGGGAAGCCTGAGGAGGGGGAGGGGGTCCCGAGGAAGGGAAGAGGGACTTGAGGGAGCAGGGGTCCTGAGGAACCAAGGTGCCAGACATGCTAATGAGGCCTTCCAGCGTGTGACCCCCACAGGTGGGGGGGGGAGGCGGGGTGCAGGGCTGAGGCTGCCCAAATTCCTTACCACTGAGTCAGGAGGAATAACAGCTCTGAGCTGTTTTCCTCCAGCTTGGGATGGTTTGTTTGGCAAAGATAAGTGAAGGGAGGGTCTGGAGGTGGTCCCAGGAGAACAATTAGAACAGAAGCCCCCAGGCGAGTGGGCAGCTGCCCGTGACCTCACCGCCCAGGCAGGTCAGGGGGGCCACTCTGGAGTCCCGCCTAGCAAGAGATAGGCAAATGGGGGCCCACGGGTGACAGTCCCACAGGTGATAGTCTCAACCCCAGCGACACTGCTGTCGTTCCAAGTCTGCAGAGAGAGTCAGGGCGTTGCTGGAAGGAGGGGATCTGGACCCCTGGCTGGAGTCACGAGTCTGCAGACGTCCAGCCCCAGCTACCGCGGGGGTCCCGTGTCAGTGACAGCGGCGGCCTCCACGGCCGCACTCGGGAGAGAGCGCTTATAGAGGTCCTGGAGACCGGCCTTGGGTCCTGGGCCATGTCCCCAGGGAGAGGCAGTCACGGAGCTCCTCGGACACAGAGGGGCCGCCCCCTCCAGGGCGGAGCGGAGAGGGCTCGCCAGGGAGACCCCGTGGGGACAGAAGCCCCCATCGCAGCCCAGCCACACCCAGAACAAGATGTGTGTGACGCAGGTGACCAGAAAAAAGAGACTTGGACGAAATAAGCCTGGTCTCATTCAGGTTCTCTGCCTGGTGGATACTCCTGGGGGCGGGGGGAGGGAGGGCTGGCTTCCTGGTCCCTTCCAGACCCCTGAGGCGGCTGCCCCAGCTGTGCGTAAGAGGTTCTTAAACTATTGCCAGGAGGAGGGAAGCAGCCCCGGAGGGAGGGCCTTGCCCCAGCCTGTGACTTCCCGGGGAGT
Source organism: Pteronura brasiliensis (assembly GCA_004024605.1). Classification (NCBI taxonomy): domain Eukaryota; kingdom Metazoa; phylum Chordata; class Mammalia; order Carnivora; family Mustelidae; genus Pteronura; species Pteronura brasiliensis. The sequence goes on from PJEN01002722.1 coordinate 97,094, forward strand.
GGGGAAGCACCCTGACTCTGTGCCCCCAGCGCCCACGCCGCACCCCTGTGGAACGGCGGGTGGGATAACTGGAGCCTCAGCGGCCATCCTGGGCCACAGGGACGCTGCTGCGGGTGGACAGTGAGTCCGTGGGTCAGGAGGGGCCTGAGTCCCTGACCGCGCAGCCCTGCCCCAGCCCTGCCCCAGCCCTGCCCCAGCCCTGCCCCAGCCCTGGGCCCCTCTGTGGCTTCACAGGGTGCGGGAGAGAAATCCGCTCCGGGTGGGCTGAAGGCCCTGGTGGGGGCGGAGCAGGGGGGTGTTGTGCGAGCCTCTGCTCCCTGGGAACAAGGTCACCTCGCTGACAGCAATGTCCGGACAAACCAGCAGAGGGCACAAACGGGCAGAGAAAACGAGGTCACGCTGGCCCGCACCGGCGGGGTCCCACATGCACACGCGCTGACGCATCCCCATGACTCCCCCACATTCAAGTTCACAGACGGGCTGATGAAGGCCCTTCAGATCTACCCCTGCCGGAAGTCGCGGCCGTGGGGATAAGGTGGTGGAGTTTTTGGGGGGTCCTGCTTCCTCAGTCAGCGCAGGGGCAAGCCCATAATTGAGGACCAGGTCACCTTCTGTTGCGGGCCACTTTGTCGTGTGCCGGGCCCCGGGAGGGACACCTGTCACGTCAGGGGGACACAGCCGGCCTGGCGGCTCAGGAAATGCCACCAACTCCACATCCTCCCAGGAGAAAGAGACTCGTGGACGAAACAAGCCTGGTCTCATTCAGGTTTTACATGCAACCATTTCTAACAATTAGTAGCACTTACCCTTGTTCCAGTATTTTTTTTTTTTAAGATTTTACCTATTTATTTGTCAGAGAGAGAGAGCACAAGCACGGGGAGGGGCAGAGGGGGAAGCAGGCTCCGCACTGAGCAGGGAGCCCGATGCAGGACTCGATCCCAGGACCCTGAGATCATGACCTGAGCAGAAGGCAGAGGCCCAACCCACTGAGCCACCCAGGAGCCCCTTGTTCCAGTATTTCTGAAGATCATTATGAAATGATACTCAGCTTCTGTCTCTGTCTGTCTCTCCGTCTCTCTCCGTCTCTGATCCTCTGTCTCACTGTCTCTCTACATCTCGTCTCTGTGTCTCTATCTCTCTGTCTCCCTACATCTCTGTCTCTCTTTGTCCCTCTACACCTCTGTCTTTGTCTCTGTCTCTCTATGTCTCTGTCTCTGTCTCACTGTCTCTCTACGTCTCTGACCCTATCTCTTTGTCTCTGTCTCTCTAGACTCTCTCTGTCTCTCTACATCTCTGTCCCTGTCTCACCATCTCTCTCTGTCTCTGTCCCTGTCTCTCTGTCTCTGTCTCTCTCACAGCCAGCCCTCCTGGGAAGGGACTGGGGGTGCTGTAGTAGACAGGACAGTGTCCCCGCGGAGGGAAGGCTCAGGCATTGGGCTCTGGGGAGACAAGGAGGGAAAGCAGGTGCCTGGCCCAGGGGCCTGAGGCAGGAGAGCATGGGCTCCGGGAGCTCCTGCAGGGGTGAAGCTCCTGCCTGCCCAGCACCATGTCAGCAGGGGTGACTAGAGCCTCCTTGGGCTGGTGTGTGTCAGCCTGGGGTCCGTGGGGCCAGGAAGAGTGAGGGTCTGCCCGCGGGTCTGCTCACATGCGGAGCCCTGGCCCCAAGCCCACACCCTGCACACCTAACTGCTTTTTGTACACTTCCACTGGCTCTGTACCGTGGTTGTGCTTCCTGCCCAGGCAGTGAGGCCGGCAGAGGGCAGGCTCAGGTCCCACCACTGCCCAGATGCCCCCGAGACCAGGCGCAGCTATGCCAGGCATCAGGGCGGGGCCTGGCCGGTCCTGCATGTGCATTGCCCCCCAGGGCCCTTAGGCAGGTGTCTGCGGCCCACGGGCTCCCCCTCGCCCCACTCTGGTCCCTTTCCACCTCCAGGCTCTCTGGAACGGGCCTGGCACCTGGGGAGGCTGGTGGGGAGCCCCTCACCCTGGATTATCTCAGACGGGCCCACTTTCTGCATGGGGGTGCCTCTCTTTGTCCACGTAGGGGCTCTGAGGGCCCCTGCTATTCCCTCCCGTGCTGATGCCATGGTGGGCGCTGGAGGCAGGACAGGGCAGGTGGGCCACAGGCAGGGATGTGTCGCCGACTCCCCAGAATAGGACAGGGAGGGGGCCTCGAGCAGCTGCTGTGGGGACGGCTGGTGGGGACTGATGGCATGGGAGGGACCCTGTGTTCACTGCCTCCCCCGGGATATCACAGAGACAGGGTCTACAGGGGCAGGACCCAGGGCCTGCAGACCTGGAAGGGCCTGGTCAGGTCCTTCTCCAGAACCGGGGTGGCCCATGGCTTCCAGGGTTTGTACCCGCTCATCCCAGGGTGGCTTCTGCGTGTCTTGGGAGAGGGCGCGGGCCCTACACAGGTTGTGCGTCTTTGAGAGACCCCCGCGCCCTCCAGAGCCACGTGGGTCAGGGGCTGCAGGGAAGGCTCTGGAGGGTGACCAAGTGTAGGGAGGGGCTGCTGAACCTTGTCCTTCTGCCGTCGGAAGCCCCCGGAGACAGGGGAGGGGTGGTCGGTGGACGGGGAGCCCGGAGCTGAGCACACACCCAGGGCCCTTCTCAGGAAGCAGGTCAGCCAGAGAGGCCACTGAGAGAGGGCAGGGAGGGTGGGGGCGGTGGGAGGGGTCTGGGCACAAGTCACTCCGAGGCAGCCAGCCCACAGCCTGTCCCTCCTGCTTCAAACACGACATGAGCCTCTGATCGAGGGCCAGAAGAGAGACACTACCTTCTTTGCACATGTGGCCCTTGGCCATCGGAGACATTCCTGTGACCTCTCTGTCCGCCTTCCAGGAGTGCTCCTGTGCCTCGGGGCTCGTGTCCAAGACCAGCCAGGCCTGCTGCAAGAGCCCTGCGGTGGGGGCTGCCCTGGCCTCCCCAGCCCGGGGGAGGGGGCCATGGGAGACGCAGCGTCCACAGCCAGTGGCGCCTAAAGGTGCTGGGCTCCCCATGCATGTCTGACCCTTCTGCTCTGCCCTCTGCTCCCAGGTATCACAGTTCCTTCTGGGGGATCCTTGCATTCTGGAACATTCTACCTTAAGGAAGGTGACCTGAGCTCCAGAGAGCATCCACGGCCTCCCACAAAGTCTGAGCTTGAAGGGAGCCAGATCCCTTGGGACAGAGGGCAGTGACCAGCTGGTGGGACACGGTGTGTGCCATGGACGCAGGTTTCTCAGTAACAAACGTGCAGATGGGGAGGCTGGGGGACCCACCCAGGCCCGGGTCAGCCCACAGCAGGGCCCCCTCGCCCCCCGGGGGTGGGACAAGGCTCAGGCCAACTGCTGTCCCCTCAGCCTGGAGACCAGGGGACCAGGGCTGAGGCCTTGGACGGAAGACATTGAGCGAAGCCCGGAGGAATGAAGGCTGGAGGCAGGACCGTCCAGGGAAGGCCTGGTGTGGGGGCTTGGATGCGGGCAAAGTCAGGAGCCTGCGGGTGGCGGAGGTGCGCCCGGGGTGGGGGAGGTGCACACTAGCCCAGCCCAAGCACCCAGTGGGCAGCCCTGCTGGTGGGGGGCCAGGCACCAGCAGGTCCTGGGGATGGGCGTGAAGGCCCACAAGGCCAATAGGCCGACCGTCTGGCAGAAGGACCCCCACAGGGCTCCCCGGAGGCTGGGGCACCTCCAATGCAGTGTCCGCTGCTCAGGGCCCTGGGCACGGAGTCTGCTGTGTGCCTGCCCCGCCTGTCGCACGGGTAACTCAGTCCCCCCCAGACCCGTGCAGAGCAGGCTGGGAGCAGGAGGGGCCTGTTCCCCTGTCTCTCCACGGCTCCCGGCCGCCCTCCCTGCACATTTCCCGGTGCTGGTCTTGTCCCCTGGCCTCTTCCACGTTGGAGTAGACCCACCCAAAGACGCCACTGTGGCCCAATGATCTCCGTAAAGACCCCTCCCCAAACAGCACAGGGACTGGGGAGAGCAGCGGTTGGGCGGTGATACCTATGAAACAGGTTTCTCGCTGCCAGATAATCTGCAGCTCCGACTTACTCCACAGAAGACCTGTGATCCCATGGGGAGCCCGGTGCCTCCCCAGGGTGAGGGCAGCGACCGCATCCCAGCACCCATGGCTCCCTGACCTGCTCAGAGCTGCTGGAGGGACGCTGGGGGCTCTGGGTCCCGCCCACTGGCAAGACCCCTTGCTTGGGGCTGAGATGTCTTGAGCACCCGGGTCCTCGTGTTCTACTATTCCAACCTCGCAGATGCCTCCAGCCCGTGGAGTGTGACCGTTCCCACGGCTGCAGCGCCAGCGTGGGAGCTCTCTGTCGGACAACTGTGGGCCAGTGCACGTGTTCTGGTCTCCTGGGTGTCCTTCCAAGTTCCCAGGGGGCCCCTCGTGTCCCGGGCCCAAGCCCTCCATCCCCTCTTGGGAGCGAGAGTTCTCACAAGCCCTCAGAAGATGCCAGGTAACCCCATACCCATCCTGGGACGGGGACCCCTGCCCTACCGACCGAGGGGACTGCACCAGCCGCAGGTCCCTGCCCTTGGACCGGCCGCGGCGCAGGGTGGGGCGTGCTGGGCTCGTCTGGTCCTGCCTGGGCTGAGGCAGGCAGGGATACAGGCCCATCCTCCCCACCAGGCTGGCCGGCCGGCCTGCGAGGGTTTGGCTTCTCGGGTGGATGGCCCTCTGTCAGGCGTCCCTCCCGCACCGGGGGCTCCTCTCAGCCCCAGCTCTCCGGCAAGAACTGAAAGCATTCGCCTCTGTTACCACATAACGAGCGTTATGGGGCTCGGCCAAGATGTCCAGCAGGACCTTCTGCCCAAGCGGCTTTGCAGAGCTACCCATCTGGGCCCCCGACTTCGCCGAGATGCCCTGGCGGCCAGGCCGGAGGCTGGTGAGCACTGACCACTGCCACGCCGCGTCTGCCGGGGGCCGGGGCGCCAGGGATGCCGGGAGGGGGTTGGGCAGCTTCTAGATCCCTCTCTGTTCCCAGGCGGACTCGAGGTGACAGACAAGTGTGTGCGGGATGGAGCTGACCAGGGGAAGAAGGCGTGAAGAGGCCCCTTGTCCTGAACACGAGCGCGGCCTCCGCTCAGCGTCTGCGGCTCAACATGGGAGCGACTTCTTCAAGTTGAAAAACTGCAAACAAGAAGTCACCTTCGCAAAACATCATCTGTCCACTCTCCAGGTCCCACGGGTTCATCCCCGGGGAGCTGACCCCGCCTCAGAGGGCTGGGCGAGCCTCTCAGCCCCAGGCGCTGCACCCCCTGTCCGTCCATCCGTCCCTATCCTCAGGCTGGGTGCTGGCCCACCCCCAAAGCCAGCAAGGCCAGAGCCCTGGGCTGACGCAGGGGAGAGAGAGCGCCATGCTCTGTAGAGGGGCGGCGGGAGGGCAAGTGTCGGCCGCGTGCAGCCCCCCAGGCCCTACAGGAAAGCCAGAACCTCCATGGGCCCGTGTGCTCGGCCCGGGGCTGGACATGGGGCTCCTGCCGGTCTCGGCTCCTGGGAGGGGCCCTGGGGTCGGGGTGGGAGGTGGATAGCAGGGCTTACGGGGCCACTGAGGCCCTGTGGCGGGGTCCGGACATTCTGTGGGAGCTGCCCTGCCTGGGGCCTCTCATAGGGGGATAAGTACAGAGTTCGCTGTGCCCCCAGGCAGTATTGGGGCTGAATGGGGGGGGCACGAGGGTGGAGAACCTCCTGCCACATGCCTGCAGCCACCAATTGGCGCCTTTCTCCAGGGACTGGGCCACGTTCGTGGCTGCATGGAGGCTGGTCCCCCCAGTTCCTCCCCACCTGGCAAGAGGCAGACAGCATCTCAGGGGCTCGGCACGCACGCCCAGGGCTCTGAGGGCCACCAGAGGCCCTGCTGGTCCCCTGGGAGGGGGGCTGACCCCTCCAGCAAGACCCTATCTGGGCAGGGTCTCTTGGCCGCCACGTCCATCCCTGCCGTTTCTCCTGGTTTGGGCGACCGCAGCCACTCCCGAACCTTCCTCCAGGCTCCGGGGCCGCGGGCTCACAGTGCCATTTGGGGTCCTTGGACGAAAGCAAGAGGACAGAAGACCTCAGCCAGCAGCTGTGGCCCTCACTCTGCCTGTGACCTCCTTCAGCGTGTGCGTGTGGAGCGGACCCCTCCCCACGGACAGGAGGGAGAACTGTGGCCGCATGTGGGCTGCCCCGGGCTGATCCGCTCGTCACCCAAACAACCGCCAGCAAGCCCAGCCCAGGGCCACACGAGGTACTTTTCCTAAGGGAGACGAACCTTGAAAAGTGGATCAGAGTGACTGCACGGGTCCATGCGGAGGGGCTCCAAGCCCTTGTGGACAAGGCCAACAGCAGGAGAACCAAGGCCCGACTCCAGGCTGAGGAGGACAAACCCCTCCCAGTCGGGTTCTGAGGTCAGACGGTCAGGGCAAGCCTGCTCCGTGCCGACCGGCTGGGAACGGGCGAGTTGCCCCCCCGCCACGCCTCAGTCTCCCCGTCCGCGAATCAAGACATTCTGTGAGAACGACACAGTGTGTGGCAAGCTCCTGTCCGGCCGGACTGTGCTGAGTGGGGCTCCTGATCGATGGCATCGACCCAGTGCCGACACTGGGGAGTGGCCAACGGCGGGTGTGGACCACGAGCTGCCTCCTGGAACAGGGGGAGGGACCCAAGGTGTGAAGGGAGACACGCGCTCTGGGAGAATGCGTGGCCCCTCTCGGAAGATCAAACAGACGTGGAGTCCACGGGCTCCGCTCCGAGGCGTCCGCCAGCAGAGACGGACCCAGTGAAGGGCCCCTGGACACTGGCCACACAGGCCTGAAGCGACCTTGCCCCGGCAGCCCCACGGGCCACAGCCCAGCCTCCGTCAACCGGAGAACTGGTGAACCCGCTGTGGCGTCGGCGCGGCGCCTCGCTCGGTGACAGGAAGCAAGGGGGTGAGTCCGGCGTCCCAACGGCGTGACCCGGCTCCCATGAGGTTTGGGACCGGGCAGCGCTGACCTGGGGGTCAAGAGAACTTTCCGGGCGGCGGTGCACCTCTGTCCCGTGTCCGTGGCAGCTGCACAGGCACGGGACCCACCGAGCTCTGAGCTCAGCGGCGGAGGCCCGTGGGTATCTTCTCGCGCAAACCGCAGCCAGAGAGGAGCCCTGGCCTCGGAGCCCCCCTGGCGGCCGCATGCACCCCGGTGTCACCGGGGCCACCGGAAGGCAGGCGTTTCGGGCAGAAATCCCTGCTCTTGCCTGGAACTGTCCCCTGGCAGCGCCGGCCCTTCCTGGAGCGCCCACGTGCCCGGGCGTGTCAGTCTGCAGTGGCACCGTTTGTGCTGCCCCCCGTGGGGAGTCTGTGCAGGAGGCAGGGTCCGTGCAGGCCGGACCCCAGCGTGTCGAAGCCGACGTAGGGGTCGGACGCCCCGACAGAGCACAGGGACAAGGCAGGGCTGCCGGAATAACAGGAGATGTCGGGGAGGAGCGAGGGGAAGCTGGGCATGAGCCAACCCCGGAGGAGGAAGCGCCGCGGCGCGGGGGGCGAACGGCGGTTAGAGTGGGGGCCCTCAGGGGCAAGGCTGGCAGTCCAGGGCATTCTCAGAGCGGGGTGAGATGGGGGGTGAGTGTGCCGAGTGGGGAGGAGTCGTAGGGAGCCCTAACAGCCGCACGGCGGTTCGACTTGGAAAATGGGAACCACTGACGTTTGCAGGTGGTGGGCGGCCTGAGTGGAGGAAAAAGGAAGCCCTGGAACGAGGAAGTTATTTCACCCGTTTTCATTAAAACCCTCTGGACCTTAAGCGGCAGACACGCAGACCGAACATTTCTCAAGAGCAGAAGAGCAAGCTCCGGAGCCTCACAGGCAGAGCGTGGCCAGGAAGCGGGGAGCAGGACCAGTCTCTCATCCTCCCTTCGCTCCAAGCTGCCTGCAGCCGCACAGACATCTTCTGTCTCTTCCTAACTGCTCCGAACCCCCATCTTTCTCCTGGTGGGTAGGATGGGCCCCATGCTTCCTCCCCGCTGTACCGCCCACCATGACTTTGCTCTTCCCTGGGTTCCTCACACATACCCTTGGCTCTCCTTGCTTTCCTCCTGATAGCAGGCACCTCAGGAGAGCCGCCACAGGGCTCTCAATTGTGTCCCCAGCCTGTGCAGCAAATGATCCTCCACATTCCCTATACCATGGTTGGATGGAGGAGTGGAGGGATGCTGGATGGATGGAGGTGGGGAAGGAGGATGACAGAGGAGTGGAAGGGTGATGGATGGTGGATGGGTGGATGATGGGCGGAGGGAGGGAGGGAGGGAAGGAGGGGTAGAGAGATAACAGACGGATGGAGGAGGGGAAGGATGATGGATGCATTCATGGATGATGGATGGAGAGAGGGAGAGTAGGTAGATGAGGAGGGATGGTGGAGGGACAGAAGATGGACAGATGGATGGAGGAGTGGAAAGATGGTGGATGGGTAGGGGATGGGTGGAGAGATGGACGGATGGGTGCGTGGGTGACGGCACGTACTGAATGTTCTGTCTCAGCCGTTCTCAATGAGCAGTCTGTCTAGGACGCAAGGAATCTTTGAGATTTGGGCTACCTGCCCATGGACAGCACCCAGGCCACCCAGAACGGGAAGCAGACCCAGCTGGGGTCTGCAGCCTCTTGAGTCTGATACACTCTGTGCCCCCAAGCCTTGGGAGGTGGCCCAGGGAGACTCAGGGCCAGAATTACCCTGGGCACACCTTGTTTGAGTAGACTGAGATGCCCAGCCCAGGAAACCTGAGCTCCCAGGGGACTGAGGGGCCAAGAGAACTCAAAGGGTCAGGTCACTGTACCGAGGAAGGCAGCAGCTCCGGTGGCCCAAGTTTCCGTGTTTACATGTCCAAAGTGGGGCAGGTCTCACCGTAGGGAGGGGCCCATGGTGAAAGGCTGGCCCAGTGATTTGGGAGCAACATGGACGAGGGCGGGACTGGAGCCTGCGGGTAGGAAAGGCACGAGGTGTCCGTCGCGGGGTGTCTGGGCTTCCGAGCGAGGGATCCTCTGAGACTGATCTCAGAGTCTGCAGTGACCTGCCCAACTGGGCCCCACAGCAGCTGAGGCCACCGCAGAGTGAGCTCGAACGAGGGCGGGGCTGCCTCCCACTGTGCCGGCGCGGTGGGGGCCCCACAGCCGCGACACATCCCCCGCGCGGTGCTTTCCACAGCCCTGCCCCAGGCCTGAGGAGAAGACGGCCGCGCTGGCCGCCGCACAGACATCAATCCCAGAAACGTCCTAAACATCCTCTCTCCCCCACCCTTGCCCCTCACACGTATCCCCAAGGCTCCCTGGCTAGACGCTCTTCACCAATCCGCCCCAAAACCCAGCAGGAGGGTGGGGCTGCCGAGATGGGCTCAGACCGCAGGACCTGCTGAGTCCTTCCAGGGAGGGGGGCGTCGGGACAAACGTGGTCTTCCCCGCAGGGTAGATGGGCAAGAGGGATGGCCACGGGGATGAAGGGCAGTGGGGCCACTCCCTGCTGCTCAACCTGCCCCTCCCACGTGGTCTTCCACTGGCCCCTTGCTTTGGCTTCTATCCACCCACTGCATGATCCCAGCCAGCCTCCAGGGTCAGCTGCCGTCTCGGAAGCCAGTCCCTGCGTCTTCCCCCGCACACTCCCTCTGCACGTGCCCTCCCGTGTACCTGGTTCCTTACCTTTCTCTTTCTCCCTCTCCTCGTCTAGACCAAACTCCGTGAGGGTTTACTCTACCTCGGCACACAATTCAAGTGAGACATGCAGAAGTTAAGGCCAATAGCCATGACCCAGAAGCCATTCCAACACTTTCCAGAAGAAAATAATAGTGAGAATCAACACTCACTGACTGCCAACCCTTCTAAAAGGAGAGCTGCAGACATTTACCCATGCTCCCACCGTCCCCCCACCCGCCGTCCATCCACCATCCCTCCCTCCCTCCATCATCTCTCTATCCTTCCATCCCCCAACCCTCCCTCCATCCAACCATCATCTGTTCATCATCATCCATCCACCTCCATCATCCCTTCCTCTACCCATCCATCATCCCTCCACGCATGGGATGCCTGGAAGAAAACACTTGCAAATGACATATTATAAAGTGTTAGTGTTCAATATATACAAAGAATTTATCAACATCCCAAAAAACAAATAATCTGGTTAAAAATGGGCAGACAACAGACATTTCTCCAAAAAAGACATCCAGATGACCGACAAGCAGACACATGGAAAGATGCTCCACATCTCTCATCATCGGGGAAATGCAGATCAAAACCACAGTGAGGGGTGCCTGGGGGCTCAGTCAGTGAAGCCTTTGCCTTCGGCTCAGGTCGTGATCTCAGGGTCCTGGAATCAAGCCCCGCATCGGGGTCTCTGCTCAGCGGGGAATCTGCTTCTCCCTCTCCCTCTGTCTGTCTGTCCCTCTCTCTATCTCTGACAAATAAATAAATAAAATCTAAAAAAATAATAATAAAATACCACTTCACACCAGTCAGAATGGCTAAAATTAACCAGTCAGGAAACGACAGATGCTGGCGAGGATGCGGAGAGAGGGGAGCCTCCTGCACTGTTGGTGGGAATGCGAGCTGGTGCAGCCACTCTGGGAAACAGCATGGAGGTTCCTCAAAAAGTTGAAACTAGAGCTGCCCTACGACCAGCAATTCCACACCCCCTATTCACCCAAAGACACAAAAACATTAGTTTAAAGGAAGGCACGCGCCCTGATGTTTACAGCCACATTTTCGACAGTAGCCAAGATGCGGAAGGAGCCGCAGTCCCATCCACGTGAACGGACAAAGAAGACGCGGTCTAGACACGACGCGATATTCCACAAGAGAAGCGTTGCCGCTGCGACGACCTGGGCGCAGGCGGGGGATACCTTGGTCCGCAAAATCAGTCCGTCCGAGGAAGACAAGGGCCGCGTGAGCCCGCCACCCAGACCAGCCACGCAGACGCTGCTGTGGAGCTTGCAGGCGTGGCCTCACGCCCCACCGGGCAGCTTCCGGCCGCACGTGGCTGCCCACGTCTCAGCCCTGCAAGGGCCCGAGCTGACCCGAGGCGCCGGCGCAGCCCGACCCAGCACAGGCGGAGAGGGCATCCGGCAGTGGTGCGGGCCTGGCTCCGGGAAGAGGCGGAGAGGCCGCTGGGGCCCTGCCTCCTCCCTGTCTCTCTGTCTGTCGCTCCCTCTGTTTATCTCCCACTTCTGTCTCTGCTCCGTGTCCTCCTTGCCTCGGCCCTCCCCTCCGTGACCAACCAAGTGGCCAGTGCTGCGGGGGCAGGGCCGGGGCAGACAGTGCACCGTCCCCCTGTGCTTTGGGCAGGACCACGGGACTCTGCCCAGAAATGATGGGTCTGATGGTTTGTCCCTGAGACCTCAACCAACAGTCAACCCACCGAATAAACACGCACGCACACGCAAACACACACGGACGGACGCGGAGGTTCACACACACATTACACACTCACATAAATGTGAGACTTAGAGACTGTGAACACTTTCTCAGCCGAAGACATTAAGATCGGAGACTCGATAGAAGATGGTGATGTTCAGAAAGTCTCCAGAAGAGGCTGCCTGGCAGGGCGAGGCCAGGGCTGTCTGGGGGGGACTTCCCTGGTGGCCGCGCGGGCACGGGGAGACCTGTGTCAGGGGCTGAGAACCCAGCAGCGGGAGCCTCGGCCGCAGCTCTGCTCCGGGCTGTCCTTCAGGCCCGCCCGCTGACCGCAGGGTCTTGTGGGGACAGACCGGAGCTTCGGGCCCTCCCCCTGCTCTGTGAACCCCAGGGGCCTCTGACGACCGAGGGCCACCAGTGCTGTCGGCCCCAGGCCTGCCCCAGCAGAGGGGAGCAAGAGACCCTGTTCCACACCGCTGGCCAGCACCCTGCGTCGCCAGGAGGCCCCAGACGGCTCCTGTCTCAGCTCAGACCGGACAAGCAGCTCCAGCCCAGGTGGTAGTTCCTGTTGTCTGGGAATGTCCAGAAAATTCCAAGACAAGACCAAAAACAGGGAGAGAAAGCAGAGCAGGCGCAGCGAGGAAGGACACGGCTGGTGATTTCCAGGTGGGCAGGTTCCCTGTGGAACTCAGGGGCCGAACTGAGAGCCGGCTGGACGGCAGAACAGGGCTCTGCCACGCGCCAGGCTCCAAGCACCTGCGCCCTCGCTGTGTGTTCTGGTTTTACACACCAGCAGAGTCACAAGATCCCTTACAACAGCAACAAGCGTGAGCACGTGCACACAAAGTCCACCAACAGCCTGTCTGCGGCCTGGGTCGGAACACGGCACCGTGAGCGTGCCGGCTCTCAGCAGAGCTCTGTACTGGTACGGGGCCCTTCCAAGAAAAGGCTAAATGCACGGGGTGGGGGAACCTTCCCAAAATAACTCACTTGTTCATCTTGGGCAAACATGCAATGGGAGGAAGGGGCAGAGAAAGTACTGAGTGTGAACGGGTGGGGGAAAGGCAGGGCTGCCATCCCCATCAGCCCTGGAGAGCACCCCGTGCCTGGACGGCCTCCAGAGCCCCCAGAAGAACCCAAGGAGGTTGTCCAGGAGCGAGATGGGGGCTGCCAGGTGTGCCCAGGTGTGCCCAGGTGTGCTGAGAGCTTGGTCCCTTGCTGTTCCCTCTGCACTGTGGGAGTGGGGGTGGGGGACGCAAGGGGGCTGCAGAAAGGAGTCCTCAGCATCCAACACCCTAGGTCTTCCTTTCCTCCTGTGCTCCATGTGGCCTAATACCAGATCTCTCATGCTTCCTCGTTAACAGAGCCCCCACACATCAGCAGGCACATTTCCCAGCCTTCTTCATGGGCCCGCATGGCCATGTGACTAGGTTCTGGCTAATGGGTCAAGCACAGGTATTGTGTGTGGCTTCTGGGTTGCACTCTTGAAAGTGGGGCCTAACTGCCTTTCTCCGGTCTCCTCTCTCTACTGCCAGAGTGTAACTGTGATGGCTGGACCAGGAGCAGCTCTCATGCACCATGAGGCAAACGAGTAGAAATTACACACAGCTGATCACTGACCTTCTTGAAGTCATTGCTCAAAGATCATCTTCTCCTGGGAGCACCCTGGACACCCCACTCACAGTTTCCCCTCGATAGACCCCTTCTTTGTTTGCTTCTTCCTCACAGCTCTTGTCTCTGCCTCTTTCCAGAATGCATGCTTCATGGAGGCAGGGATTTCTGTCTTCTCTGATACCTGCAGGGTGCGTAGCTTGGCACTAGTAAATATTTGTTGAGCAAATGAATGTGCAGAAGATGTTGAATATTGTAAAGTGGTACACCGAAATCATGAAGGAGTAGCAACAATAACACAAAATTAGCCTGTGGCTGGGACTTGTGTTGCAGTGCCCATAGACAGGGTAGGCTAGTTCTTGGCCACATTTCCTGTCTGGCGCCTCGTTCCCGGACCTCCTGGTCTCACCCACTCCTTCCTGACCTCTCCTCCATCCGGGTAGAAGTCTGAGGCCAGCTGCCTGACCTCTTGGGCCAATTGCTGAACACCTAACTGTCAAGAGGCCAGAGTAGGGGGATGGGAACATGCCCAGCAAAGGGTGCTTGGCCCAGCCCCCATGGTCCAGGAGGCCGCTGCCTTCACTCACTCCCTGAAACTCTGGCACCTGCTTCCTTGTGACGGGTCCCTGGCTACCGTTATGCCGCTGGGGGTGGTCACTGTCCCAGACCGGAGAGGTCTCCAGCATCCGCGGGCATGGTGTCCCAGGCCTTGGCACTGACCCCGGCGGCCTGGGCTGGGGGAGGGGTGTCTCCAAGGTCTTAGAGCTTGGCCCCCAAGACCCTGCTATTCCGAAGGGACACTCTGGCCTGGAGAGGGAGGCTTCCCGCCTCACGGAGGGAATGTACCCCATTCCCCAGTGACTGTCCCCCAGCGGCTCTCCTAGTGGTCCCTGCCAGGTCCCTGCCAGGTCCCCTTCTCCCGCGCGCCTTGGCCCCCTCCGTGCTTGACGTCGCCGGGTCAGGCTTGTCCCCCGCCGCCGGCCCCGCCCCGGCCCCGCCCCCGCCCGCCCCCCTCAGACCTGGGCCCCGCCCGCGGCCGCGCCGGCCAGGCTCGAGCCCCGCAGCTCTGCTGGCGCCCGGGGATCTAGAGGCTGGGGCTGGCGCTCGGCCACAATGTCCCAGCGCTTCGTGGTGACCCCCGCGGCGAGCGGGGAGGGAGACGCGGGGCCCGTCCCCGAGGGCGGCGGCAGCCAGTTCCTCGGCCCCGGCCGAGCCCCGAGCTCCGACCCCGCGACCGCCCCTGAGACGCCGAGGGTGGACGCGCTGCCCATCCTGCGCTACTGCCGCGAGCCGAGCCGCTACGGTAGGTGCGGGCCACGCGGGGCGCCCATCGAGGGCGTGCGGCCTCCCCGTCGGTGCGGCGGAGCCGGGCGGGCGCGCAGGGGGGTCGCCGACTAGGCCCCCGGGTTGGTGCGAGCGCTGCCCGGGTCCCTGGCCTTGCGGACGGCGGCGGTGGCTGCGCCGTCAGCGCTGGGTAGAGCTGGTGCGGGGCGTGTCCTGGGGGCTCCTCTGGGGACCGGGCCTCGGCCGACGGCCCCCCGACCCGCTTTCTGCCCTGCCCTGAGCCCTGGAGCGGGATTCGACTCCCTGGGCCCTTGGGAAAGCTCCCGGGCACCGTCTGACCTCATTGCCCCGGAGCCCCAGGCTGCCGTTGCCAGTGTGCCGGAGACTCCCCAAACGCTGGGGCTCCTCCTGTCTGGGGAGATGCCCAGGGCTCAGCGAGTCCGTGGGACCAGGACAGCCCTCTGGTTGCTCACTTGGCGTGTGCCCCCGGTGCACTCCCCACACCCACGACTTTAATCGCCAAACCTCTACTCCGACTTTCCTTTGGTTTTGAGGACTGTAGTCCAAAGGCGCTAAGAAGTGCCCGCCAGCACCTCGGGGACCCCTGCCCTCAGCCCGTGTGCTGGGAGTGGTTGGGGGGTGCACGGACCGTGGCCCCTGGCACAGTTCGGCGCCCCACAGCGTGGGTGGGGGAGGGCACAAACAGGACAGGCGAAGGCGGGTTTCCAGCAGCTCCGGGTTTGACTGGATTCTGAGCTGCCTTTGCCCTCCAGCCTCAGGCCACTCCTGAGGGCAGCCGGTCCTGCAGCTGCCCCCGGTCTGTGGACGGCCAGCGCCTTTGGGGGCCAGAGCCCTCACCTCTGGGCTGATGTCTCAACCACCCGCAGCTTCTCAGGAGCCCTGTTGTTTCCTTCAGGTCAGCGAGGTCGGTGGCTGTCCCTCTGCCCCCCAGCCCTGACGTAGGGGCCCCGGTGCGGGCAGTGAGGACCTGCTGTAAACGGAGAGCTGAGAGCTCCAGGGGTTTCAGACTCTCTCCAACAAGGCCTTCCTTTGTTGACTTACTTGGGAAATTCTTTAACGTTGGGGTGAACTCTGAGCTGAGCTTCCCCCACGAGCAGCAGACCTTCTGGGGCACTGGGGGTACATGTGTGTGTGCACGTGCACACACACCCCACACATCCTCTCTCAAGGACTGCGTTGGTCCAGACACATAGTGGGCACTGGGGGTGTGTCTCTGACAGCTCTGCTCTGAGCCTAGGGCAGGTGTGGCCATGGCACCTGTCACCTGCTGGCACCTGGTTCCCAGGTCCTGCCCCCTCTCCATCGCCCTCCTGACCTTGGGAGCCATTGTCGGGCTCCGGGAGGGCTGTGTGTGGCCACGGGCAAGGCAGAGGGGCACCTTCCCGCCGGTGCCCCCCTTCCCCAGGCGCGCCGTCCTCATGTTTTGTTCTGGGAGCAGTGATTCTGCTGTTAATCGATTATATGAGTCAGAACAACTAATTATTTCCGGGACAGCAGGCCCCTCTGTTGTGAGGAAGTGGCTGTGGCGGAAGGGGTCAGTAGAGACTTCCGGGGAGCATGGATGAGGAAAGAGCCCCTGGTCCTCCCGACATGGGGCCCGCAGCAGTGAGAGAGCGGCCTCTCCTCTCCCCGCTCAGGGGGACCCCGAAGCCCTGCCACGGTCTCCCCCCCCCCGGAACGTGGGCTCTCAGCGGGCCCTGTCCCGGCGTGGAGCTGTTCTCCGCAGCAGGGCGCAGGGTCCCACTCCTCCAGGGCCTCCTTGAATCTCATTCCCCCCTTCTGGCCCCCTCTGCCCTGCTTGTCCTGGGCCTTCGGCATGTTGGCCCGTGCCCCTGGGAAAGGGTCTGGTGCCAGGAGACACGCTCAGGTCTCTGCTTGTCCTCTGCTCTCCGAGCTCATGCTGACGCGGGAGAAGGGCATTGCCCCAGGGTCCTCGAGGTGGTGCATGGGGGACGGGGGCTGTTTGGGGCCAGGGAAACCCGTCTGACCCTACAGTTGCCCACTCCCACCTTCACCTCTTCTCATTGGCTGGCGGTCCAGGGGCGTCACACCTCCCTCCCTCCCCCTTTCCCCCCATCTCGGGCCACCCTAGCCCTGGGGAGTGGGACTGTCCTGAGCCAGGGCCGCCGCTGTGCCCTCGCTCCTGGCTGACCCAGTGGGGCGGCACTTACCGGGGGAGGGGGGCACGGTTCCAGCCAGCAATCAATCAACGATTGTGTGCCGCGCCCGCTGCAGGAGGACAAAAGACCGATTATTTGATGAGACGCTGCCGACAAGACAACGTGCATTAAGTTTAGCAGCTCCGGTTTGTGGCCTTTGCGTGGTGGGGCCCCGTCCTGCCTGGCTGTCCTGCCTCTGTGTGCGAATGAGGGGGCTTTCGAAGCCGGGGGATGTGCAGCCCCTTGGCACAGAGGCTCCTCAGGCTGCGTCAGGGTCCCCCCGCCCCCTGGGGTCGCGGCGGGGGTGTGGGGTGGGGGTGGGGGGCCGAGGGTGGGAATCAGCCAGGCTAAGCGCTGACTTTGCCCTTAGACCAGCTCCCCTCCCGTGAGTCTGCTTGCTGTGCATTTGTGCATAATGAGTGCTTGGAGTGGGACGTCCCTTCTCTCTGTGGAGGAACCGGTGTTGACCCTAGCTCTGGTCCCTGTGCCCCTGTGTCCTCGGGAGCCTGCATTTCCCTGGCACAGGCCCCACGCCAGATCCTTCTTCGAGGGTGGTGGGATTGTGCTGGGGGGAGGGGAAGGCTTCTTGGCCCAGAGGAGGCGGGGTGCTCTCCCCAGGCCGCCTGCCTGCCCCTCCTGGCTGCGGTGCCCGGCGGGAGGGCGACGGTCATGGGAGCCTGCCTGGGCCGAGTGGGGCTGCGTGGGCAGCTGCACTGCCCCCAGCCTGGGAGGTCCCAGAAGGTGAAGGGGCTGAGCCGTGGCTGTCCCCTACTTCCCAAGAAGGCGCTGATGCCGGGTCCTGGTGCCAGTACTCTGTGGGCTCACAAAGGGACCCCAGATCTGAATCAAGACCCCAGACAACCTGCCCCACCACCCCCAGGGAGGGCAGGCAGAGAGAGCCTTGGCCCAAAAGGAGGCTGATGTGAGGACAGTGACCAAAGGGGAGGTCACAGCCACACACCTGCCCCCTCCCCTCCCCTCAGGGCCACACTCCTCAGGAGCTCCCCGGAGGCCAGACTCCCCTCAGCCCCTCCCTGTCTCAGGTCTGGGCGGGTCTGCGGGAATCAGACAGAGGTCTGACCCTGGACGCGACTTCACACCCACCCCTGTGTCCGCGGGCGCTGTGAGCCCGGGCTCCCGGGAGGCCAGGGCAGCCCAGCACTGAGCCAGGAGGCCTGTTTCCAGCCCCCCCGCCCCCCGTGGGACGTCTCTGTTTCTCTGGAGCCGACGTGGCAGGGACGTGAGAGTGCCACAGATGCTCAGAGGACACCTGGGAGGCCGGTCACACAGGCCTGTTGTTCAGACCACTACAGTGTGGGTGTGTGTGTGTCTGTGTCCACAGCCGTGTGCCTGTGAGTGTCTCCTGTCTGTGTCTGTGTCACTGCATGTCTGGCTCTTCATGGCTCAGCAGGGAGGGGAGGGCTGGCCACGGAGCCTGAGCATCTGCTCGGGCAGAGAGGGATCGTGTCTCTGAAGCGGGAAACCCCCTCACAAGCCAGGACCTGGGGACCTGGGAACCGGGGATGAGTCCGGGAGCCGTGGTCAGGCCGCTGGCCCCCGACACTGCTGTCCCCGGGGAACTGGCTCCCCGGCTCAGCCTGTGGGTCTGTGAACCCTGGGAGAGGCCCCCTCCCCACTCGGACACTCCTGCTCCCCTCACACATCAGGGCCAAGTCCCATTCCCCTGGTCGATGTTGCTTGGAGGGAGGCTCCACAGAGCTCCCAGCTGCCCAGGAAGGCCGGTGTGAGGGTGCAGGTTGCCCAGCTCTGGTGTCGGAGAAGCCACCGCCTGGCTGGGCAGACTCGGTTTTCCTTTTACTTAAATATTTCATGGAGCGTGACCCTCACGTTGGCTCTCACGGAGCAGCTCTGTCCCTCGGCCAGGGAGCTCTCCCTTGCTGGTCCTCGTTCGGGGACGAAAACCCTCGAGGGCGCATCCCTCACGTCCCTCCCTGGTGGCTTTTCCATGGGGTAAAGCCACAGTGGAGGCCCAAAATGCCCATAAACATCAGAGTCACACGGTGAGTCAGTGTCCCGAGATCCACAGCCACGGGGGGATCCTTAACCACGGGGGTTTGCGCGGCAGACCCAGGTCCCCAGCGGGACCGCCCCACGTGTGAGGCCTGCCCGGGGCCCCCAGTCACCCTGCTTGTGCCTCCTCCCACCCTGGCCTCCATCCCCATGAGTGGGGGTTGCCCCATGCCAGCGTGGGATCGGGCTGGGGGTTCCCGACGTGTGTGCAGAGGTGTTGGCTGCTGTGTGGCCGTGGGGGGATGTGGCAGAAGGGTGGACAGAAGACGTGGTCTGTCCACGCACTGGAGTGTTGTCCCGCCTTCCGAAGGAGGGATGGCCATCCTGACCCCTGCCACAGCAGAGATGGACCTGCAGACGCTGTGCTTGGTGACAGGGGCCGTCACAGGGGACCAGGAGTGCTCACAGGAGGTCCCGGGAGGGGTCCTGTCCACAGAGACACAGGGAAGGACGTGGGCGCCAGGGGCTGCAGACCAGCTGGGAGAGAGGCTTTCATGAGGACGGAAGTCCCAGAGAGGGGTGAAGGGGGCAGCTGCACAATGCTGTGCACGTGCTGAGCGCCACTGTATACACAGAGTGGCTGAAGTTTCAAGTTTTAGGTTACATGGGTTTTACGACAATCAGAAGAGCTAACAGGAGAGGAGGGTGCGAGGAAAGCGAATTTGTCCCTTCCCTGACCTGCTCCTTCCTGCCAGCAGGCGACCTGGCGTCCGGTTTTCCCGAGGACAAGGAGGCCACTTTGATTAAATCCGTTCTCGCCACGCGGGGCCCTCGCAGGGGTTCTTTTCATCTAATTACTCTCTGCAAGGTGCGAGTTCAGGCCTTTTGTGGGAGATATTTTTGTCCAGGGATCTTGTGTTTCAAGCAGCACTGGTGTGGCCCTTCCGGGCTGGTCCTGGAGCAGGAGAGGGGCCGTGGGCCGGGCTTGCCGCATTGGGGTTGGGACTCCAAGCCCACCTCCCACCACCCCCCCGCCTTCTCCCTGGACATCCCGGGGACAACCTGTCCTGGCTGCTGGGCCCGTGGCCCTTCTCACCTTCGTCACTTGCTGTCCTCTCCTCAAGGATGGAAGGCTGAGCCCTCCAGTGTGAAGGAAGGTCAAATGCACGGCACCGGGGTGACCCCTGCAGCCCATGGGTCCTCCCCCACGAGGGCTTCTGGGTCGGCCCTCTGCTCAGTGTGCTGTCCAGTCCCTAGACGTGGGGACAGTGCCACTGGCACACTTCCCTCCTCCAGACACAGCACGGAGGGGCTTCTTGCCTGAGTTGGCCTTGGTGGGGATTGGGGAGGTTCCGTGGAGGAACCTGAGCCAGGAGAAGGGCTTGCCTCCTGGTGGACACGGCTCCTGCACAGTGTCCACAAGAGTCAGGCAGGGGACCCTGGGTGCCGCAGTCCAACTCCTGATTTCGGCTCAGGTTGTGATCTCAGGGTGGTGAGATCAAACCCCACATCAGGCTCCACGCTGGGCATGAAGCCTGCTTGGGATTGTCTCTCCCTATCGCGGCCCCCGCCCCTGCTTGCGCTCTCTGCCCGTTTGTCTCTCTCAGGCAGACGAGGGCCCCTGTCTTCGCTGGGCACAGGGAGCCCTTCCTTCTGCAGCAGCCCCAGGCCTGGTGCCTCCCCGGGGGGCTGAGCGGGTGCCTCAGGGCATCAGGGGCTGTAGGAAGTTCCCCAGAAGCCGTGATGGAGCCATGATGTGAGTCTGAGAAAATGGGGGAAGTGCTGTATTTGGGGGAGACCCAGAGGAGTGGAGCCACCGGGATGTGTGCCAAGAGAGACAGAGAGACTCCAAGGATTGGCTTCTTAGTTCACGCCTGTGGCTTAGTGAGTCCAAAGTCTGCGGGCTGGGCCAGCCCCAGGGAGGGCTGCTGTGGCTACCAGCCTCCTGCCGGCAGGATTCCTTCCTGCCCAGGGAGGTCAGCCCCTGCTCTAGCCAGGCCTTCATCTGATTGGATGAGGCCCACCCACGTCAGGGGGACTCAGAGCGCGTCACTTTCGGTGGGAATCGCCTCTAAGAAGCGTCTTCACGGAAACAGCCAGGATGATGTTTGACTTCATACCTGGGCACCAAGGCCCAGGGGAGCCGGCCCGTACCATGAACCGTCACAATAATGGAAAGAAATAGTCCCCATGAAAAAGCCTCTTTCGGGCTTCCCTGCCTGTTCGTGTGCACACGCACGTGGACACGCGTGGCTTTGTCTCCTGGTGTCCATGCTATTTCCAGCCTTATCTCTTAGGGTATTGGAAGTGCTTTTTCTGGGTAAAAATGCCTTTATTTCTATTCTCCGGCTCTGGCTTTTAAAGGAAGGCGTTAGAAAACCAGCAGAACGCAAAGCTTGAGGCAGGAAGACGTCCGGCTTCCAGTGCCTCCAGTGTGTCCACGGCCAAGCGGGCTTGTCCACCAGCCCTGCCGGGTGTTTTTGGTTCTTCCCACACGCGGTGCTGCCAGCTGTTCCCGTGGAGAAGCAGAAACCCATGTTTGTGTCTCCTCGGCCGCCGGGCGGGAGGGACCGGCTTCCGCCCTGTGAGCCCTGCCGAGGGTGCTCCCACGTGTGCCCGGCCACGGCTGAGACCTGTGGCACCTTGGAGACAGCAGAGTGGGCCGTGTGGGACCGGGGCTCGCCCCCGGCCTTGGCAGGTGTGCCCCAGCAGTGGTGGCACATTTGCTGTGCCCTGGGCCTGGCATCCCCGACCTGTCCTGTCTGCGGCTGACCCTAGTCTCGTGGAGTCTGTTTTAAGTGGCTGAGCTTCGGGACGCCTGCTGCCTTCAGAGGCTCAGAGAGGAGACCAGCCCGGGTGGCTGTGAGCGCGTGGCAGAATGGGGACGGGCTGCTGGTGGGAGGCTGGGACTAGGGCCTGTTTTTCCTGTTTACTCAGACGGTCTCTTCTGAAACACCGTTGGCCGTTCTGAAACTTGCCACGTGTCTTCGCCGTGAGCTGTTGGCCCCACCGTCGTGACCCGGGCACACGCCGGACGGTGAGCCTTTGTGCTTAATCAGCCACGCGGGGCTGTGGCGTCTGCTCCCTGGGCGACATTCAGCAGGTGCCCGCGGGAAGTCAGCTTCCCTGCACCCCTGCGCAGCTGGGGCTGGATGCACCCCTCTCTGGTTCAGTCCCTGGGACACTGATGCTCGCACGCCCGCGGGCTGTGCTGTGCAGGGCCTGGCTGGGAGGCCATTCAAAGTCGGGTTGGAATGGGGGACATTAGTGGGTCCCAGCGGCCAGGTGGCTGAAGACGCCCTGGGGCTGGCCTGGGGGCCGAGGTGACGCGGAGCCGGTGGGACTGGGCATCTCTGGCTTCCACCGCCTGCACCCCTGCACTGCACTCAGGGGTGGCTGGTGGGTCCTTTTTGGTGCCCTCTGTGAGGACCCTGGTGTGCAGGGGCTGGCCACGCTGCCCGAGCTCGGGAAGCAGGCTCAGGACACCCACTGTGGGCATGCGGGCCCGGTGCCAGCGAGAACCGGAGAAGGGCAGCGGAGCTCACGTGGGCGTCCTCACTCGTGCATCTCCTGTTTTCCATCAAGCGCTGTGCTGTGGGGTGTTCCCCAGAGCCTCACCTTCCAGGGCGGTGGAAGATCCTGCCGTCCAGGAATTGCTTCTGGGGGTGCACGTATCCCGCCGCGGCTGTCTCCTGCCTGCACCCCGCGCCCCGCATCGGGCAGGGGACCTTCCTCGCCTCACCGGGCTCACCCACGGGACCCACCCGCCGAGGCGCAGAATGGGCTGGTGAAGTCCGATTGTCTGTGTTCTGGACTCTGCGCAGGTAGCCCAGCGAGCGGGAGCGGCCAGAAGGGCCGGGGGCATGGAGGGGCTATGGGCCACAAGCTCAGTGAGGGGGAGACAGACGGAGATAGACGCCTCCCCGTGGGGTCACCCCTGACTGGGGAGCGTGGGAGGCCGTGCGGGTCGGCAGCGTGGGGTGGCCTGTCCTTGGGGGCCAATGGGGCCCATGGGCTGGCAGGCCAGCGCGGGTGTGTCTCAGGAGGGACACACAGGTATGCTCACGTGGGCGGGAGGAACAGCGGTGTCTCCAGGGTGACGCAGTCCTCGGCTGCCACGTACTCCAGCCAGACCCACGTGGTCTCCCCGTGGCACAAAGTGACCGTGACTTAGAGCTAAGCTCCTTTCTTCCTCGCTGTGTGGCGCCCTGCCCGGGGGGGCCTGAGCAGTCCCACACGCCTCCCACGGCAGGTGCCGGCCACGGGTGGCTGTGGAGCACGTGAAATGTGGCCGGTGCCACGAAATGGGTTTAGATTTTTTTTGAATTTTTAACTGATTTGAATTGAAACTCCACCACACCGCATGTGCTCAATGGCTGCTGAATTGGGCAGTGCAGGCCGCGTGCTGGGGGCAGAGGGGGGCACGCGCCCAAGCTCGTGCTCCAGGCCACGGCCCTTGAGCAGGGGCATGGGGAGGTGGGGCAGCCCAGACGGCTGAAGGCTCTGGGGGTCCTGACCCCAGCATCTAGGAACGAGACTGCAGTTGGAGATGGTCCTTTAAAAGGTGATGAACAGAGCCACGGAGGGGTGACCACGTGAGGACACAGGCCACGGATACGGGCCTCGGGAGAAGCAGGGGCAGGACATGAGACCGTGCATGCGTGTTGTCTGTGCTCCCAGCTGGTGCTTGCCGTCCGCTGCAGCTAAGATAAGCCTCTGGGCTCTTGCAGCCGGTGCATGCCAGCCCCCATCCCGACAGGGGGGCCCACGTCAGCTCAGCCCCCCCGCGACGACGTTCCGGCAGCAGCCTCCCCACCGCAGTCCGCCGTGAGCCCACTGAGCCCATCAGAGCCCGTGTAGGGACCCTGGGCCGTCCCTGTCCAGGGACTCATCACCTGCCTCACCTGGACCCAGGCCCCACTCCCACAGCCACCTGCGTCTGGCTCCCCTGGCCCTCCCCCCGCCGGCCACCTGAGCCCTCCCCAGGGCCCCGGGCTCCAGCTCGCTGCCTCTTGTTGCCTGGAAACCTAACTGTTCTCGTCCCCCTGGACTACAGAGCGGAGAGCGAGGTGGGCCTGCTGCACACACCGGTCAGCCCCCTCCCCTGCCTCCCTGGGGCGCTGCTGGGAAGGGGCTTGAAAGGGGCAGGGGATGCCAGCAGCCAGCCTCCTTCCCCGGGCCTGTCCACCAGGCTTGGGGGTGTAAATGACCTGAGGCGTGACCAGACACAGAGGGGCCTGGGGAGGTGGATCCGTGGTCAGCATCCCCCCTCAGAGGCTTCCCCCCGCCCGCCGTGCCACCACCTAGGGAAAGCTGGCTGAGATCAGGGGCTGCCTCCTTGGGAGAGCCGCCTGCCTGAGCTGACACGCCGGTCTGTGGTTCCCTACTCCGGGGGGACGGGGCGTATGGTCCTGTGGGTCTGGGTGCCCCCTGGAGCCATCATGAGGTCACATCCCAAACCCGCACACTGGCCCACAGGAAGTGTGGACCTGCTCCCATGTGCACATGTCTCTTCAGGGTTCTGAGGCGCCTGTGAATCCGGCCTGGGCCCAGTGAGCCCTGGGAGTTCGCCCGCCCACCACAGATGTGTGCCTCAGGTCCGTGCGACCAGGCCCTGATCCGGAACTGTGTTCCTGAGGGCCTATGAGGACGGCTCCCTCGGGGGTGCTGACTGGGGCAGAGAAGCAGGGAGCCCCTGGCTGACCGCCCTGGAGCCCCCTGGGCTGAAACTGCTCCATGGGCATTAATCCTGTCCCGTGCCTTGGACATGCTAGGACTCAGGGTCGTCCTGGGAGGTGGAGGAGGAGGCAGGTGTCTTCAGGCATGCAGCGGCCTGCCGGGCACCTGCAGCCGGAGGTCATCCCTGTTGAGCCCTTCCCGGGACGGGTGGCCTGAGCCACATGCATCAGAAGCGGCTCTGGGGACATGGAGAAGGCGCTCTGGAGGCTTCAGAGCCCACCCAGGTATTCCAGAAGGCCGGAATGAGATGCATCTCAGGACAGAGCTGTGGGGAGCCGACATGCTCCCTCCCCGAGGCATGCAGGCCTACTGGTGGGAGGGGCTGTGCTGTCTGCCGTGGGGCTGAGCGGACGCCTGCTGAGGGGCGCTGGAGCTTTCCCAACCCCCGTTCCTCCGTGCCCAGCCTCTGCGGACCACCTCTCTCAGAGTGAGCCACTGTCCCGGGTGGGCCAGGCCTCGTTGTCCCCACTCTCGGCCAGGGGCTGGGACCTTCTGAGAATGAGGCTGCCTTTCCACCCTGCCCCCTCCTCCCTTCCCATGTTCTGCCTTCAGCCTTTGCTCTGTGTGTGGGCCCATGGTCCCTGTCCCCGGGGACAGTGGTGTCACAGGCCTGGCTCCCCCGCCTTGGGAAGACTCGCCAGGCTCCGGCCGCAGCCCAGGAAGGTGCTCCTCCCGCTCTTCCTGCCACGGACCGTGCGCGCGTGAGACAGGACTGGCCCATGAGGGAGGGGGTGGAGCCTGGCTTGCAGGACCGTCCGCAGTCCCGGAACACACCTGCCGTGGCCTGAGGCCGTCCACCCTGGCAGCCCTGACCGACTCGGGTTCCTGGCTATGCCCCTCCGGAGGGCCCGATGGTGGGTGGGGGCCCACTGGGGACAGGACACCACGGACCTCCTGCCCGGGAGCTGGTCCCTTGAGGACAAGTGTTTTATGACCAAGAACCGTGAGGATGTGGCCGGGAGCCCTGCATTCCGGGCAAGTTAATGGGAAGGTGACAGCAACGGGGGTCTTGCCAGCCTGTCTCACTGTCCGAGATGGCCCCACTGTGTGCAGAAGGCACGGAGGGACTTTGGGGTGTGACCCTCCTCGAGCCCCCTTCCTGGGAACCAAGTCTTTCCAGGTCTGGACCTTACCTCCACTGCGCGCATGTGGAGGCTGGTGGGCTCAATGATGACCCTCAGAAGAGACACACCCGTCCTGGCTCCTGGCTCCTGCAGACGGGACCTAGTCTGGAAGAAGTGTCCCTCCCGACGTGACTAGGTTAGGGACATGGAGGTGAAGAGGTCATCCTGGGTTACCCGGTGGTCCCAAGTGCGACAACAGATGTCTTTCTAAGAGACACCAAGATGCACAGATGCACAGGGGAGAGATGGCATGAGAAGGAGACAGAGGGCAGAGAGTGGGGCCACCAGGCAGAGGCAGGGGCATCGTCCCCTGTGGCCTCCAGGGGGAGTGGGGCCCTGTGACACCTGGCTGTCAGACGCAGGGCCCCAGGGCCCTGAGAGCCTCACAGTCTGTGGCTCTGGGTTACGGCCGCCCCAAGGTACAGGTCCAGGTTCTCCATGGTGCTGGCAGGGTTGGCTGGGCTCACCTGGGAGCGGTTTCTGGAATGCTCCCTGGGCCCTGGGGCTGCAGGCGAGGAAGGAGAGCAGAAGAAAGCCCCACCCCTCCCTCTCCGGACCCCAGAGTGCCCCGGTCCCGGGGTCCCCATTGTCCACATCCGCAGGGAGGGAAGGGAGCCGAGGGCGGGCGCCCCCCAGCCCTTCCTGGAACGCCTACCCTCAGCCCAGGAGCCGGGCTGTCCCCATGAGTGCCCAGGCTCAGGGAGGCCTTCTCTTGGGCTTCACAGGGCTGTGGCCGGCAGCCCCTGGAGGAGCAGGCTGGGCCCCATCCAGAGGAGCCGTGACAGCTGTGTCCTGCAGCAAGTGGCCGGCGAAGAGTGGGGCGAGGGGCCGGGGGGGCCTGCAGAGGCTGGGACCCGACCCCAGAGGGCAGGCCGCCCTCCAGCCTTCTGGGAAGCCCTGGAGCCCGTGCCAGGTCTTCGGCCACCGCGGAGACATCCCCCCCACCGGCTCAACCAAAGCCCCCTCCCCATGCAGACCCCACGGGACCCGCGATGGTGTCCCCTGCAGAAGCAACGTGGCCGGCCCTGCCTGCCCCTCACGGGCACCTGCATGGACGTGCTCCGGAATGCGAGCCTCCGCGGGTCAGCCCGTCGGCCACCGCCTTCCCAGCAGCAGAGTCCGCTCCTCTCCCCGTGCTCACCCGAGGGTGGCCTGGCTGGGACCGCGGCGTCGAGCCCCCACGGGGACGCTGGCGCGGAGTCCATGGCAGAACCCGAGCAGGACCAAGGATGCAGGGTGCCGTGCCACAGGCCACCTGTCCCTCGTAGCTTTGTACGCCCAGCCCAGTTCGCGTACCGGCGCCGGAGAACGCAACCCCGGCCCAGAGCCCCTGTGGTGGTTTCGGCCAGGAAGGGCACGGCACGCCTTGTGCGTGTCTCTCGCTGTGTTGGGAGCCAAGGGTGTCTGTGGGTTCGCTGCGTCGACATACGTGTTCTGGCCATGGGCGGCTGCTGTGCGGCGGGCGGCGCTCTTCCCTCCTTGCCGGGCTCGGGGGCTGCTTGGGGGAGAGCCTGGACCTTCGGCAGAGCAAGGCACCCCATCGAGGTGTGAGCTTGCTCAGCTCCGGGGACAAAGGACCCTGTGTGCGGTCGTCTTGGGAGGGGCCAGCACACCCGCGAGAGGCTCTGGCCCACTTTGCAGAGGGTGGCACCTGGGCAGCCCCCCAGGCCGAGAGGCGGGGGAGGAGAGGCCCCCGCAGGCAGCGGGTGGTCGGAGGAGCCCGAGCAGGGCCGCGTGAGGAGGGCACAGCACAGGAGCTTGGGGATGGCTGAGGTCCTAGCGGGCGCCCATCATCCGGGGTTGGTGGGTCTGGGTCGCAGTGTTGGGTGTGGGGCGCCGCCTGGAGAATGGGGCCGGGGCTTCTCTCTACAAGTCGCATTCTGGACGGGTTTTCTCAGCCCCAGGTGGCAGTCACCGCCCACCCCAAATGAAAGACGTGTGGCTTTAGTGGCCATAGGAAATGGCCCAGCAGAATCCATTCTACCGTCTCAGAAATGTGTGTGTCTCCTACCAAGGGTCAGGCCCTGAACCGGTGCCAGGAGCAGGTCTGGCTCAGATCCAGGCGTGGGAAGCCCCTCCCTCTCAGCCCCAACCATGAGCTCAGATGATGGGCTGGAGCGCCAGGAAAGGCCCTGAGTGCAAAGGCCACTTCCAGGAAGATGTGTCCAAAGCTCCCCAGATGTCCAGCCCGAGGGCAGCCGTGCAAAGGCCCTGGGGCAGTGCGATGTCAGGTTTGGACCTGGGTGTGCAGACAGCCCAGGGTGGGTTCTGGCAGAGCACGGTGTAGAGTCTGGGTCTGGTCAGGTGTGCGGTTGGTTAGGGCTTGAATTGGCTTCGGTGGTTGGTCCTAAGTTGGAGGTGGGTGGTCACTGACCAAGTCTTGATTGTCTGGACCGATTGCTGTCAAGGTTGTGGGCACGGTCCTGCTGTCCAGGACGGTGTGGTGAGGGGAGCAGGCTCTGGGTCATTCCTGGACACAGACTTCTGTTTGCTGGTTTGTTTTCAGATTTCTGAGAGCTGGGTGGACAGTGCCTGCAGTGGAGGGGACATGGTGGAGAGTGGCTGGCTGTGTGCCATGGAGCACATCCACGATAGTCCCAGAGAAGTACCTTCTCCAAGAGCAAAGGCCCTGTGACCACCAGTGCGGGGCACGGTTTGCAGGAGACAGGAGAAACTGGAGGGAGGGGCAGGGGCTCACTCTGCAGGCTTGGCGAATTCTTTTTTCCCCACCCGTGTTCTGTCTGAACAAAAAACCACGCAGACAGACAGGAGCCTCCTGCTCCCTTTCCCTCTCTGGGCCCCAATGGCCTTTCTCAGATCACCGGACGTGGGAGGGGATTCCATTCAGAGGAAAGGTTGCTTGGATGCTGAGTCCCGGGTGAGGTGACCGGCCAGGCAGCTCAACGGCAACGGCTTCAGCCGTCCTTCGCACCCGGAGCTGCCCGGGAAGCATTTGCTGGGGGCAGCTTTTCCTGTCTTGTGGGAGATTCTGTTGACTCTAAAACATGAGGGAAACAGGAGCGTAATTGCTAGTCAGGCCGCACAGGGCTCTTGCCTAATTCCCTCCCCAGGGGACCTGCGGGGCAGAGTGGCCAGGGAGCACCTGAAAATCTTCCACTCCCTGGGAGAGGCAGGCTGGCGGGGACCCGAGGCCACCTCCGAAGGCCAAGCCTGCCCATCTCATGCCCCGAGCACAGCGTGGCCAGACCCAGCAGCCGGCACGGGACACCGTGGCGTGGCCGTCTCGGCAGACACGAGTAATTCTTGGCATAAGCAAGAGGTGGCACCCACCTCACCAAAGCAAAGTGCAGTATTAATCTGAAATTCCAACTTGACCGAGTGCCCTGTGTTAGCCGCACACCCCCCACTTGGCACCCTCCGACCTCGGGGCTCCTGTCGACCTGGCTTTAGGGCTGGTGATGCCTCTGGGTCCTGAAGGGAAGGAGGCCAGGAGCCCATGCAGCGGAAGCTAGCTGGACAAGTGAGGGGACGTGCGGGGGTGTTGGAACAGCCTTAGCCCAGCGAGCGTGGGCAACAGGGCCCAGCCACAGAGCCGGCGAGGGCTCCTCCCGGGGTGGCACCGCAGAAGGGCAAGAGAGGGACGGGAGCTGGTGCTGTGGGGGTCACGCTGCCTATCTCCCCAGAGGTCGGGGCTGTGCAGAGTGGAGACAGTGGGCCCGGCCCCCTCTGCGGCCCTCAGGGTCTGTGGTGTCGGTCCACACGGGCACATGGGGCCGGGTGGGTCTGTGTGTAGCCCAGGCTGGGTTTCTGGAATCTTCTGCCTGTCTTGCAGGCTCCTGGGGAAGCGGAGGGCAGTGCCCAGGCCGTGTCAGCAAGGAGCAGGGCGGCCAGTAGGGGGCAAGCACGGACTGCGGGAGGTGGGGTCAATGTCAGACCTGTGCCGCCGCCCGCTGCGTTAGGGGCCTGCTCTTCTCCCCCGAGGCCTCCTTGTCCTTGGGTCACCTCTGAGACTGTCCGAATGCCAGACCCCGCTGTCCCCTTGCTCGTCTCAGATCCTGCTGGGAGGCCGGGGGTCCGAAGAGGAGTTCCAGAAAGTTCCAGGCCAGCATCCCCTCCCCCCGCCCCCCACACTGTGCTTGGGTGTCTCTCCGACCCCCATCCCAGGGCACTGGACCGTGCCATCCCCAGGCCACCCTCCCTGGCCAGGGTTCTGCCAGGGTCCATGAAGCTGCCCCGAGGTTGTGGAACATGCCCCTGGGGACCTACCCCAGGCCAGAGCAAGTGCTGTGGCCTCCGGAAGGTTCTGGAGGGTCCTGGAGCTGTCCACGGTGCCCACCTCAAGGGAACAGCCGGATGGTTGCCACCACAGCCTCGTGGACACCAAACAAATCAGTCTTAGGGGATTTTCTGCATATTTTTCTCAACCATATTCAGAAATAAAGTCAGGGAGGGGGTTTGCTGACCTCCTTCTTTAGGATGAGGGGCATGTGCAGGGCTGCCCCTGCTTGGTCGCCCCTCCCTGGGCATCCAACCCATGTACTGTGGGCCCTGTGGCGGCAGCCCAGGGCCCTGAGGATCGGGTGACCACGGGCAGCTTGGGACCTCCCGCCTCTGAACCAGTGGGTTTTCCTTTTGCAGCCCCGGTCCGGGCAGGGCTCCACGGGGTCTGTGAGGCACCCCCAGACCCTTCTGTTCCTGCAGAACACCCACCAGGGGCCAGGCGGGGCTCTGCCCCGGGCCAGCGTCCCTCTTGTGGGCTGCTGGGGGCCTGCAGTTGGACCCCTGTGGGGCTTGGCGGCTCTGGCCAGGCCCCTGGTCAAGGCCAGTGGGACCCTGAGGGTGCTACGGTTTCTCCTGGGCTGGTGGGGTCTGCGTGCCCCAGGGAGCTGGAGGGCACATGGGAAGCCCCAGAAGTCCCTGGGGTCTCCGGCTGACCCCGCTTGGTCCCCAGGTGACTCCTGATGGCCTTCGGGCGGGGGTGGGGGCTCCATGGGACCCCACCCCCTGGGGAGGAGAGGGCACGGGTGCCGGTGTGCTCTGCCGCTCACTGCAGGGGCTCTGCCCAGCCAGGCTGTCCTCCCGATGCTTAGCTGGAGCTACATGGAATTGTGGCAAAAGACACTCAACACCCCCGCTCGGCATCAGTCCTCCATGGCTCCGTCCCACCTCACTGTCCCCCTGTGTCCCTCCCCCACCCACAGCTGGGGCTGCTCCTTGGACCCGGGACCCGACGTCCCTGCCTGGCAGCTGGTGTGGTGGCCATAGAGCCCAGCTTTGGCCGTGTTAGCTCAGACAGAGCTGTTTACTCTCCAAACACCTCCAGCAGCACCTGGGGCCACCTGGGCGTGTCCAAGCCGCGGGCAGGGTCTCCACCTCGGAGGCAAGAGGCAGGGCTCTCCCGAGGCCCTGAGGCACCCAGTGAATTCCACACCAGCCGCCGCCTGCACCCCAGCAAGGCGGGCGGCGGGGGGCTCGAGGTGCCTGGAGGAGGGCCCCGGGATGGTGCCTGATGTCCAGAAGATGCGGCTGTGCGCCAGGAAGGGCAGAGCCCGGGTGGCTCAGCCTCGCGTGCTCGCACACGCACACACACGCACGCACCACGTGGGGATCAGTGAGAACTGGGTGGGCTGCCCCCCGCCACCTCCGGCAGGACCCGTCTCGGAGAGCCAAGTTCATCGGCTAGTGGATAACTGTTGAGCACTGCCAGGGGCCGCGTGGGGTGATGGAGGGCAGCACACATTCCTGCGTCTGAGAATTAATTCTAGAACCTTCCTCAGCAGGCTGAGGAGGAAAGAAACTACTGCCCCGGGCGTCCGCACGTGGGCGTGCCTTGGCATCGGGAGACCCTGTGGCTGGGGATCGGCCGCAGGCGCAGGCCCCGGATCAGCTGGCAGTCGCTAGATTTCTCAGTTGGGGCAGGTCTCCACGGCCCCCGAACCCCGGGGGCTTCCGCGCGAGAGTGGCGCAGACCTGCGGGTCTCCTCCCACCGCGGGACAGCAGACGCTTTATCCTGGCAGCCAGGACCTGCTGGACCTTGACTCACGGGCCTCCCGGGCCGCTGACCTCCTGCCCCAGCACAGCTGGTTGGCCTGGGGACAGGTTGTCAGCCGTACTCCGCTCTGCAGTGGCGAGCGGGAGCGTCCCCCTGCCACCACTGTCCCCATCTGTCCTGCCCCCGGGAAGCATCCATTTTGTTTAAGACTTTATTTTTATTTTAGAAAGAACGAACGTGAGTGGGAGGAGCAGAGGGAGGGGGACAAGCAGCGTCCCCAGTGAGCGCGGAGCTCGACGCCGGGCTGGAATCCACGACCCAGAGATCATGACCAGAGCCAAAAACCGAGAGACGGAGGCTTAACTGACAGAGAGCCATGTGCGTGTCCCTGGACACATCCGTTTCTCGGTGAACGTGCACAGACAGGTAACACAGGTGATCAGAAGCGCACAAATCCTGCTTTCTCTTCTTCGTGAATGAGCACAAGGTGATCTCCTGAGAAACCAGCCCCGTCGAGCACGGCGCTGCGGCTGTCTTCACGGGCGTAGGACGGCTCGCCCTGGTTGCATCTTTCGGTTCCTTGATGACAAATGTTGATTTGAGAAAGCGAGTTGGGCAACATTCCTTCTTCTCTTTCCGCCGTCTGGAGGAGTTGACTGTGATCGGCACGATTCCTCCCGTGTTTGGGAAGTCACGCCGGCACGGCCGTCTGGGCCGAGCAAGGGCGCGGGGGTAGGTCTGGGTCTCCCCGGGGGACAGCGCGTTCTTCAGAACGCCTCGTTCTTGTGAAAACCTGGGTGGGCTGTGCCCTGGGAACATGTGCCCTGCTCCCCCCAGGAGCTGGTCTCTGTCACATACAACTTCAGAGTGTGATTCCCAGCGTCTCCCGACGACCCGCAGCTCCGTCGAGGCCCGCCGTCCCAAGTCCCTGTGCACCCACGGCTTCAGACAACAGCAGGTTCCCCTCTGACCTTCCGGAAGAGACAGGGCCTGCATTAAGGGGCGGGTGCTCCCTCCAGAGGCTTGAGGGCGTCTCGCCTGGATTCTTCCAGCTCCCGGGGCCCCCGGGCGTCCCCAGGCAATGGCTGTGCGGCCACCACAAGCCTGCCCCTGTCCCCTGCGCATTTTCAAACGTCTCTCTCTCCTTCCAGTGCCACCAGCCGTACTGGCGCAGGGCCCAGGTACCCGGCGTGGCCTTGCCTCGGTCACTTCTGTGAAGGCCCTGGGTCGGTGCAGGGCTGTGGAGGTGGTGGGCCGGGCGTCCCCAGCAGCTGTCGGGCTGGTCAGGCTCGTGGCAGGTGCTGTGCCACTCCTTTACCTCCACAGGCTTCTTTCCCTCGTGCACTTGTCCCGTCGGTTCCTGAGAGGCACGTCTGAGCCCCTGCCGGCGAGGCCGTTGTGTCCGCCGTGGCTGTGCGGGGCGACGGCGTGAAGCCTGTGCCCTCAGGAGGGCCGGTCCGTGGGCGGCCTGCTTGGTGAGTCGGGGGGCTCCTCTCCTCCCGCCTTTTTGGGCGCAGCATGTATTTGCGGTCCCGGCCCTCCCCGCCCACCGGCTCCCTGTTCTCGGCCCTGTGTGGCCGCCGGGGAGCTCCGGTCAACACAGGACCCCACGTCTGCACACGAGCGGGGCGCGCCACGGGGCCACGGCCGGGCAGGTGTCAGACCCCCGCCGACCTCCTCACCGGCCTGCCGGTGCCGCGTCTCTGGGCGTCTCCCAGGGCCATCCGCCTGCCGCTCGGGCGAGGTTTGTCCCCTGGAAAGGCTGTTCCGCTGCCCCGTGTGCCAGGACCGTGTTGCCGGCCTGGGCGTCGAGGCGGGCTGCCGTTTCCTCGCGCGCTTTGCCTAAGTGGCAGACTTTCCCGGTTCTGCCCTTTGGATGTGCGAGTCCTTCGTCCCCAGAAGCAGAGCGCCGTGCCCCACGCTCCTTGTCCTCCCGTGTTTTATGGATTTTCTCTGTGCTCATCACACTTGCACACGTTTTGGGCCGGGGACGGCTGCCTCCGGGAGGACGTGGCGCCTGCCAGGGCCATGGACTCTGCGGTTTTGAGCTGTAAGGCCCAAGTGACCTTGGTATACTTCCGCAGGCTTCAAGCTTATTTTTAAGTTGTATTTTTAACTCATCGCCCGAGAAG
This sequence comes from Pteronura brasiliensis, assembly GCA_004024605.1. Lineage (NCBI taxonomy): Eukaryota > Metazoa > Chordata > Mammalia > Carnivora > Mustelidae > Pteronura > Pteronura brasiliensis. Next base: position 130,424 of record PJEN01002722.1, read on the forward strand.
AGAGAAATTAACGATCGCGGTATTTACACAAACAGTTCTGTGTAGACGGCAGCCAGGCTCACGGGCGCGTTCCTCCGTGGGCTCTCCCGCGGTTCAGGCCAAATATTTAGCGTCGGAACGAGGCACTTCAGCCGGGAGATGGTTATCTCGCTGCACAGCTCGGCTCACACGCGCGGCCCCTCCCCTCTCCTCGGGGCGCCGGGGCACCACACGGATTTGGGTTCCGGTTGCAGAGCAGAACCGGCCCTGTCCAGGTGGAAGCCGGCGGGGGTGGGGGGGTGCTCTCCGGGCCAGGTCTCTCAGTCCCTGGTTGGGGTGGCCTCGGCCTTCGGTCCCGTAGCCTTGCTGTGCTGGGTCAGAGGGGCGCACCGGCCGCGAGGCTTTAATTATTTACAGGGAGGGTCCTTCTGCCTCAGTTCTCAAGGTCAGCTGCCAGGGGCGTGGCGGCCGAGGGGGCAGGACGGGGTGGGAGGACCCCTGGGGGGACCCCTCCCCCCTCCTCAGGCTGGCGTCTGAGCAGCCCCCCCACCCTCCCCCACAGGGACTGCAGAAGCCCTGGGCAGGTCCCCACCTTCCTGGGCTGGTTGATGTGACCTTGAGAGAGGCTCTGGGTCCCCTTATCTGTGCTGCGGATAATAATAGGATAGAAATCACCGCCTGGGGCGCAGGAGCGTGACCTGCTTATCTCTGGTCAGCAGCTGCTTAATTGAAATTGATGGTGAAGTATTTTTGTCCAGGCGTGTGGGCTTTGGCCACCGAAGCAGAAGGTCCAGGGAGCATGTCTGTCCGTCCCGTCTCCTCCTGGACGGCGTGCGTGGGGTGTGACCCGTACCTCCGATGCGTCTGTGCCTGCTTAGGTGTGTTCCCTGGACGCTGTCTGCCTCGCTCCATGCAGGGCATCATTTAGTGAGACAAACAGTATTCACGCGGCCAAAAGGTAGAAATAGCCCCAGAGCCTACCCGGGACGACTGGATGAACAAAACCTGGCCCAGCCCCAGGCTGGAGTGTCATTCAGCCTTACGGAGAAGGACACGGACACCAGCTGTGGCGTGGCTGGGCCTCGGTGAAACCGGTGGTCACTGGGACAAACACCACGCGATTTTGCGTCTGTGACGTGCTCAGTCACCATGGTCAGACAGAAGGAGGCGGTGGTTTCCAGGGGCCCGCGCCCGGGCTTAGTGTCCCTGGGGACAGATTCTGTCTTGCAAGACAGTGAGCGTTCTGCAGACGGACCGTGGCGACAGTTTGCACAACCGTGTGTTCAAAGGTAAACTGAGGCACGTTCCTATTTTTTAAAATTTTTTTAGGAGTTCATCTGAGCAAACCCCAATTGAGCAGAAGTGGTTAGGAGCTTCCCCAGGAGCGAGAGATGGGTTTTTAGAAATGAGAACGCAAGGAGAGGGCCTGACTGGCCGTAGCCTGAGTGGCTGGCGGGTCCGGGAAGGCCGCAGGCTGTTCACAGGTCCGGTCCCCTCCGGGTGTCAGGGCCACACCAGCCAGCAGCTTCCTCGGTTGTGCTAACACTTGTGAGCCTCCCTAATGCCACCCAACTACACAGCTGAATATGGTTAAAACGGCCAATTTAACATTCTGTATGTTTTATCACAATTAAACAAAAACAGTTTTATTTTTTTTACTTGACAGAGATCACAAGTAGGCAGAGAGGCAGGCAGGGAGAGAGGGGGGAAGCAGGCTCCCCACTGAGCAGAGAGCCCGATGCGGGGCTCGATTCCAGGACCCTGGGATCATGACCTGAGCCAAAGGCAGAGGCTTTAACCCACTGAGCCACCCAGGCGCCTCACAAAAACAGATTTTTAGAAAAGGAAAGAAAAGTCAAAACCAGTGACATTTTTGTCAAGGACCCGAGGTTGAGTGGAGGCCCAGCAGCCCCACGGCACCAGGACTCAGAGTCCCTGTGACCACGGCACTGGGTGTCCCACACACAGTCTCGGTGCCACGGGGACGGCTTCCACCCCCACTGACTGCACTGTCTGAGGTTCCGATGCCAGGTGAGGTGCGAGGCTGTCCCCTTCCTGAGGACACCTCATCCCATCGCCACCACAGTGCGTGGAGATCCTGTCCTCAGAGGGGACGTTGGTGTGGTCCCAGGGACTCCAGGATGACCTAGTGACCTTCCCCCATGGGACTTGGGGACTGCGGGTGTCACCACGGGCTCCTATGGACAATAGCCAGAGGCCGGCACAGCCCTGCCCAGGCCCTTCCTTGGCGGTGCTGTCCCACCCTTGGCCTTCCGAAAGACCCTTCAGGAGCCTCGGGAGGGCTGGGCTCGTGGGAAAGGGGTGCCTTCACCGTGGGCCTGAGGGCCAAGCTGCAGTGCCAAAGCAGTCTCCAAAGTGATGGCCCCTGCCCGGGGCTGCCTGGAGACCCCAGGGCAGTTTGGCCCTCCCGGTGGCTCTCCCGGTGTACAGTGAAACCAAAGAAGGAATGGGCTGGGGGTGGGGCGGCAAGGTTCCTCCTGCTGCTGGTCGTGGGGGTGGGGAGGGTCCTTGGACAGCTCCCTGGGGGTGGCTGTGCGAGGACTTCCGGGCCATACTCAGCCTCCCTGGGATGAGACTCCCGGGAACAGACCCCCAAGGGACCAGGTCCTCTAGGACCTCCTCTAGGGCCTGGTGTGCCCCATCCACCCGCCTCCCTGCATTCCTGGAGGCCTCCTGTCTAGCTCCTTATGCCATTGTCTGGACAGGGGGACCCTGAAGTTGGCTCTGCTTGGGCCTGGTCCCCAAGCCGGCACCCCTGCAGGCCCGTGGCCAGGGCCTCCTTCCCCCATGGGGCCGCCCCCCGAAGCCCTAGATACCGTCCACCTCTCTCCTCGAGGCCTGCGGACCTCGCCTCCTGCGCAGACAGAGCCTGGGATGCGGGCCCACTTGCCCACTTTGTGGGTCCGGGGATGGCCACGGGGCCTGGCACGGTGGTTCTCAGGGATGGAGCCTCGAGCCCGTGGAGGGACTGGTCAGCCAAGGAGTTGGCTTGCCCTGGGGGCCACCTGACCCCTATCCTTGCCCTCTGTCAGGACACCACCACCCTTTCCTGGGAGAGCCTGCCCGGCTTCTGAGGGTGGCCTGTGGACGGGCGTCCGGGGCTCCCTGCCTCGGGACCCGGGCTGGGCATGGGTGGGCAGGGAGCTCGAGTCCCGGGAAACGCATAGCTCCCTCTGGGCCTGCATTCACTGCCTGCAGGGCTGTGGATACACCAGCTTTTGCTGCCTCCTCTGGTCCTGGCCTTGCCGGGTGCTGGGTGATGTCTAGCATGCCGAGGGGCTTCTCTGGGACCCCAGAATGGAGGTCATTATCATGCCCACAGATGGTCGTCTTCTTCTTTCTCCGTGACTAATTGGGGCCACACAGAAAAAGTGGTGCCTGATATATGGTGAGTATTGGGCGAGTCCCCACATGGGGTTAGGGTCAGGATGAGGGAAATGAGCACCTGGGGGCCGGACGTAGTCTTCCCCTCCCCCACGAGGCTCTAAGCCACTTGAGGGGGCAGGTGCCTGGCTGTCCCGTTGGCCTTGGTGCTGGCCCCTGTCCGGGTCGACCATCCGTGAGGCTCCGAGCCCATCGCCTGTGCCTGCAGGATTCCCACCGGGGATCTCCAAGCCTTGGGACCGTGTGGGGCCAGATGGAGCTCTTCGGAGATGTGCTTGTGGTTGAACAGTTGTTTCCGCTGGCCCACGCTGGCAGAGGTGGTGGGAGGCATGGCCCGGGCAGACCCCTGCGTGGGGAAATGAGGGACTCGGGCCGGTGAAGGTGCACCAGGGGGCCCGGGGCTCAGGTGCTGCTGCCCCTTCCCTCATGGAGTGGAGCCACATCCCCGGGCATCAGGAAGAGTGGTTCTCTCTCCCACGAGGCATGGCCTGCACGGCGGTGCCCTCCTGGGGCTGCACTGGCGAGCTCTGTGCCCCACGCCCGAGCAGGCGCCTCGGGGCGGTCATCCTGACGCAGGTCTGGACTGGCCCTGCCTGCCCCGAGCTGCCAGCGGCACAGGTCACATAGCCTCCTCTCACCAACACGTGGTTGGCCCCTGTTGCGGACACTCTTGTCCCTCCTCCCATTGTGTGGACGGGCTCGTGGTCCACCTCCACGGTGGCCGACAGGAGCACGCTACTCCGAGCATCCCAGCACGTGTCCTTGGTGCCTGTAACTCCCTGCGGGGAGGAGGACTGGGGGTCCTCACCAAGGCATGTGGGGGTCTCCCAACATGGCTGCACGTTTCCCATGTGCACACTTGGGCTGGTGTGCGGCCGTGGGCCGACGTCCTTGCACGTGGCAGTGGCTGCCCTCTGCACCTTCTTACTGATCTGTGGGGTGTCCTTACGGGATCTGGACATACCCGGCCAGCCACCTGGATGACAGCAGTCTGGGCACTGTGGGGCCCACGTTTCCACTCTGTGAGGATCAGAAACCACTTTGGCACTTTTTTCAGGAAGGCCTTCGAGGCCATGAGGGAACACCATTTTTAGGGTAAATCTGTCTTGCAACCCCTGACTCTAGGCTGTGCTCCCGCAAGCTTGGGGCTTCCCTGATGGCGTCCCCGCATACCCAGGCCCAGCCCAGCACAGGGGTCCCCTGGCGTGTCCTGCGGGTCTGCAGGGGGCTCTGTGGCAGGCTGAGGGGTGAACCCCGGCTAGCCTCATCAGATCCTGATGGATCTGGGAGTCACTCCGGAACCTGGGAGTCACGTGGGAGGCCTTCAGAGGGAGCAGTGGCTGGGAACTGCCTGCATGTGGACCTTGGGGGGACAACGAGGCGTTTGTGCCTTAAGGGAAGTCAGGACCGCCAAAAAGCCCAAAGCCAGACACTCTTGTCTCCACCTTGCCCATTCCCAGGAACTCCCTGGGGGACGTCCAGGGGAACGGGGCGCTCCTGGCTCCTTGACAGTCCCCGAAGCAGGAGCCATGCGGGGAGCCACACGGCAGTGCCCAGAAGCGTGGGCGAAGGGCCCCGGGCAGCACGGTCTGGGGGAGGGGCAGACAAGAGAGTCCTGGTACGAAGCCCTGTTGTTGACGGTTTTCTGAGGCCAGCACACTGGCCATCGTGGGCCCCAGGACGTTTATCGTGGGGAGACGGGCAGGAATGGATAGAGGTCACCCTGAGGCTACGCGGCTTCAGACATTTCTGGGGGTGGGGGTGGGATACCTGCATCGCCCAGCCGACGGCCCTCAGGGGCCTGGGGAGTGCCATGTGGGTGCGGGGAGGCCTAAGAGTCCTTGCCTGGGCCTGGTTCTGGCTTAGGGCTGTGGGTGCCCTGTGTCCAGGCTGCGGTGGGGGGGTGTGGGGAGGAGGTGGCCGCAGCCGTCAGGGACCAGCATCTCAGCTCGGTTGTCCACAGGCTTTCAAACCCCGCCTGTGTTGCAAGAGGCTTCTCAAGTTTCCACCAAGATTTATCTGAAAAGAAGTGACATTTATTTGAAAAGAAGTGACGTGTGAAACCAGAACAGGGTGTGAGGCCAAAGCGGTGTTTTGGCGTCTCTCGCTCTGAAGAGAGTGGGAAGGAAGCCTTTGTTCTGTAAACAGCGAGGTGGGAAGAGGCGCACAGGGTTCCCACCAGCTCCCAGCAGAGGGGAGCCCTGGGGGCGGTAGGAAGGCCCCCGGCCGTGGCTGAAGGGGAATCGTGCTCTGTGAAAGGCTTATAAAGCCTGGTTAGCGCTTTCTAACTTCCAGGGCCTCTTACCGTTACTGGCTTATCTCACAAAACACGGCCCAGCACGGTCTCCGGAGCTCAGGAGGTGGGATGGCGGCTTCCTGGCTTCCAATTCCAGGCTGCGGGCCCTCCCTCAGCACCGCCTGGGCCAGTGGCCCCCGAGTCCCCCGCAGGATGTCCTGAGGTGGGGACAGCTGGCGGTGGGATTGAGAAACTTCCAGGGGGCAGTGGAGGTCATGCATAACTTAGTGTTTTTAACATACAGCCATTTGTCTCTTGAAAACCAGGAGATTTTCCTAGAGCTGTAAAATTACCTTATTTTTTTAAAAGATTTTATTTATTTGACAGACAGAGATCACAATTAGGCAGAGAGGGACGGAGAGGCAGGCTCCCTGCTGAGCAGAGAGCCCGATGCGGGGCTCTATCCCAGGACCCTGGGATCATGACCTGAGCCAAAGGCAGAGGCTTAACCCACTGAGCCACCCAGGAGCCCCTAAAATTATCTTATTTTGAAAGATTTCCAAGCTACAGAAAAGTGCAAGACTAGTGCGAGGGCTGTCACACCAGCCAGACGGTCCCATACCGTCCTTCACAGCTGTCCCTGGTCTGGCCTGGCCGGTTCTTGCTTCTGTGTCCTCAGGTGACAATGACGTGTTGGAGGAGTCAGGCCATTGTTTGCAGAACCCCAGACCGGTTCAGTGCTCGGGACAGAGAGCCTGCCCGCCCCCCTCAGGGCCGGAGTCGTGTCCCCAGGGCAGGCTGCAGGGCATCCAGGAAGCCACCCAGATGCGGGCGGTCACAGGGCTGGTCACAGGGTATGTGCTTGGGGCCGAGGGCTCCTGTTTGCAGCCAGGGCGGGGGAGGGGCAGATGCCCAGTTCTGGCCTACCCGTCCACACCCCCTCCCACCGCCTGCACTTCAGCCGCCCCTTCCTGAGCCTCAGCAGGATGGACCGACTGCGGACCTTCAGAGACCACGCCGGCCCTGGGTGGCGCCGCAGAGAGAATGCTGTCTGCCCTGCCAGCCAGGAGAGTCCAGTAGCCACAGAGCCATGAAAGTCTCCTGAAGTGACCTCTCCCATCCCGGACTTCTGTACCCTGCTGTCCTTGTACTGCCCTGGCCAGGGACGGCTCAACGCCCACGGTCTGCTCAGAAGAAGACACTTGGTTTTAAGTGAAGGGGTCTCCGGCCCCTCCTCCTCTTGAGCCTCTCAGGTTCCTTCTGCTCTCCCTCTCTCCTCCTGCCTCCCCTCCTCCCCTCCTTTCTTCCCTGCACCTCATTTCCTCCCTCTCCCTCCCCCCCCCACCCCGCCCTCCTGGTGGGCCTCACAATCAGTGCAGGAGTGTGTCCTGGGGCATCTTCTCCCTTTGGGCAAGAGGTAGCCTTTTCCTCAGGACTGGCTCAGGCCCACACTTCCTGGGAGAGGTGGTCTCAGCCTCCCAGGGCTGGTGTCTGCCCTGGACCCCGGGGCAGTCAGCACCCCGTGCCTCGCCCATCCTCCCTGGTGGGTCCCAACAGCACGCTCCCAGCTCCAGCCGGGAAGGATGAGCAGAACTCTGAGGCCATGAGAGTTGGAGGATCTGCCATAGGCCATGAAAAAGAGAGAAGAGAGCCCCCCCAAGCCCCCAGCCACCTGAGAATGACCCTGCACCTCTGGGGCTCACGTCCTCATCTTAAAGTGAAGGCTGGGCTCCTCTGGGGCGCTCCTGCAGTCACCAGGGCTCAGGGCCAGGCAAACCTCCATTCGCACACGCCTGCCCTTAAGCACCGTGCTCTGCAGTCTTGTTGATGGACCCCAGAGTTCTTCGACATCTGGCCTTCCCTGAGCAGGACACCTGAAAACCCTTCAGTACTTTGGGGGGGTGGCCTCCCCACCTTTCTTGCTGCTTTCCCAGGAGGGCAGCTGAGGGCACCTCCGCCATCTGACACTCCCAACCCCTGCCACGGGACCGTATCTGTCCGTATCTCTCCGTGGAGGCTGGGCCAGGAGGATTCCCGAGTGCAGTCCCGCTGGCTTGGGCCCCCTGGGGAAGCTGGTGCTAGTGCGGGCTGGGGTGCTGGTGCCGGCTGGGGCGGGAGCCTGGGACAGAAGGGGAGCCCGGCCACCCGACAGGCTTCTTTTGTCTTTGATTGAGAATGGACTTTCAGAATTTGGCTTTATAGCGTTTGTTGTGAATATGAAACATGCAGAGAGAACCCAGGCCTCTGTAACCCGGAGGCCCAGAGCTTCGGGCCTTCCTGCTGGCTGTTCTAGGCACATTTTCCAGCTGTGATCAGCCCCTCCTGGTCATTGGGTTACTGGTGTGATGTGGCCTTGCTTGCCCTCCTGCCTCTCTGCTTTCTGGCAGGGAAACCCTAACCCTGACCTGCGTTTTAGGCTCACTGCTCCTGGGCGCCGTCACAGCTCGGACGCCAGAACTGACTTCCACTTGGGGTGTTACTCCCTACTTTCCATGCGTCCTTTGCTCAGGAGCGCCCCCGGTGTTTTGGGGGTGGGGGTGTGCCTGGCTGGGGTCCGGAGCCCTCCCTCGCCTGGCCTCCCTTCCCTTCCATGGCTGCACCAGCCTGACCTCCACGAAGGAAAGGGAGGATTCCCCAGGAGAGAGGCTGGGAAGCACTTCCTTGAGCGGAGGGGAAAGGCCTGGGGTCCTCTGTGGGCCAGGACCCGTTTCAAACCCTTGGTAACTTGTCTGGGTTATGTCTCTTGAGGACGGAACCCCCACAGCAGCCCCGACGGCCGCCCGCACAGTGGCCTTCGCTCTCCACCCCTGGCCCCCCCAAGCACGGCTCCCTCGGGTTGGAAACCCCCGCGTCGGGGGCGCCTGAGTCAAGCGCGGAGGGAGAGGGGAGACCCGATCCCCGCTTGGTTGGCAGGGGCCAGCGGGGGTGGGGGCACGGTGCTGGAGAGGACAGGGCGGGCGAGGGCCTGCTCCGGGCAGGACGACGCCGGGGGGTGGGGGGGGGCACCCTGGGGGCGCGGGCGGTCCCGGAGCGCAGGCGGGGGGAGGGGACCTCTGCGGGAGGCGCCCGCCCCGCCGCGCCCCGCCCCGCCGCGCGCGAACTTTTCCGGAGACTGAGGGGCCGGCAGGTGAGGTCACGTGGCCGGGGGCGGAGCGAGCCGGGCCGGGGGCGGACCGCGCGGACCCCGCCCCTGCGCCCAAGTCCCGCGGCGCGTCGGCGGAGCGCGGGCCGGAGCGGGGAGCGAGCGGGGAGCGCGCGGGGAGCGGGCGCCATGCCCACCAACTTCACTGTGGTGCCGGTGGACGCGAGGGCGGACGGCGGCCCGGACGAGGCGGCCGCGGCGGCCGAAGGGGCCGAGGGGGCCGAGGGGGCCGAGGGGAGCGAGGCGCCGGGCCCCCCCGGGGGCGAGCCCGACTGCCAGAGCCCGGGTGAGCGCGGCCGCACCTGCCCGCGGGACAAAGGCGGGGCCGGGCTGCGCGGGGCCCGCGGACGGCCGGGAGGAGGGGCGGCCCGGGCGGGGTCTGGGGAGGGGGCGGCCCGGGAGGGCTACTTTCCACGCACCGTCCGCACCCCCTTCCCTCGGGGCCCCCCCAGCGGCCCCTTTCCCTCCGCACGACGTCTCACCCCCACGAGCCCGCTCTCGACCCCCGCACCCCTGGGGCGGCCTGCAGAGCCCCGTCCCCAGGCTAGTCCCGGGGGCGCTGGGCTCCTGCCGCGCCCAGGGCTCCCGGGGCTGCGGGTCCGAGCGCCGCTCCCGCTGGGCCGCCGCCGGCTCCTTCCTCCTCGCTCGCCGGGTGGGACGCGAGCGGGGCCTGGACGCCCGGGGTAGTTATGGAGACGGGGAGGGGCCTCCCCCTGCGTGAGAACGTCCGGGCCCCCCGGGTCCCGGGCGGCCGCGGCCAGGGCGGCCCCCGTGCCTTCCTGCTTCCTTCCTGTTGCCTTTGCTCTGCTCTTGCGCGCTGGGGCAAAGGCCTCCGGCCCGGTAAGTCCCGGCCGAGCGCCCAGTTGTGGGCACCGCCTGACTGCCCACGGACCCGCTCTTCCGCGGGGTCATCACGGGAAGGTCGGCCGGTCCCGGCGGGGCTGGGGGAGGGGCCGCCCATCCCAGCGGAATCGTGCTCTGGCCAAGGGTCCTTCTCCCCCGCCTTTGTTTCTGGACTCGGGAGGTGCCCAGCGCTTTCACTTTCTCTTGGGGATCCCCCAGTCCCGCTCCTTCTGTCCTCCAGGCTCCAAACCCTTGGGTCACCTGCGGTAGCTACTCTCTAGAACTGGGGGTGGTGGGAGAGCAGTCTATAGTCGTGGGTCTCCACTCTGTCTGGGCAGAGGCTCCCTGTTCCCATGGCCCAGACCCCAGCAGGCCCCCTGCCCTGGCTGGCAGGGCCGGCCCTTCTGAGAGCACCCATCGTGAGGTGCACCCCCCCCCAGGTGTCCCTTCCCGCCTGCGGGGTGAGGCCCCCATCCAGCTCTCTGTGTGTGTCCTGAGGCCTGGGACAGGTGGTGGCTGCAGCCTGGCTTGAGGGCTCCTGACAGGAGGCAGGTGAAGAAGGCAGGGTCTGTGCACCCGGCCTCTCCTGGTTTCTGAGTGCGCTCTGGCATGGTCCTCCGGATGAGCCGTATCCTCGCAGCCTCCAGACGTGCATCATGTTTCCAGAGGAGGCTCCCTGTTGCCTGCCCCGCTCCCTGTCCACTGGCCCCTTCTTGGGCGGACTGGGGTCCTTTCTCTCCAGATTTGGAGTGGGTCTTGTTTTGAAGCCGGGGTAATTTTCTTTCTGCTCGTTTCCTTGTCCCTCCACTTAGGAGCTCTATGTTGGGCTCTGGGGCCTGTGGGCTTGGAGCCAGGCGCTGCGGCTGCCAGGAGGGCTGGGCGGCTTGCCCATCCAGGCTGGTGGGCGGCCGGGCTCCTGGGCCCCCAGCTGGTCTCACTGAGTGCCGCCCGCTCTCTCAGCTTTCGCCCTTTCCCTTCATGCCGAGGGTTCTCCTGGGATCTCATGGCCCCGCGTGATGTCTGGCCCAGAGCGTGGGCACATGCGGATGGGAGCTTCACGCCCCCCCCCCCATGAAGCCTGTCCTGTGAGCCGCGCCTGCACAGAGGTCATCTGGGTCTGACATTCTGTGTGCTACACTCTTTCTTGTCCCCCGGACGGGGGTTGGGGGTGTGGCGTCCTGTGCGTGTCACTGCACTCGTGTTTTGGGGCCTCTGCTAGGGTGAGCATTGCCGTTTCCTCTAAGGTCCTGGAGTGCAGTTGGGGCTCAGAGTGATCCTGTGACTGGCACCGAGTCACCAGCATGACTAGGGGTCTGGGGAGGCCAGGCCGGAGCCCCTCCGTGCACCCTGGGGTCTCCACAGTGGCCACATCTGGCCCTGTCGCAGGTTCGGCCAGTACCCCGGGGAAGGTCCTGGCTTTGTGGATGGGCCTTTTGGAGTTGGTGACAGTGAAGTAAGGTTCAGGAGGCCTTCCTGGGGTGTTTCTGGAAGCCCTGAGTTGTCTGGAAAGAGGAGTCCTGACACTGGAGGGTGAGGGCCCAGGGTGTGCTGAGAGTGACTGACCGGTCGGGAGGAGCGGCACTGTCCTCAGCAGTCTGGCAGAGCTGCGTGGGACCGTGGGGTCTGCCCAGCCTCAGTGAGGACTGGTGAACCGTGGACCAGAGCTGGAAGGAGCCCGAACGCTGCCCCCGCCCCCAGGCTCCTGCTCCACGTACCCTAGGCAAGTGCTGTGTGTCAGGCGCAGGGTGAGGCCGGGTCTGGTCTTCTGGCCGGGGGAGGCCCCCCAGCTACAGGCCTTCAGTGCCGAGGCGGGAGGAAGCCTAGCACTGACCCTAGCTGGCCTCCGCAGGCCCGTGGCTGGTGCTTCAGAGCCGGAAAGATGGGAAGCAACAGCCAGTGGTGGTCCGCGGAGGCCTGGGCAGAGGGAGGCTGGGCACGCACGGGGTGGTGGAGGCGGGACCCGCAGTGGCTTCCCCACCCTGGGCCAGTGGGGGGTGTGTTCTGCAATGACAGGTTTGCCTTCCTTGGGGTCCCGTGGGTCGTCCGGGACATTCGTCCTGCGTTTGTTTGTGATTAGTGATCGCAAGTAGGAGGGGCTCTGCATCCCTCTGTGCTGTGTTTCTTGGAGAAACGCCTTTCGGAGCAGGGGTGGTGAGGATTAGGTTGTCTTCCTAAGTCCCACGCGTGGGGTTTTTAGCCGTGTGACTGGTGGGCCTGGGTGGAGGCCCTTCTGGGCCTTGTGGGTGGGCCCTGGAGCGGGCAGGTGTGCAGTGAGGCGTGACCACAGGCTGTGGGCCCAGGTGGAGGTCGGGGGCTCAGCCCGCGGAGGCTGGACTGACCGCCCTATGTCCCCTGTACCTGACTGAGACTCTCTCCAGTCTCCTTGTCCCGTTAGTGACTTTTCTGTGGCTCGGCTCCTCTTGGGCACCCAGGGGTCTCTCTCTCACCCTCTGAAGTGGGCCCATGCTTCCCGGAGGCACTGACCCAGACGGTCCCGGGGAGCGTTGCCCATGCACTGCCAGGGTGTGTGGCAGGCCGGCCATCGGGCAGTGTGGGCCGCACTCTGAGGTCACAGCCCCGGACCTCGCGCTGTGGTTCTGTGAGTGGGGCTCCTGACAGGCTGGGCCGGGGCTTGTGTGAATGGCGCGGTGGAGGAGTGAGGACAGCGTGGCTTTCTCACGGTCTGGTTGTGCTGGGCGAGGACGCGGGTTTCCGGAAGGGAGGGAGGTGTCACAGCGGCTGTGGGAGCAGAAAGGACCGGTGTTCCTGCCATTCCATTGACAGAGCCTTGGGTGCTGGAGGGAAGGCCGCGCCGGCTGCGGGGGACAAGCTGTTGTGGTCCCCAGGCTGTGAGGGGAGATGTTGGTGATGGCCGCGGGTGGGTGGGGGCCGCCACAGCAGCGTTCTGTGAACCAGATGCGGCTGTCAGTGGCAGAGGAGCAGGGAGAGGAAACACCGAGCAGAGCGTGCGGCTGGGCTGGGCGCGGGCTCCCCTGTCCTCCAAGCACCAGGTGGTCCCCTGGGGACAGGCGCTCCTCTTGAGTAAGTCCCCGTCAGAGCCCACGGGTGTGTGCGTGTGCACACGTGTGCCCGTGTGTGTTTACATGAGTCCCACACCGGTCTGTGGGGTGCACGCATGTTTGCTGTGTACACACGCGGGCCTGTGTGTGTGTGTGTGTGTGTGTGCTTGCCCGTGGAGGTGGGTATGGGGGCTTGGTGGTCACGCGGTGTCCGCCGGCTGCCCGCAGTGGACCCGCCCCGTGGAGTGGCTGGAGGTGTGCCTCCAGGGCATCGGGTCAGGCTTCGGAAGCAGTGGTGAGACACGTCTGTGCCTCTGATCTGAGATCTGTTCCCAGGACCTGGACGGGGAGCCTTGCTACATAGATCCAGGTCTGTGTTGTTCTGGAAAGTTCTCCAGACCTGAGTTTGTTACCCGCTGTGCTGGAGCAGATAGCTGAGCTGTGGACACCAGTGGCGGTGGTCACTGCTGGGGGTGGTGCGGTGTCTGCCCTGAGTGTGGGCATGAGGGACGCCTCCGAGGGTCTGGCTCCCAGGGCAGCCGCGCACCTTGGGGTCTGCTGGCTGCTGGTGACTGGCCACTGCCGTTTAACTCTTTGAGCCTATGGAGTCTGCAGCCTGGCAGGTCCCTCATGGCCTTGGGCACATCGGTGAGCTGAGCAGTCTTTGCTCTCCTGGGGGCACAGAGGCTGCAGGGACCAGCACGTGATTTGTGGCGCACTGGGGAAGACGGAGAGCCATGAGGTGCTGGGCACTGGGGTTCCAGCAGTGAGGGTGGCCGGGAGGCAGGGCAAGGCCCCTCTGGAGACCATGTGCTCTGGGGCCTCTGTGGCCCCTGCTGTGTGGCTTCCGGACTTAGGGGACATCTCTGAGCTGCAGCCTGCCCATAGGGTGGGGGTGTTCCGGAGCCTGGAACTCGGCCGTCCTGGGGATCCCACCACCCACCAGTTGCTGCTCTCAATAAGGGGAGCTGTGGCCAAGAGCGGGAAGCAGCTGACCCCACAGACGGAGCCTCTGCTCCCTCAGCATTCTCTGGTGACGTGGGCACGTGGGGGTGTGGCTGGCCCCACATTCAGGAGTCAGACTGTGGGATGGTGATGGGGACCAGCAGCTTGCCCCCTAGCGCTGGTCGGTGGGGTGAGCCTGCCCCAGACAGGCGCCATGAGTCAGGCTCTGCAGCCACGGGACACTGAGATGGCCCAGGGGAATTCCGTGGAGGGGCCAGCAGGGGTGGGGCCTCACCGCCTCTGGAGGGGCGCGGGGTGTGCAGCTCCCAGGCGTCTGGGGCCCCTCACGCCTGTTTCCAGGAAGGAGCAGGCTCTGAAGCCACAGGGCTTGGGTGTGGAGGGGCCGCCGTGCTGTGCGTCCTCCCACTCCCTCACCTGTCTCTCTGGGCTGGGCAGACAGTGGGGCCGGGTGGCCTGGGGAACCCGCTGGTGGTGCCTCAGTGGTGGGTGTTTTGGGTCTTGTCGGGGGGCAGGAGCCCCTCCTCGCCCTTGCTGAGGGTCTGAGAGCCACGTGGCGTGGCCCACGCCTCTCCCCGCAGTGGAGGTGCTTGTGGATTTCAGGGATTTCTTTCAGGTAAACAGCCCCAGTTGTTTCCTTCCTAGAGGCGTAGGGCAGGCTCACCGCGTGTCTCGGGGGTGCGGACGGGTTCTTGGGGGCGTTGCAGAGGGTGGTGCCTCGTGTGAGCACAGAGCTGGTCGGGGCTGAAGACATCGGGAGCGGGCATGGCGGCTGGCTCAGGGGTCTTTACAGCAGGTCAGTGAGGCACGGGGTAGCTGGGCAGGGCAGGTGTGTCCACGCGGCTCCAGGAGCACAAGCCTGCGGGGACGACCACGGGGGTGGGGGAGCCTTCGACGAGAGCCCAGTGGGGCGCGTGTCCCAAGCGGTGGGAGTTCGTGCCTGGGGCCATCCAGGCTGTCAGGCAGCTACCTGTGGGCACCCCGGGGGACTCTGGGCCAGTGTCGTTGCTGAAGTAGCAGAGCACAGAGGGTTAATGTCTTCCCCTTACGAGAAAGAGGGAAGTTCCCTCTTCAGAGCAGAGGTCTGGACTGTGCAGATAAGACAGGCAGCTTCAGCAGGACCGAGATCGGGGACAGACGAAGCCAGGTCCCCGGCCACCTGTCCTGTTTGCGCCCCCGCTGCTGCCATGATGTGGGTCCTTGAACCTCCTGTCAGGAGTCCTGGTGAGCAGGCCCCTGTGGTGGGGCCCAAGCAGGTGGCCCTGTGTCCTGGGGGGACTGGGGGGGCCTGGGAGGCTGCATCCGCGCTGGGAGGGGAGGTGTTAGGGCTGGAACCTTGGCCTGGGTCTCTGGCAGGCCCTGGAGCCCTCGCGTGCCTGGGGCTTGTTTCCTTTTCTGCTCTTGGGTGGTTTCTTGAGGAACAGTTGGAGGAGGTGGAGGTGCTCTCCTGAGCCCTGTGTGGTCTGGGCTGGGTCACCGAATGGCGTCCCGGGTTGTGCCCCCCCCTCGGCTGGTGTGCTCCCAGCCCACGGCTCTGCGTGGGGGAGGAGAGCCCACGGCCATCTCAGGGTGTTTGCCACTTCGAGCTGCTTTCGCTTCCGCGAAGCGGGGGCTGCTATGGGCTGTGTGCACAGCTGGGAGCTGAGCCCGTGTCCACTTGGTGGCCGTGGCCTGGCGCCGCCTGCAAGGTGGGGGTAGCTGGGCGCTGGCACGAGTGGGGACTTCCCTTATGGGCACTGGCTGTCGCACGCCCCATGTGCGCCAGCCTGTGCTCCCGGAGGCCCTGAGGAGTGTGTGCGCCTTGTGCCTCAGTTTCCCCGTCCAGGAGCGGGTCTGTCCCCGGGGTGGCTGTGACCTCTCCGCTCCCTCTGGCTGTGGCGCCCGCAGGCCTGCTGCTTCCCAGGGAGCCCGGACGGTCACTGGGGAGGGATCGAGTGGGGCGGAGATCAGGAGGAGCCGCAGGCCGGTCTCGGGTTTCCTCCTCCCTCTGCCGTAGGGGCCCAGCTTGGTGGCCGCCAGACAGGAGCCGGCGTGCGTAACAGGAGCTGCCCCAGGAGGCAGGGGGAGGGCTTGGTGCCCCTGGCAGACTCACCACCCCCTCCCTGGGGCTCAGTGTGCCAACGGCGAGTCCCGATGTGGGAGAAGTCATGGGAGAGGTCGTGGTAGAGGTTGGACCAGAATCTGTGCAGACGAGGGACTGATTGGGGAGTGGGGTCCCCCGTTTCCGGCGCTGGG
Organism: Pteronura brasiliensis; assembly: GCA_004024605.1. NCBI lineage: Eukaryota > Metazoa > Chordata > Mammalia > Carnivora > Mustelidae > Pteronura > Pteronura brasiliensis. The sequence continues at coordinate 146,247 of PJEN01002722.1, forward strand.
GGCACACCCTTTGGGGGAGAGTCTGATGAGGCCTTCAGGGTGCGGGTCCCCAGAGAGGTCCCATGTCCACGTATATGAGAACACGTGTGCGAGTGTGTGCGTGTGCTGTGTGAATGCACACGCGTGTGTCCAGCTCACGGGATCTTCTGGGCCTGGTGTTTCTGCGCTGCCGCCTCTCAGTAACTGAGCCTGTCCTGGGATGCCCCTTCTTCTCTGGACCGAGTCAGACATAAAGGAGATGTGCTGCACACGGGGCCACTGGCTGGTCTTCGGGACCGAAGGCCCTGTAAGTGGCAGTGGTGAGTTGCCGTGGTGGCCTTGGTATGTGTTGGAAGGTGTCTGGAACCTTCCCAACCCCTTCTCCCAGATGTCCCCAAGCTGTTTCCCGAGGGAGCCTCCCCTCTGGAGTGGGGGGTGTGTGGGAGACGGTGGGACATGATGGGAGGCCCCTGGACGCAGCGGACCTGGAGCCCGCGGCCGCGCTGCCCTCTGGCCGTGAGGCTGCTTGGCGGGTGGCGGTTTCTGGTCACTCCTGCCGTCGCAAGCGTGTGGGTCAGGAAGCAGGCGAGGCTGTGTCCCTGCGGGGAGGCTTCTCGGAGCAGCACGCAGGCCCAGCTGCCCCTGCGGGCTGGACGCGCCCCTGTGGGGTGCTGGGCTCCGGGAGATGCCGTGCACACGTGGACATCCCTCATGCATGGGTGGACCTGGTGTCAGGGCAAGCCGTGCCTCCGTCCCGCGTCAGGGACCCCAGAGCAGAAGCGTGATTGGCCTTACCTAAAGGGCCTTGTGTTGGGGGAGTGTGCGGGGTGTGGGGCAACGGAGACCAGGTTTAACATGCTGACGTGAGACCGTTGTGTGGAACTTGGGAAAGAGTGACTCTGGCGTCCACCCCAGGGGTGGCCCTGCAGGCCCTGGGCACCGAGGAGGCCCTGGGATGGGCTGGTGCTGGGCCGGCAGGAAGGGCGTCCCCTTTCCCGTCAGCCCGAGTTCCTCTCTGCTTCCTCGCTGGCCAGGCACACTCCGGAGGCGTCCTTCCTTCTGCTTTCACGGAGCCCTGGGGTGGGAAAGGGTCGTCCGTCCTCCCTGAAGAGGAGCCGTGCGGTGTCAGCACCGTCTCTGCCGTGGGTCCTCTGAGGGCTCTTGTCCTCATAATACTTGCTCTGATTTTGACACAGTATTTGTTTTAGCCAGAAATCTGCCATGAAAGCCATGGGGACTCTGACCTTGAGCCTGGCAGTGGTTTCCTGGCCTGAAGGCAGACGTCATTCTGCACCACAGGGGGAATCCCGCTGGCCCAGATTTCAGATTCCAGCAGTGGTCCTGGATGTGGAGCGTGGTGGGGTGGGGGTGTCACGAGTCCACTGTTCGGGTCGTGGAACCTAGAAACGCTTCATTCTGGCTGGAACCACTTCAGAGATATCCGGCCACAAGGGCTGCCCCGGGGTCTGGCCATTGGAAGCACCAGGGGGTCACCTGACGGGATTCCATCCTGGAGGGGCAGGACGGCGGGTGGATGCTGTCCCGACGAGGTCTTTTCTGCCGCTGCTTTGAGAGCTGTCCTGGGGGAGAGGTGGGGGACATCCCAGTTACACACACAGAAGCGGAAGGAGCCAGCAGTGATGTCTGGCTCACTCCGGAGGAGGCGGGGTGGGTGGATGGGCGGATGGAGGCTGTAACCTGAGCATGGCCTGAGATGGGGGCGCTTGGGGCTGCATGGGGCCGCAGCCCTCTGTGGGAACGAGGGCTCTGCACGGGCCTCAGGAGCAGACCGCCAGGGTCATGGCCGCTTCCCTGCCTCTGCGAGACCCCCACTCTGCCCCCGGGCCTTGCCTCCCTCCTGGCATTGGACTTGCTGTGTTTGCTTGGGAATGGGAGGGATGCACATGCTGCTTTCAGGGACGGGGCGCTGGGCTGTTCAGAGAGCAAGTCTGGAGTCTGGGACGTGCCCAGAGTCGGGCTTGGGGAAGGGGGGCCGCAGTTGGCCAGGATGACCTCGCCCCTGGTCATGCCGAGTGTTCACGGCCCTCACATTTCGTGGCGTCAGAACTGATGGGGGGCTCCCCGGGCGCTCTGTCCCTGCGGGGTCAGGGACACTGGGCATTGGTCACTGCCGTGAGTGCAGACAGGCATCAGGATGTGTGTCCACGCTCGGGGTGCTGGGGCTTTCACGGAACGTGTGGTGCACATTTTGTAACGAGAGCAAGGTGAAGCCATGGTGGTTTACCCAGGCCCTCTCACCCCATGCCCACCGGTGCCCCTTCCGGGCTCCAGTTCCTTCCTGAAACCTTGTTTTGGGCCCAGCAGACATCATGTCTGGTCTGTTCCTAGGAGAGCCCCTCTGTGGCCGCTGAGTCCCGGGCCTGGGGGTGGGGGGCGTGGAACAGGTGCAGAAGGTGTGCCGCTGGCCTTCCCTGAGAACCCGGGGAGACCGGCAGCCAGGCGTGGTCCCTGCGGTCTCTTCAGGGTGCAGAGAGGAGTGCTGCGGGAGGCACTGGCTTTCCACAGAGGTCTCCGGGCTGAGGAGCTTTGAAAGGCCGATCCTACATGCTGTGCGGTGGGCAGAGACCGCTACCGAGGCTGGGGACGTGGCGGGGCGGGCAGAGAGAGGATGGCCGCTTCCCTGCTTTGTGGCCACGCAAAAACAGCTGAGTGTTGAGAACCTGCTCTGCTCCTGGGCTCCGCCAGCCAAGGCTTGGCTGTCTGTGTTAATAAAGTTTTATTGGCACACGGCCTCGCTGTTGGGTGTGTTCACGGTCTTCGGTGCTCCACGTGCTTGTGGATGGCAGCGTGGCCTTTATAGAGGAAGCTTGCTGGCCTGTGTCTAGAACCTTCTTGCTGTCAGCACACTTGGGCAGTGTGGGTCAGGAGCCTTGTAGGATGCCATAGAGTTTATACGTGGCCGTTTTTGTGGGTATAAATTTCGTGGGTATAAATCGCAGGAGAAATGCTTTGTGGCAGGAACGCCATGGGGGGGGTCACTGTCTTACTGCCTAGGTGATCTCAGGTGACCCTGGTACTGGACCCCTCCCTTTTGTACTGACGATATGGGGACCCATCCCCTCTCCCTCTCCCTCTCCCCCTCCCCCTCCCCCTCCCCCCAGGCGCTGTAGGATCTTGTGGATTTTTGCCGCGATCCGTCCACATGTTGGTGACACGTGTGGTCGTTGGCTGTGCGTGTGCCCGTGTTTATGGATGGTGCCTGCCTGTTCTCCAGGCCTGTTTGTAAGCGTTCTCTTGGCTTCTTTGAGATAAAAATTACCTCTTTGTTTGCTGAGTGAGTCTTACGTCTGGCACAGCTCTGGACCTGCAGAGCCTGCACATGCACTGGTTGGATGCCACGTTCCCTGGCCCTGCGTGGCCAGTGCCCCGAGTCCATCCCCGTGTCTGTCCTGCCGCAGGGGTCCCCACGGCGACCTGGCCTGTGCCAGTTTCTGTGGCATTGCTTTCTCATGAGGCTGCGGGTTTGGGACCTAAGTGCTCAGAGGGCGGTGGCCGTGGGCAGTGGGGGAACGTGGGCTGTGGCTGCTGTGGGCCTCTACAGTGTCTCCTCTGGGAAGGCGCTGCCAGGTGGTGGAAAAGCAGGTCTGACACGGGACCGCCTCCAAGTCCTTGCGGCGAGAGCCCCCACAGCCGCAAACCCAGTGCCCACTGGGGCGGGAGCTGGCGTTTCTGCAATTCTGGTACACGAGCCCTGCCCCCCGTGGCGCCGCTGTGCGGGCACACGCTCCCTGGCCCGGTTCCGTGGGTGGCTCCCCGCTTCTCGCCCTCTTAAAGGGAGCTCCCTCTGTTCTGCCAGTGTCCTGGGCACCTCCTGTGCGCCGTTCCCACAGCTCCGCCACGCCCGCCCTGTTCCCCCACCCCAGTCTGTGGTCAAGCTTGTGGGGAGCAGCCCACGCGGGGCCGGGTGCGTTTGTTCCCCACAGGAGGTGCGGGCCAAATGACCGTAAACCCAGTCTGTCCCCAGTGGGCAGAAGAGCGGCAGGGGTGAGCTCGGGGGATGGCCCTGGGGCTCGGCCTCCCACCCCGAGACCCGTGCTCCACGGAGGACCGTGCCCTGCTCTGGCTTGGGGTGCTCTAGGGCACCGTGCCTCGCTCTGAGGGCATCTCGGGGCTCAGCAGTGTTGGGAGTTCAGTGCCGCAAGCGGGCGGGTACAACGAGCAGGTTCTCAGCGGATTTTTGTGAACTGGATTCAGTCCTTAGGGCACAGGCGAGCCCCACGCGGGCTCCCCGTGGCAGGAAGGGAGAGGAGCCTGCTGAGGGCGGTGCGGGGACCGGTCCCGTGACCTCGCGTGGTGGCCAGCTGGGTGGGCTGCGTGTGCCGCTTGTCCTGCCGCTGTCCCTCCGTGTGGTCCTGGCAGGACGTGGGGCCGGGCTGCCGTCTGCCCAGGCTTGTCCCCAGGCCCCTGTCGTTGGGCACACGGTCTTCGGCGCGCCCGACGCCCAGGAACGACGCGGCTGCTTAGGCCGCGCCTATGGGGTTGCTGAGGGGGCGGCAGGCCCAGCACCGTTGGCAGTTCGGGGGGCCTTGAGCCGTCGGCCCAAGCGGCCGGCCTGGGCTTTCCCTTCGGCTAGGGCCCTGCTAGGAGCAGTTTCCTTTCTGTTTGAACAGTTGTTTCTAAGCTTGGTTTTTGCCTCGAACGGGAGTTGGGGGCGTGGGGAGCGCTTGGAGGATCCCCGCGTACCTGTTGGCCCGAGTTGTCCGAGTGCCGACATTGACGGCGTCTCTCTGCCCCCTTCTGCCCTGCAGGGTCTCCCCGAGCCGCTGGGAGGTGAGACTACGCTTCCTTCGGCTTCACCAGCCGGCCCAGTGCTGTCCTTTATCAGGGGAACCCCAGGCACAAGCTGCTCTCCCCCTTCCCGACGCTGGTCTCCCAGCTTCTAGAACCTTCTGCGCCTGTCTTTGTCCACCAGGGTGTGGTGTACCTGAGGCGCAGCTTCTCTGCGGGTCCCTGTCTGGGTGGCCTCAAGCTTCCTGACGTCTTTGCTGTCACGCGTCTTCGCTTCCGGGTGTTGGCTGGCTGGTGACCCTGGTGTTCACTTGGCCTGATCGTGACCTTGGTTAGATGGGTGTGCTTGCCTGGTGACGAGGAGCAGGTGCCACGGCCCGGACCTCCTGTCCGCTCATGGGTGGCGTGGGTGGCGCAGGCGGCGCTGCGGTCGTCCGGGGGCTTTTCCCTGCCGCACCGGGTCCTTGGTGGGCGTGCCTGCCCCTGTCCTGCGGCGGGGGTTTGGGTGTGTGCTGTGACCTTTCACTCCGACGATCGGGTTTGGGAGACGCCGGCCCTCTTGGCAGGGGGTGTGGGTGGCAGAAGAGGCCCCCGCCAGGCAGGGAGCCACGGCCACGCCTGGGGCGCTCGCTCGCACACAGGCTGGTCTTGGGCGAGCTTACCCGAGTGTCTGCAAGGGGCACCCCCGCCGGGCCCCGGTGTTCCCGGGGTGGTTACTGCAGGGTTTCACCTGCGCTAAGGACGTGGGGCCATTTCCTTGACCCCCCGCGTGCGGTGATGGTGGCAGTTGGTTGAAATATGGTCGTTTGAACTCTGTTTGGTCTTTTGTCCGTCTTCCTGGTCTCTTCTCGGTGTGGGAAATGGGTGCAGTTTCAGGAGCCAGGCAGGGAGCCACTGTCCTGACAAGTGCAGGGGCCGAGGTCCGGAAGAGGCCGTGTGGCGCTGACCAGGCAGGCAGCCACGGGTGTGGGGGTGTGGGGGGCGGGTGTCACGGCTGGGACCCTGAGGGTCTGGGGAGGCCTTGGGCGGCTGGGTGTGCCGTCAGGGATGGGGTGTGCCTGGATTTCGGGGACTGCTCGGCTGGGGAGGGTGGGGGGGTTCTCTCCTGTGCCCAGCGTGGCGGCCCGCTCTCGCTAACCCTTGTCACCTTGAGCTGCTGTGAGGACGCACTGGGGACCTCCCCAGCCCCCACCCGAGTGGGGAAGACGGTGACCAGATTTCGGCGGCTGACAGGTCTTAACAGTGACCCTTGAGCTCGGAGACCATGCAGCCCAGACACAAGCACAGTGCCCACCCGTGACCCTCAAGGACCCGCCGTCCCCACGGCCGGCCCTTGCAGGACCCCTGACGCCGGCCTACCTGCTCGTGAGGCCCTTGTGGGAATTCTGTCGGGAAGTTGGAGTGACAGGACCTGCCGTGAGTCCTCACGCAGCGCGGGGGGCCGCGGGGCCTGAGAAGGCTGGTTGTGGAGACTTGTCCCTCCTCGCTGGGGAGCCGTCCATTTGGCATCAGTGGTCACAGGTCAGAGCCCCAGGTGGCCCAAGCTGGTGCTGTGTGTTTGAGGGTCTCTTGCCTCACTGAGGACTGGACCCCAGGGGGGTCCTCCTGCATGCGGGTGTCCAGCCTTCCATAGGGTCGTCTCCCTGAACTCTGGACATCCGGGCACGAGCCCCCACTCCTTGGGGGTGGTGACTCCTAGGCAGGTATGGTGTTGGGGGACTCAGGGGTCCCGGCAAGAGGGCACAGTCCCCGGGCTGCTCACACCACCTGTCCCCGTCCGTGGCTTTTGCACGTGGGGCAGCATCACCATCCTGGGTGACATGGGGCTGCGATGGGGATCCTGTCACCCAGGGGTTGTAGCTCATCCCTCTGCTTGCATTTGGACCCCATGATGCAGTGCCCAGTCTTGGGGTCTGGGTAGTGAGCCCACAGACTGGGACGGGGGCCCACAGACTGGGTTGGGACCTGAGCACTCCGAGTTCCTGCGTGCCTGGCCGGCGTCTCCTCTTGGCCCTGTGTGAGCACGCTGGGAGTGGTTCTGGCCAGGCCGCGGCCGTGAGTCCCCAGGAGTCGGGGGACACCGTGGGGCCCAAGGGACATCTCAGGACTTGATGTTCCTGAGAGTGCCCCGGGGCCTTCTCCTCGACCCCTGCGGATGGTGCCTGCGCTGCCTGGGAGCCTGGCACCTGGGAGTGGGCACGTGTGCTTCTCGGAGGCTGAACCCCCACGACGGACCACATCCTGTTCCTGCACAGCTGTGTCCACCGTGGCCCGTGTCTGAGATAAGCACAGAGCCTTACCGTGTCTCGAGCCACATCTAAACCCAAGTGTCTGCTAACGGGCCACGAGGTGCCGGGGTTTTTCCTGTTCTGATGAGCACGGGGAGTCTCGGGCTGGGGGTGTCTGGTCAGCCCTGGGGTCTGCAGACACGGCTATGTGCTGCAAGCCGGTGCCCGCCCGGAACCTCCTCGCAGCAATGGGAGAATCAGCGGCCATGCCTCGGGGCTGGGCCTGATCCGTGCCCACACGGAGGTCAGCTCCTTCCTCCTGACGGCTCAGAGGCACAGGGTGACGGATGTGCGGGGGGCAGGCTCTTGGTGGAGGGTTGAGGGGGGTGCAGGATCCTGAGGGGGAGGCTGTGCCTGTAGGCAGGGCACAAGGTGGTGGGGCCAGGACCCCGGCTTCGGGAACAAAGGTCAGCAGTCACCAGCTCTGGGCAGTGGGGCTCCTGCAGACTGCAGGCTTGTCTCTCACGGGGATGCACCCCACGCACCGGTGTGTGGGCTGCTGACCTGGCGGGTGGCTCTGTGGTACCTCAGCCCAACCCCAGGGCCTCTGTGTGGGCGCCACGGCCACAAGGTAGGCTGTCTCCCTGCGGTCAGGCCGCTGTCCCACTGGGGTCCTGGGTGTGGTGGTAACATCCCGACCCCCAACCCTGGCATCCAGCTTGGGTCTCCAGGAGAATCAGTGGGGACTCAACTTGGATGGGGAAGGGGGTCAGGAGGTCCTGCTGGGGGTGGGGGTCCTGCCAGGGCGTGAATGTGCCAGACGTAGGTCTAGCTTACAGGATGATGTGATTTTCCCCTGTGGGGGTCCGATATGGGGGGGGCGGGACATAGGGCCTGACTTGCTGTCACCATCTGTCCCCACCTGGGCCAGCGGTTGGCAGGGATGGGGCCCTGAGCTCTGCATTTGCTGAGCCTGCTCTGCTCCCACGTGGGCCTGGACTCGCATCCACGCCTGGCCTGCTCTTGCCCTGGCACCCTGCCCCACCCTACCCTGCCCCACCCCTGCCCCCCCGGGACAGGGTGACCCTTCTGTCACTTAATCTCACTCTTCGTGTTTTTGAGTCGTGTCTCATAGGTGGGGACACTGAGGCAGGGAGGGCTGGGTTGCTCGGGCACAAGCAGCTGTCCCAGCAGCCAGGGCCACGACCCCTAGGAGCATCGCTGGCGGGGTCCCAGGCACGGGTTGACGTCTGCAGGTGACATGCATGTTTGTGTTTTCGGGGCTCAGTGGCCGCCCCCGTTGCCCCGCACCTGGCTTGGGGGAGCCAAGGGTCCTAGTGTCCCCTCAGGCCCCCCTCAGGCCCTTGGGCTTGTAAGACTGAGCTGAGTGGTCACCCCTCCAGGACATGGAAACCCACGAGAGAAGAGCCCGTTTATCAGCCACACGGACATGGACCAGGAGAGCTTCTTGGAAGGAAAGAACATGGCGCTTTTTGAGGTGACTTGCGCTCCCTTCTCCGGGACACGCGAGACCTTGTGGTCTGCTCAGGAGCTGGGGGTGGGGCGGGGGCGCCCGCCTGGCCGGACGCCGCACACTGTGGGAACCTCTGTGGCTACCACCTGCATAGGATGGGCCGTCTGGGGAGCCCTGGACCCCTGGCTTGGGGCCTGGTGTGCACGGGTCGGGTGACGTGGGCCCACCTCAGCCCCGTGGATCACGGCTCTGGAGCTGGAAGCACCAGGAGCTCCATGGGAACCCCAGTGGGTATGGGGACCCGGGGAACTAGCCCTGCCTCGGCCCCGAACAGGAGGAAATGGACAGCAACCCCATGGTGTCCTCGCTGCTCAACAAGCTGGCCAACTACACCAACCTGAGCCAGGGCGTCGTGGAGCATGAGGAGCACGAGGAGGACAGCAAGAGGCGCGAGGTCAAGGTGTGCCCTGCCCCCAGCCAGTCATGCCCCCGGCCGGTCCTGCCCCTGTCCTCCCCTACATCCCCCAGGCCCCCTCCCATCGCCCTCTCCCACCCCATCCCTTCCGCTCCTCTACTCCTTACCCATGTCCCCCTGTCTTCACCCTCTCCCATATCTCTGTTCCCTCCCTGGGGCCGTCCCCGAGTCCCATGAAAGGTGACTCCTTTCCTCTCTCTTGCCCGAGGCTCAGTTCAGAGTGGAAACTGTCCACCTCCACAAACAGGGGCAGGCAAAGGCAGCGTGGGGAGCGGAGGTCTGAGTGGCTGGCCTTGAGGGGTCAGCGTTTCTGCGGGGTCCCCGCCAGCTGGCTGGGGTGGCATGGGAGCTGGTGAAAGGCCTGGGTGGCCTGATGGCCGCTTCCCTGCCTGCCTCTCCCTCCTCTGTCCACTCTGCCTATGGTGCCAGCGTGTGCCCGAGGTGCCAGGGTCCGCCTGCTTCCTGAGCATGTGTGTCCAGCCTGACCTGACCGTTAGGAAGTCGGGCCGTAGAAGGGATTTCTTACTGTAAATGCAGCAGGATAGACGCTGGGTTTCCTGACATGGGGGTGTTTGCTCTGCGTCCGGCCCTGAGCGGTAGACCTGGGGTGTGGAGACTTCGGCACAGCTTCGCCCTGGTCACCTCCCTGGGGCAGAGGGCTGTGGGGACGCTGGGCCCAGGTGACACCGTGTGGGAAGCTGACAGCTGTGGGTGCTGTGGCGTCGGGCGCCACAGTTGCGGCTGAGATGCTCACTGCTGTGTTTCTGGAGTTTTGCTCCTTCCCAGGCACTGCCTGTGGCTTCTTGGGCTCTTCTTGGGCCCAGATTTTGGGAGGCGCAGGCCTTTCCCGTGCAGCCGGCACACGTCTGTCCTGTATGCTGGAGCTCGTGTCCCAGGGCGCTGTCCACTGCTTTCAGGAATGGGGCTTTCCTGTGGGTGGCCTGGGTCTTCTTGCTTCTTGGAACCTCCTGTGGTCCCTGCCATCTCCACCCCCCCCCGCTGTCCCCTGTTGCCTGGTGCAACCCAGCACCGTGTTCAGAAGTGCACCCCTAGGCTTCTGGGCGTGTCAGCCAAGATGTCTCCTAAGCGTCCGCGGGCGTGAATCTGCAAGCATGTGGCTTGGCGCCATGGCCACATTGGGACTGGGAGGTCCTGTCCCTGAGGCAAGGGCCCTGTCTGGTCTCTCTTCCCTGGGGGCGCAGGGGCAGGGCTGCGGTCACAGCGGTGCAGCATAGCCGTCCTGGAGACGGGCAGATGGGTTCTGGGTGGGATGAATCAGCCGCCCCACTCGGGGCTGACTAGGTCCTGGCGTGTGGGGACTGCCCTTCCTGTCTCCTGTGTCCCCCCGGACACAGAGAGCTTGTGCCCAGAGACCAGCCCCCACTGCAGGGTACCATTTCCAGGGCTCCTCACGTCAGCCAGGCTGGTCTGTCAGAGTTGCCTGTAGGAGAGAATGGGAGGCCTGGCCTGCCTGGTGACTTGGGTCTCCCCTGGGACCACTCCAGGAGCTCACAGAGAAACAGGTGCCCCATGTGGGGGCAGGTGTGGACTGGGAGCGCCACACCGGGGGATCCCTTGGTGCTCAGTGGCCCTGACCCCGTCCTGGCACGGGGACAGGCGTTCTGGGTGCATACCAGTCCTTGGCCCCGGGAAGCCCTCCTGCCTCCCTGAGTGTTGGGTGCAGCCTGCTGGGGCTGGCGAGCCCGCAGAGCCTTGTCCTGCGCCCTTGACGTCCCGTGCCTTCCTGTAGCTCTTCGCTGGTAGCAAATGTCTCCAAAGCAAATCCCCAGTCATGCAGATTTTTTTCCACCTTCACGTGGAGCATCGTCCTGCCTTCTCTGGTGGCTCCGAGATCCTCGGGTGAACCCCCTGCCTGCGGCGTCTCGCCTGCTGCAGGGCAGGACAGGCTGGGACCCGGCGCTGTCTGCCCTCGTGCTGGCTTCTGGCCTGGTTGCCGCCCACCCGGCTGGTGTGCCGAGCCTTGGGACCTCCAGGATCTCAGAGGACACCCTGTTGGGCACCTCCCAGCACCGCGTCCCAAGTCCCCCAGCTCACGCAGCTGCACGTCCCGTCTGTACTCTCTCCCACGGGTTCAGGGTGCGGCAGACTCTGCGGGACTTGGCTCTGCGGGGCCCTTGACACGGTTGGGGAGCAGCTGCCCGTCTTCCTCCTGCGTCAGTGGCCACCTGGGCCTCTGCAGCCCTGAGCCGTTGTCCGCCGGACAGGGCCTGGCTCGTCCTGCTCTCAGCTTCCCTGATGTGGCCGTGGCTGCCCTCGTGGCGCCCCGTTCCGCTCCCTGGCGGTGTCATGGTCTCAGGTCTTCCCGGAATCCACACTCCGGAGGATTTCTCCAAAAGCCTCCCTTCGGGGTGGCCTGGCTTCCTCCCGCGCAGCTGGAGCGTGCTGCCCGCGTCCCCAGCCGCAGCCCTTGGGCTCCCGGGCACCGCTGTGCTCTCTTCCAGAGCCCGCACATGGGCACCTTCATCGGCGTCTACCTGCCGTGCCTGCAGAACATCCTGGGCGTGATCCTCTTCCTGCGGCTCACGTGGATCGTGGGCGCGGCCGGCGTGCTCGAGTCCTTCCTCATCGTCTCCATGTGCTGCACCTGTGTGAGTTGTGGGGACCCCCACCCGTGGCCCTGGCGCTCATGGCATCCCACCCCCCCGCTCCTGGGTCGGCCGTGGCTCCCGCGCGTCCCGGGCTCTCCTGCCTTGCTCTCGCTGTGAGGAGCGGACCTTGGCCCCTCTGGTCCCCCAGGCGTCCCCTGGAGGGCTCCAGCCCATGTGTTTAGGCCCCATGGCCCGTCCGCCTGCAGCATCATGGGTGGGGCCATCTCAGTTGTGTCCCTTGGCAGTACTCTGGACGTGTCTGGAGAAATTGCCATAAAACCAGAGAAAAGGCGGGGGAAAGACCAGGGACTTCTTGAGGGAGCAGGCACACCCGCTAGGACTCTGGGCCAAGGTTGTACCCGGCAGGACCGCAGTGTCCACTGAGGCCCTGAGCTTTCCCGAGGCTGTTCCTTCTGGCCCTTCCGTTGCAAACTGCCCACCAGCCTATGGTGTGGCCGCTTCCTGAGCCGGGCTGGGAGCTAGAGGCAACCCCCCGGGAGAGCTCGGGACATTCTGCATCCATTGTCCAGAGCAGGTGCTCCGATGGGGTCCCCCATGCACCCCCGGGCAGCGGGCACCCAGATGGGGTCCCCCACATACCCCACGGTGGGTAAGCATGCAGACAGGTTTCCATACCCCACAGCGCCCAGACACGGTCCCCTGTACTTCATGGCGGACGGGTGCCTAGCCTTTCATTACCGGTGAAGTCCCGAGTTAGGTACTCCTGGGTGTCCTGTAGGAGCTCAGCTTTGTCAGTCGAGGGGGAAAGCAGGCGTAGCCCTGAGCGTCCTGGAGCCTGTTTTCCTGTCTGTGGGACAGCCTCTCTCTGATGGGGCCAGATGTGGCCCCAAAGTGGCCTCTCTTCTGAGAGGATCACCTGTGTCTTTGCAGACGATGCTGACTGCCATCTCCATGAGTGCCATTGCCACCAACGGTGTGGTCCCAGGTAAGGATGCCAGGGCAGGCCGCGTGGGGTCCCAAGTTGAGCCCTGCTGGGGACCCAGCCGGTGGCCTCCGCTGAGGTGGCCGGCATTCTGCCCCAGAGGGCCCCAGTGTGCCCGTGCCCTCACCCGCCTGCCGGCCAGCCCAAAAAACAAACCTCCACATCTGGTGGGCAAAGGTACGGAGAGGCAGGCGGGCTGGGGACACCCTCAGCACAGCCAGCTCTCCTGGATGCCCCGTCCGCAGGGACCCTGCCTCCAGGCAGAGGTGCTCGTGGGTTCCTGGCTCTCAGCGGTGCACGGACGCACCGAGAGCTGGTGCTTGGTGTCCTGGGTGTCTTCCCCAAGGGTACTGTGGGCCGTCCTAAGACCAAGGCGCACCCTTGTCCCCAGTGCCTGACCCCACGCTCAGAGCTGCTGTGAAAGTGGGACTCTGCCCCCGTGGGGACAGTGCTTCCGTAGGAAACCTCGCATCAGCTCCGTGGTTGGAGACGCTTCCTTCTCCTGGTTTTGGAGTTAATTTCTCCCAGACCCTCATTAATTAGAAACCAGCCGAAGCGTCACCGTGGGCGGGGACAGCCTCCGGTCTGCGGGGAGCTGCCTCGGCCTCGGACCTGGAGGCCCAGCTGCCCGTAGGGACCGTGGCGGCTCGGCTGAGCGGGAGCTGCGGGCCAGGACAGGGAGGGACTATGCTGTGCCTGCAGGTTCTGGGGAGGCTGCCGGTGTGGCCGGCGTGGATCCACAGTGGCCATGTCCCCGTCCACTGGCTGAGCTGCCTGGCCTTGGGGCCTGGGGTCGGCCGTGCTCTGGTGCAGACGGTGCCCAGCAGCCGCAGACTTCGTGGCCTTTATGGGGCAAAGCGCACAGAACCGCGGTGTGGGGCTCAGCACGGGCATCACGGTAAAGCGGGCGACGCCAGCCGCTGCTCCCTGTCTCGTTGGCAGCCGGCGGCTCGTACTACATGATATCGCGGTCTTTGGGGCCTGAGTTCGGGGGCGCCGTGGGCCTCTGCTTCTACCTGGGCACGACCTTCGCCGGGGCCATGTATATTTTGGGGACCATTGAGATTTTCTTGGTAAGTTCTTGTTTTGGGTTGGTTTTCTGGATCCTGAGGAGTCCCTCCTGAGGCACATGGGCCCCCACAACCGGCCCCCTCACTCTGACACCTGCCTCCTTGGGCTCTCGGGGCCTGGCTGTGTCCCTCTCTTGGTGCCAGGCCGTGGATGATGGCAGTGACCCAAGGTCTGTCCCTTGGCTGCCTCACTGTCCGTGCTGGGCCATGGCTGGTGGCAGTGACCCAGGGCCCCCCAGCTGCCCTTCGGTCCGGCCGCCAGGGCTCTTGCCAGGCTGATATCCAGGTGTGCGATGGGCTGCAGGCCCGAGTGGAGGGCCGGCCAGGAGACGGCTCCTCAGTGAGGAATCGGTCTGTCCTGTTGCGTGCCGCAGTAGGGCCCCCCCAGAGACGAGCTCACTCCCAAGTTGTTAGGTCGTGGTGGCCCTGGCCTGCAAGGTGAGCTGAGGCTGCTGCCCAGGGGCAGCATCTCTGAGCCTTCCATGTCTGTCCGCTGTCCAGGGCCCGCCGTCAATGCGTCCGGGCAGGCGGGCCCACAGCAGGGGAGGGCCCAGCCCTGCAGACAGAGGCACCGGCCCTGCAGGGCCACCATCCAGGTGTGGGTGGTTGGCCGCCCTCCTTGACGCCCTCTGTGCTCTGCAGACCTACATCTCCCCCAGCGCGGCCATCATCCAGGCGGAGACAGCGGAAGGCGAGGCTGCGGCCATGCTCCACAACATGCGTGTGTATGGGACATGCACGCTGGCGCTCATGGCCATGGTGGTCTTTGTGGGCGTCAAGTACGTCAATAAGCTGGCCCTGGTGTTCCTGGCCTGTGTGGTGCTGTCCATTCTCGCCATCTACGCCGGCGTCATCAAGACCGCCTTCGACCCGCCAGACATCCCGTGAGTCTGGGGCCTGGGCAGCGAGTTCTCCAGCCTCGCGTGTGCCTGTGACCATGTGGGCGGTCTGGGTGGCAGTGCTGGGGGTGCGGACAGCCCTGCTCTGGCCCGGCTCAGGGATGAGCCCACAGAGTTCTTGCGTGGCTGTGCCATCTGCACAGGTGGGATGGGTCTGGTGACGGTCAAGGTCAATGGGGGCTGCTGACCCCAAGGGCATTCAGGTAGTCCTGAGCTCTTCGTGCTCAGGGGTGGCCCATCCCCCCGTGCTCCCTGTACCCCGGCTCCCCTGGTCCTCCCAGGAACCCCCGTGGGTTCTTTTCTGTCTGTCCTCTGGATGTAGAGCCCGAGTCCCGAGGAAGGGGGCTAAGGTCACAGAGCAGGGGAGCGGGCTGTGGTCTGTCTGGCACATGGTCTTTCAGGCTGGCATGTGGGTCCCACACCCACAGGGCTGACGCTGCAGGGGCCTGGCCAGCTGGGTGGTGGTCAGTGCCGACCCCTCCCAGCTCTTTGTACGGAGGGAGACGCCAACATCAGACGCCCCAGCTTGTGTCGAGCTTTGCACCGCACTGGGCCGAGCCTGGAATGGGAGCAGGGTTGCGAGGGACCGCTGGGGTCCTGCTGCGGCACCCGCCCTGCACAGCTCACGTGGCCTTCCTGGCGCCCAGGGTGGAATGACAAGTGGCTTTGCGGCGCCCAACGCCAGTGGCCCGAGAAGGGCCCGTGCGCCCCCTCATGCCAGACTCCCCGCCTTAGGGTCTGTCTGCTGGGGAACCGTACCTTGTCCAGACGCGGCTTTGACGTGTGTGCCAAGTTCCACGCTGCCAGCAACGGCACGGTGCCCACCGCGCTCTGGGGCCTCTTCTGCAACACCTCCATGCCCAGCGCCACCTGCGACGAGTACTTCGCCCAGAACAACCTCACGGAGATCCAGGGCATCCCTGGCGTGGCTAGTGGCGTCCTGCTGGGTGAGTGTCCCGGGGTTCCGCGTGGGGCCGCAGGCAGCTGACCGTTCCTTCCTCAGGGTTTGCTGCCAGGCGCACACGGGGTCGTGGTGGGGATGACGGGGCTTGTCGGGCGCACACGGGGTCGTGGTGGGGATGACGGGGCTTGTCGGGTTCTTCTGGGACAGGTTGTGTCTCCTCCCGCCGGGTGGAAGCCCACGGGAGCTGGTCAGCTGTTCGCCTCCCGCCGCCTTCCAGAATCTTACCACTGGCCTGTTGCTTTCAGATAACCTATGGAGCACGTATGCAGACAAGGGAGCGTTGGTGGAGAGGAAGGGCTCACCGTCAGTGTCTGTGCCGGAGGAGAGCAGAGCCAGTGGCCTGCCCTACGTCCTCACTGATGTCATGACTTACTTCACCGTGCTGGTTGGCATCTACTTTCCCTCCGTGACCGGTGAGGCCCCGCCCTGTCCCTCTGGGTGCACACCTGCCCCCGTCCCATAGGCAGCGGGCCTTGGGGTCTCTGCTCCCCGCATGCTGATTGGGGTGTGGGAAGGAGCTTTGTCCTGAGCACCCCCCGGAGCGGTGTCACTCAAAGTCACAGACCGTGGTGGCTACACGTGGACCCCGGTCATCCTTACGACAGCCGACCTTCTGGGACAACCCTTGGCGTGCATTGGTGCCTCACCCCCGCCGGGATGCCTTTCGGCGGCCCCCGCGTGGCCTGGCACCTGCAGCCGTCTGCGTGTCTGGCCTCTGCTGGGCCCTTTGGCCGCCTCCTGGGCTTCCCTTCCACGAGCCGGAACTCCGCGGCTCGGGCTGGGTGCGGGTTCCCGGTGCGTCTCTTCAGTCCCACGGCACCCTCTTGGTGGGTCGTGGGCTTGGCGGGCAGCATTCGGCGGGTTTGTGGTCACCGTGGGCCCTTCGGCGATTTCTGTAGGTATCATGGCGGGCTCGAACCGGTCTGGGGACCTCAGGGACGCCCAGAAGTCGATCCCCACAGGGACCATCCTGGCCATTGTGACGACGTCCTTCATCTGTATCCTCAGAGAGGCCGAGGTGCGGGAGAGCCCATGCTCTGCCTGCTGTCGCCCCAGGGGTGAGGAGCCAGCTGGCGTCTGCCTGCTGGAGGACAGTGAAGACGCCACAGGGACGCCACCCTCTCGGCTGCCCGCACATGAGCCGTTCTCTCTAAACTACGGGTAGCCCCCGTGTCATCAAAGCTGACATGTGGCGGTGACCCGTGACTGCAGGCGTGGTGCATGGGGCTCGTGTACAGTCATGGCGGTGGCATGCTGGCCACCACGCTCTGTCTCTGCTGGGTGTTCATGGCCGTGATGCCACGGGCCGTGTGCAGCCTGACCCACGGTAGTCAGGGTGGGGCAGTGACAAAGTCACTCCAAGGGCTGTGGGGTCACAGCAGTGCGCTGGGTGGGGGCAGGAGGGGCGTGGGCCATTTCAGGCACATCTGCAACCACGACCTTGCGGATGACATCGGGTCCGTTGTTCCTTGACACCCGACGCAGACCTGTCCTGCATCGTGCTCTTTGGGGCCTGCATTGAAGGCGTGGTCTTAAGAGATAAGTATGTTGGTTTGTGTTTGTGGTTTCTGCAAGCTTCTGGGTCAGCATCTGTTTTCTCATAGACGATGGTAGCGTTGACCTTGGGACCTCCCCCAGGATTTGAGGCTTTGAGGGGAGAGCAGGAAGCTCTGTGGCCCCTCTTGGGGGCTTCTGTTCGGCTCGTGGTGTGTGTCCTGTCCTGCTTCAGCCTGGAGCGGGGGAGCTCTCTCCCTGAGAGCGTTGGGGGGGGGGTTCTATGCTGCCCCAGACAACAGGGCTATGCCAGCGCCCATTCTCGGGAGTGACGTGGCTCCCTGCTCGTGGGAGAGGATGGTTAGGGTTGTAGTGCCTTCATTCTGGCTCAAAACGTGGGAAGACGTTTATGTTTTTAGCTGGTATCTGAAAGCCTGTCCGCCTGCAGGTTCGGGGAGGCCCTGCAGGGGAAGCTGGTCATCGGCATGTTGGCCTGGCCATCCCCCTGGGTCATCGTCATCGGCTCCTTCTTCTCGACCTGCGGGGCCGGCCTGCAGAGCCTCACGGGGGCACCACGCCTGCTGCAAGCTATCGCCCGTGACGGCATCATCCCCTTCCTGCAGGTGAGCGGGGCGGCCACCCAGAGAGCAGGGACCCGCAGGAAGGGGTGTGTCTCTGGGTCTTGAGTGTGTGTCCAGCGCTCGAGCTTCATGGTTAACAGACGGACCCGCATCCCCACTGCCGGCAGCCTTGCCCCAGGTGGTCACAGGCTGAGGGGGCAGGTGCGTGTGGGAGTGGGGCGGGGAATGGCCCCTCTCCCCCAGGGCTGTGGGAGCAACCCGGGGAGCCCCCGCCTCCTGCAGGGCCAGCGTCCATCCTGCTGGGATGCACTGTCCTCCCCCGAGGACAGAGGCTTCTGGAATGAGCTCGAGGGGCTGATGCCTTAGTGTCTTGGGGCCAGTGCCTCAGAGGCCACAGGCTAGGGCTCAGACAACACATGATTTGCTCACATTTCGGGGACAGGAAGTTCCAGATGCAGGTGTGGGCAGGGCAAGTTTGTCTTTGATGTATAGACACCACCTGCCCCGAGTCCGCACCCGGCCTTCCTGTGCTTTTGTCCCCGCCTTTCCCACAAGGACGCCGGTCATCTGGATTAGGGCTGCCCCGGCCGGCGGTCACTGTAAAGCTCACGTCTGTGAGCACAAGTCGAAGCCCTTTTGAGGGGCTGGGGCCGGGGTTTCTCTGTGGGGTTCCGGGGCACGCAAGGCCCCTTTGTCATCTGGGTGTGGGGCCGGTCTCCCTGCTCTGGGGTGCAGTCCTCACCTCCGCTCCCGGGAAGGTTCCAGCGGACTCCGCAGCTCCCGTCGTGGTCTTGGGCGCAGACAAGGTCACGTGCTGGCTGCCCCGGGACCCTGGATCGGGCATTGCTGTCAGGAGGGAAGGTGGCATTTGCGGTGTCCCTGGTGCCCCAGCCCCCATGTTTGTTTCTGGGTCCTTACATGTATCTCTGCAGTGCACTGTGCAGGTCCCTCCCCAGAGCCCCCCAGGCAGCGGGGACTGTGCTAGAAAAGCGTTGGAAGCTGTCCTAGAGACAGGCGTGGCCTCCACGTGGTCCTGCCTGTGTGGCCATGGACGAAGGGTCCAGGCCCCTCGCAGGGGGGCCTCATGGAGTTCTCCTGAGTACCTGTGCCGTGGGGACCCTGCATCTCCCCCTGCAAGTCTGGCCTTAGGATGCTTGGGAAGCTGCTCTTCAGCACATGGAAGGGTCACCTTCACCCCCCACCTGAGCGCTGGGAGGCCTGGTGGTGGTTCTGGATGCTGGGTTTTCCTGTTGCCTGAGCTGGGGAGGGTCCAGGAGTCTCCGTCCTGTCCGAGCCACGCTGGGGCTGCCCATGAGATGCTGGGCTTCTGGAACGCGGCTGGTTGCTCCCGTGGCATCTGCCCCGTGCCCGCAGCCCACCTGCTCTCTCCTGCAGGTGTTTGGCCACGGGAAGGCCAATGGGGAGCCCACGTGGGCCCTGCTGCTCACGGCCCTCATCTGCGAGACGGGCATCCTGATCGCCTCCCTGGACAGCGTGGCCCCCATCCTGTCCATGTGAGTGGCTGCGGGCACAGCAGGAGGTGCAAGGGGACGGGCCACGGAGATGGGGCTGCCGCTTGTCCACGAGGAGGCGTATGCGGCCCTGCTCTGGGGAGAGTGGATGCACACGGTCTTGGGAGCCACGTGACCCTCGGGGAATGGTGCCATGGACGGGAGGGACCGTGCTGTAGTGGGAAGGGTGGGAAGACCACGTAGGTCCTGCAGGCTGGGATCGTGAGACCTGACCTGGCTTCTGTGGTCCTGGCGTTGGGCCTCCAGGTTTTTCCTCATGTGCTACATGTTCGTGAACCTGGCGTGCGCCGTGCAGACCCTGCTGCGAACGCCTAACTGGCGTCCACGTTTCAGATACTACCACTGGTGAGCACGCCCGCCCGCCAGCCACGGGGGCCCTGATGGTCTCTGCAGAACCGGCCGCAGCCCAGCTGGGGAGGACCCAGGGCCCGGGTGGGTCACCCAGGCCCCTCAGGCATCCAGTGGGACGTGGTCCCCGCTGGGGGCTCAGCCTCAGCACCTGTCACCGTGGGCTGCTCGGTCTCCGTGCCGCCAGGGTGCGCGGCAGATGTGGGAAGCCCGCTGTGCGTTGTGGCCCGTGGGGCGCTCGAGCGCTCTGGGAAGGGGGCGGGGCACGTGGCCGCCGGTGTCATTGCTGCTGCCTTGTCGCAGCTGAGTGGGGGCCTCATTCAGGGGTCCCAGGCGTGGCAGGTGAGCGACTGTGTGTCCTTCCAGGGCGCTGTCCTTCCTGGGAATGAGCCTGTGCCTCGCACTCATGTTCGTCTGCTCGTGGTACTACGCGCTGGTCGCCATGCTCATCGCGGGCTGCATCTACAAGTACATCGAGTACCGCGGGTGAGCGCTGCGGCCGGGGGCCGGGCTCCCTGCGGGGCGTCCGCGTGCGGTCTGCGTCGCCTGGCGTGTGGGGGTGCGGGGTGTCCCCATGGGGTCGGCATAGCCCAGGGGATTGGGGACCCTCACAGTGAGACTCAGACCCCTGTCCCAGGGCCCGGCTGGGCTGCTCTGTCCAGCCACACGCCTCTGTCCCAGCAGGGGAGACCCGCATTTGTTACTTTGAATCGATTCCTTGCTACTTGTGACACTTCTGAGAACTTCGAAATCCGTCCGACGAGAGCAGTGACGTGTGACGGATTTCAGAATTTCCCAAAAGTGCACTGCATCCCAGAGCACATCCCGGCGCACCCGGTCCATCCCTGTGGCATTTCTCCAGGGGGCGGGGTCAGAGGGGTCCTGGCCACTGCCTGGAGGCCCCCTTCCAGCTCTTCCCAGGCTGGTCAAGGAGTGTCGGGATGTGACCACTCTTTGGTGAGGCCAGGGCCACCGAGCCAGCTGCACTTGTCAGTGTCCCCCGTGTCCACACAGACCCCACTCCGGCTGCTCCGGGAGGCTGCCCCAGGAGGCCTGTGGTCCAATGAAGCTCTGGGCCCTGGCCCTGGGGTCCCTTCCCGAGTACCTCACTGCTGCCCCTTCCTCGCAGGGCCGAGAAGGAGTGGGGTGATGGCATCAGGGGGCTGTCACTAAATGCAGCCCACTATGCCCTGCTGCGTGTGGAGCACGGCCCCCCCCACACCAAGAACTGGAGGTGAGAACCCCAGCCTCCGCGACCGGCCTCACACCCTCTGAAGGCACGGAGGGTCGTCTCCAGTGTTAACGCTTCAGGGACAAAAGCCATTGTTGCTGCTTTTTGGGGAGTGGTTATTCCGAGAGCTTCTAGCACCTTCCTTCACTTAACCGAGGTGGGCCGGGGCGTGGTCAGCGTGCCTCTGGGCACCAGGCCGGACCCAGATGGTGTGGTGGGCGGGGCACGGGGTGAGTTGCCCTCCCTGGGGTCGTGCCAAGGAAGGGAGTAAGCGTGTGGGCCACCAGCCGCGTGTCCATGCTTCTGGGAGGACGGGGACGATCTCTGTGCTGAGAGGCACCCGGAGGCTGGGCTGGCCTGTCCCTTGCTGGAGAGCACGGGGTGACCGTCACCTGTGCCACAGGCCCCAGGTGCTGGTCATGCTGAGCCTTGACGAGGAGCAGCGCGTGAAGCACCCCCGCCTCCTGTCGCTCACTGCCCAGCTCAAGGCCGGCAAGGGCCTGACCATCGTGGGCTCCGTGCTGGAGGGCACCTACCTGGACAAGCACGTGGAGGCCCAGCGGGCCGAGGAGGTGGGCAGGCGCGGCGGGGCCGGCCGGCCGGCGGGCAGCATGGGGACACGGGCAGGTGAGGGCGGCATCTGCTGCCGGCCCTGTGCAGGGAGGTTGGACCGGCAGGCTCTGCACGTCTGAGGCTCTACGCCCCTGAGCACGGCCTTGTGTGTTGGCCTGCCGTCCGGTTTCGTGGAGGACCGTGGCTTCTGGGTTTGGTCAGGACTGCACTGAGACATGGGGCGGAGCGTCTGCAGGTTGGAGGCCCTGGCCCTGGAGCCGTCCGCCCACCAGCCCACTCCCCTGTGCCCCCCACAGCTCAGCCTGGGCTCCGTCTCCTGCTGGCCCGTGCTCCCCTCTCGCCCGTGCAGGCGACACAGCTCAGTCTCTTGCTCTCGGCTGCGTCCCTGTCGCGGACGGCGGAGCAGCCCCGCGGCGGGGTGCGCTGCTCTGTCCACGCCTCTGTGCGTCCGAATCAGGCTGCAGCCAGAGGCTCCTTGGGTCCGAGCAGGGCGTGCAGGGCAGTGGTGTACGACCTTCCAGACAGCCAGCTCCTTGCTGTCGCCGGCTTGCGGGTTTAGCCCAGTCCCGGGAGGCCATAGATGTGCTCGGTGCTGCTCCATGTCCCCGAAGCTCCAGTGTTCTCCACGGGACTCTGAGCCCGTGGGTTCTGGACTGGAGGTTGCTGACCACAAGCTGTGGATTCAGACGTTGTTGTCCTTGTGCTGTCCACGCTGTCGCGTCTCTGGCGGGACAGCCAGTTCACTCGGTGCGTTGGCCACTCGGATGGCTTTGTGCATGTGGCGACAAGCTCCGGCCCCAAGCCGCCACGGGGTGCGAGAGGCCATGGTGTCGGTTCAGAGCACGAGGGCCGCAGGGTCGCCGGCTGCAGCTCTCCCCGCGCGGGGGCTGTTGTGGGCGACTGTGGGGGTGGGGTGTCCGCGCCCGGGGCCGCTTGCGGTGTGGCTGCGTTCCCCGTCCGTTCCCCTTGTGAGACCAGGGACTGCCGTCCGTGCATACGCGCAGGCCCGGACTTCTCTGGTTTTGCCCACAAAATCGCGTTTCCTGCGGCGTTGCGGGGAGACGCCGGTTTCCCCTGTGAGTGCCCGTGTGTTGACGCCAGCTTCGCGGCCTGTCGTGCGCGGGTCCGGCCTTCTGTGCCTCGAGGCCCCTGCGCTCGCGCTGGGAGGGTTTCTGGGGTCTCCGCGTCGTGAGTGGTCTGGTAAGTAGCCCGTGGACTCGTCTCGTTTGCCGCGGGATTGTTTGTAGGAGGATGTCGTGGGGTCAGTGGTGGCGTGGACTCCCGGAGTCTGCGCCAGATTCCGCTTTTCTGGTCCACCTGGCAGTCTGCGTGAGCGTGTCTGAGGTACTGCTGTGGCCCCGCTCTGCCGTGTCTTGGTGGCTCGGCCCTGTCCCTGCGCCGGGAGTCTAGAGAGCACGTGTGAGGTGGTCCAGCTGGGTTTCACCCCAGACGTGCAGCCCCAGCGGGGGCCCAGAGCCATGGTGTCCCCGAGGGGAGGGGAGCCCCGTCCGTGGGCGTGGTGGAGCAGTGGTTGTCTCGGGACGAGGACCCAGGCTTGCCATCCGGCCCAATTCCTGGACTGACCAGGGCATCTCAGCTGGGTGGGGGGGCACATGGCATTCATCCCGCTGTATAAGTGGCAGCAGCTGGCCGGGCCTGACCTTGTCCCCCACCTTTCCCACCGTTGTTTGGTGTCCCTGCTTGCTGAGTGGGGGCTTCTTGGGGAAGGGCCGGGCTGGGTCCCGCTGGGATGTGGCCTCCATGGAGCTGGCTCATGGGCCAGCCAGCATGTGGAGAGGGGGGTTCGTCCCATCTCCCGGGGGCATGAGCGAGGTGGCCTTCTGGAGGCTGGGGGCCATATGCGGTTGGCCCCCCAGTTTCCCGAGAAGGCACCGACCCAGCCTGTCTCCCCAGAACATCCGCTCTCTGATGGGCGTGGAGAAGACCAAGGGCTTCTGCCAGCTGGTGGTGTCCTCCAGCCTGAGGGACGGCGTGTCCCACTTGATCCAGTCGGCCGGCCTGGGGGGCATGAGGCACAACACGGTGCTCATGGCCTGGCCCGAGTCCTGGAAGCGGGAGAACAACACTTTCTCCTGGAAGAACTTCGTGGGTGGGTACTGCACTCAGGCCCGTGGGCCACGTGGGGTCCCGTGGGAAAGCACCCCATGGTTCGGTAGCCTCGCTGCCGGGTGGGCCAGCCCTGCGGTGTGGCGGGCCCCGGGGATCCCACCCCTCTCAGGCCGGTGGCACCGTGGCCGGCCGGGGGGCGCTGCCTTCAGAGTGCGGCCAGCTGGGGCTTCACGGGGACCCCGTGGCCTTGCCTGCCTCCCGTGCCGGCCAGAGCCCGCAAGTCCAAGGGGCGACCTGCCTCTCCACAGAAACCGTCCGAGACACCACGGCTGCCCAGCAGGCCCTGCTCGTGGCCAAAAACGTGGACCTGTTTCCACAAAACCAGGAGCGCTTCAGCGACGGGGACATCGACGTGTGGTGGGTCGTGCACGACGGGGGCCTCCTCATGCTGCTGCCCTTCCTGCTGCGGCAGCACAAGGTGGGCGGGGCCGGGGCTGCGGATGGGGGCCGGGTCCCAGGGCAGCATGGGGGCAGGACTGGTTGGGGGCGGGGTCTGTGGCGGGGCGGGGCTCGCCAGCTGCTCGGTTGCCAGCCCCGCCCCTGCCCCGCCCCTCTCACAGGTGTGGAGGAAGTGCCGTATGCGCATCTTCACGGTGGCCCAGGTGGACGACAACAGCATCCAGATGAAGAAAGACCTGCAGATGTTCCTGTACCACCTGAGGATCAGTGCGGAGGTGGAGGTGGTGGAGATGGTGAGGCGGTCTGCGGGGTTCCCCGAGGTTCCGAGCCCGCTGCCCTGAGCACCTGCTGGGGACCCACGCTCCGTGGCTCCTCTGGGCCGCGGCCAGTTTGCAGAGCTGTGGCGCGTTGTGTAGACTGTGCCTTGGTTTACCCTGGCCGGGCTCAGGGCTGCCCTGGGCTGACGGGTTTAGAGCAGAGGGACCCTGAAGGGACGCATCCTCCTCAGTGTGTCCTGCGAGCAGCCGTGGCCGCCGTGGCAGCTGTGGCCGCCGGCCCATCGCAGGTCATGAACCTGTGGTCCAGGCTCTTGGTCTACAAATTCCCAGTGTTCCCGCCTGCAGACAGTGCCCTGGAGCGGGCCCCTGGGGCAGGGGCACGCTCTCCTGCCAGCAGCATCTCTCAGGGTGTCTCCCCCGGTCACATCCACGTGCACTCATGCGACCTCCCCACCTCAGGCCTTACGCTGGACCGTGTGGTGGCTCTGTTGCACTATGCTGCCGTGGGCTCCCTGGCGTCTTCGAGGTGGCTCCTGTGTTCCTCTGTCCCTTGCTGTCACTTTGCCAGCCCTTCCCTACCGTGTTCAGTGTCTTATGTGACTGGGTCCTGGGAGCTGGATAGGACCGAGGTGGAGGCAGTCGTGGGGTGGCTGTGGCAGGATCGCACCATGGGGCGTGAACGCGTGTGATTTTACAGTAACTGTAGTTTTTTTAATTTTTAAGACTTAAATTTTGTTTACTTGAAAGACAGAGTTGGCGAGGGAGCACGGGCAGGGAGAAGAGGGAGAGGTAGACTCCCTGATCCCAGGATCCCAGGATCGGGACCCAAGCCGAAGGCAGACGCTTCGCTGCAGCCCCCCAGGCACCCTGTAGTTGTGTTTTAAAGCTGCTGGTTTCGCTCAGGTTCCCAAGTTGTACTTGGTGCATAATTACTTGCGGCAAAAACCCGTGGCCCTGCTTGATTTCGGTCACGGTTACAAGTTTCGCTGGGAGTGGCGTTAAGGGACACAGTGCCTCTATTTCGTGAGACTGGGGCCACACATGCCTGTGGGAGCCATGAGCAGACCGTGGCTGGAACCCGCCTCTCCAGGTCCTTCTACTGGGAGGTGGGCAGGGTCCGTGCGCTGCTTCTGGGCCAGCCTCCACCCTGTGCCCCGCTCACCAGCACCGCCCGCCCACCTCCGTGGATAGCGAGGGCCCAGGGCGCCGTTCTCGGGAGGCAGGGAGCCCCGTGGCGAAGGGGAGGCCAGTGTCGAATGCCAGCCAGGGTCCCTAATGAGGGAGATGGCTTTGGTCAGCATGACTTAGAAAAACCCATCCAAGCCAGGGCGTGTGGGCAGGAAGGGTTTGGGCTTATCGTTAACACCTGTTTCACAATGAGCAGAGTTCACAGATCTTGTAAGGAGCTCCAGGGGAGTCAGGGTCTGTGGCTGTCTGGCCGGCAGAGTTGGTTTCCTGGTCCACAACCTGCCCCCGTGAATGTCCCCAGAGGTTGGCAATAGGTGGCTGCCCACGCCCATCTCCCTTTCTGGAAAGTTGGTGCTGGAGCCCAAGTGTCAGAGGCAGGAGATGTTTGTGCGGACGATGTCCCCCAACTATCTGGAAGACCCAAGAAAAGACTGAGTTCAGTAAGGTGGACTGACGCAGGAACGATGAGTCAGAGCCCCTCCCCTCACGTTTGTGGGACGGGAGCAAGATTGTGGGAGTGGTGGGTGGCCCTGCTGGACCGGAGCCCAGAGCCCCAAGCCCCACGGAGGGTCTCAGGGCACTCCATGCTCTCAGGCCCGAGAGGGCAGAGGTGGTGCTTGCCTGACACGGACCCCACCCGGGACAGGCGGGAGGACCCAGGGCCACCTGCCTAGGGTCAGGCCAGGGGCTGGAGAGGATCCTGGCCCTGTGGTCCCCGGGCACACCGAGCGCCAGGCACACCCTGTACAGGCCATCGGTTGCCCTGAGCAAAAGCCGGTGTCTGTCCGTTGTGGTGCCTCCTGCGTGCGGGATGGGGTGGGGTGCATATTTGGTGTGGGGTTCCCACAGGCCGTGGCGCACGTCGGGAGTAGAGGCCGAGCAGACACGGTGCAGCTGTGGTGGTCACCCACACGCACCATTCAGGGGCCACTGGGGCTGAGGGCGGGGGGCAGCCGGCAAGGCACCGGGTGCAGCCGCGGACATGGGTGGGGCGGAGACACCGGGCACAGCCCAGACGGCCGCGGAAGCGCGCGGCAGCCCGAGCACGTGATGGCGTGTGCGCTTCCCCCACGGCCCAGGTTGAAAGCGACATTTCGGCATTCACGTACGAGAAGACGCTGTTGATGGAGCAGCGGTCCCAGATGCTGAAGCAGATGCAGCTGTCTAAGACCGAGCAGGAGAGAGAGGTGCGTGCACAGAGTGTGGGCGGGCGCCTGGCCCCCCACGCACACACGGCGGCGACAGCCCCCCTGAGCCGCGTCCTTGGGAGTGTCCAGCCGCACCGCATAGGCCTGACCTGCAGGACCAGGTCTTGGTGATCACAGGAACCGTCTGTCCGCACGCCTGGTTTTCTGAATGTCTGGGAGGCTCGGTTCTGCCCCTGCTACCTCTCACACCCAGGCTAGGGTCGGGGCCCCTGTCCACTCACACAGGTCTGCTCAGAGCCAGTGTCCTCTGGCCATCCCAGCCCTGCTCCTGCCTGAACTGCAGTGGCCCCCACCGGGCCTCCCTCCTCCCTCCTGTCCCTCATCTGGCCGGGAGCCACGGTGAGCCCGAGAGCCAGCCTGCTGAGCCTCCTCCGTGCGCCATCCTGGACCTCCCTTACGTCACTCCGCGGTTTCTCTGTCCTGGTTCCTGTCATCCCCTTGGCCCCAACCCCCCTCTGCGCACCTCTGGGTCGTGGTCTTGTTAGAACATGGCATGTCCAGCCTGTCCTGGCGACACCAGTGTCCTCATCCCGCACCTGCCCCACCCAAGACCGGGGCTCCCTGACTTTCTCTGTGCTGTTGACGAGTGAGGGGGTGGGTGGTGGGGGCGATGGGAGGTGGGTGGACGGAAAAGCGGGGAACAAAGGACCGAGGGACAGATGGACAGGTCAGGCAGGCTGTGTGTGTGGTGCTATATAAAGTACAGACTTCGGGTGCAAATGTCCCCTCGTGTTGTCATGGAGGCGTGGGCCATTCTCAGTGGCCTTCAGAGCTGGGGCAGGAAGAGGGCTGAGTTTGGTGTGGATGCCCAGGAGGAGGGGGACCAGCTGGGACTGGAGTGGCATCGAGGGAGGGCTGGTCCCTGGGTCCTGGCATCTCATCCTCCTGTGTCTTGGGAGTGAGTTAGAGCGAGGAGGTCACAGAATGGGTCCTGTCACCGTGCCCTGCTCTCCCGCCAGGCTCAGCTCATCCATGACAGGAACACCGCATCCCATTCCGTGGTGGTCACCAGAACCCAGGCCCCGTCCACCCCAGATAAGGTGCAGATGACCTGGACCAAGGAGAAGCTGATTGCGGAGAAGCATAAGAACAAGGATCCGGGCGTTTCCGGGTTTAAGGACCTTTTCAGCTTGAAGCCGTGAGTGTCGGCCCACGGGCCCGGGGACTGGGGAGGGGAGGGTTCACGGTTCAGGGTTTCTGGCTGCAGGCACTCCCAGGGACAGCAGTCACGGGGATTCCAGCGTCTGTCTCTGCCAGGTCCCAGCAGCTGGTGGTCAGCGCTCATGGGGGCTGGGGACTCCCAGCTGTAGCCCCGCCGTCCGTGCAGCCTGCCCACGGGGGCTGGAGTTCGGCCTGTGGCGTGGGGCCAGGCACCCCCAGGGCTGGCATAGGTGGGGGGAGGGCCGGGGGGGTCAGGCCCCCTCATGGAGAAGGACCAGGAGGGCTCGGGGAGAGCAGCGGGGATGTGCCCAGTGTTCACAAGCGTTCCTCACGTTCACTCCCGCAGTAACTCGTTCTTTGTGTTTTCTCTCCTGCCTAGAGAATGGGGAAGCCTGTAAGTGGTCTCGCTTACTTAGGATGCTTCTCAGACCTGCTCCCTCGCATGCTTGGCCCACGTGGCTCTTGTGAAGCGTGTGTGCACGTGTGCGCGTGTGTGCACGTGCCTGGGGCGGAGTTGGGCCGCCGCTGGCTCCCGTCTGTCCCGACGGCTCAGGGCACAGCCGGGCTCCGTGCTTCCAGGCACGGACGGTGCCGTGGGGAGGGCGGGTCCTGAGCCAGCACCGGAGCAGAGAGGAGCGGACGCGCTCGGCGGCTCTGTCCGCATCTGGGGGGCTGAGCGTTCCCGGGGCTCGAGCATGTGGGTAGTCTCTCCGCTCTGTGGGGGGCAGAACCTCCTGCTCCCGGCCCTGGGTCCTCTTCACCCAGGAAGCTGCTGGCTCGGGTGTGAGGAGGGGCGTGGGCGGACCGCGTGCATGCTGCCGTGCTGGGGGGCAGCTGGGCGGACAGGCGGGGGCCTGCCTGAGGCTGCTGCACCCCTGCCCCCAGCGCCTGCGGGCGTGTCTCCTGCGGAGGGGCGGCGGGCGGCTGCCTTCTTCTGTAGCCCGTGGAGCCCCCGTGGAGCACGTACCCCGGAGATGAGCGCACACGGGCGTGGAGCATGTGGAGCCGTGCGTGTGATGGGATCTGCAGGGCAGGCGGGTGCACGGTTCCCCGTCTGCTCCGGTCGCCTGCAAACCGTGCGCGCTCCCTGCGTGAGCCCTCAGGGAAACGAAAGCACGGAGACGCGGGGATAGGGTTTCTTTCCTAGAACACCGTGTGAGCGGTGGGCCTGCTGACGCCGTCGCCGGGGTCCGTGGGGGCTCCCGGTTGAGGGCTCGGCCAGGGAAGCTTCAGGAGGAGCGGAGGTTGGCCTGTAGGCGGCACGGGACTGACGGGCGAGGGTAGTTGGCTGTGCTCTGGGGCCTCCCCGCTGTCCCCAGGCAGCCCACCACCCCCAGGGTCCACTTGGAAGCTGTTTCGAAAGTGCTTCGATGCCACATTCAGTGCGAGGGTGACCAGTCCCCTTACTTGGTGCTTTCTCGGCCAGCTGCTGGGAGCAGAAGCAGGTTTCTGCTGGCTTCCTGGAAACATGGGGGCCATGCTGGCCATCTCCGCACTCCTGTGACCTCAACAGGGCATGTCATCCTGGAGCCAAGGGCCCTTCCAGCCAGACCCAAACCCCTGATTTTAAGATTATATGTGTTCTCAGACTTTTAGCCGTAAGGGATCCTTCGATATCACAGATGCTCATTTCTGGAGTGGTTCTTGTCCCCAAACACTGGTAATTGTGGTTTATCCAGGCAGCTAACTCGTGGTTCTTGTGATGGAAGGTCCCTGATTGTGCCATGGACAGGTGCCCAGTCTGTAATTTTATCAGGAGAAACTAGACAGAAAGGGGGTCCAGCTCCCTATTTTCTTCCTGGGAACTGGTGGTTGTGATGGGGTGTGTTTGGCTGAGCCGGTGACAGGGTGTGGCCTCCCCGACGAATACTGTGCAGTGGCCTCTGACCGCCCATCTGGGGTGCAGTGACCTGCTCTCGGCAGGGCTGCGGCTGGGCCGCCCGCGGATCCTGTTGTGCGGCTCACCCGGGAACTGGCGGAATTTCCAGGGTTTTCCAGCTCAGGGGGCGGTGGACATCTTGGAGGCAGTCGGCTCTCCATGGCAGCGTCTCCTGAGTGCTTCCTGGGACATGCTCAGTACCGCGGGGACCCGTGGCCGCGTGGTGCACGTGGAATAGACGAGGACGAGGCCTCCTGGGTGCCTGAGCGCCAGGGAGTGCGGGCAGCAGTCAGGAGTCTGCCCAGCATGCTTGGAGGACCGTTGGCGGAAGCCTGTAACAAGGGGTTAGAAGAGTTTGTCCATCCGTCCTCTGCCGAGGCCAGCAGTGTCCAGGCGGCCAAGACCCGGTGTGGACCCTCTTGGCTTCATTTCTGACCGGAATCCCTGGCCTGGGTGCCGGGTGCCTGGGTTGCTTCTGCATGGCGTCTCGGGGGTCTCCTGGGACTCCTGCCCCTGTTGGAACCAGTGAAAAGCCCCTGTGTGCTCCGTTGGGGGGCTTAGCTCAAGGCCACATGCGTGGCAGGGCTGGGCCTGGCCTTCTGGCTGGGGTGCACGAGTGAGAGCCCTTCATGCCCAGCAACGCGAGTGTGCGATGGACACGTGTAGATGCAGAAGCTTGGGGTTTTAGTGATGCCCACCCCCAGAACGTTGAGAGACCGGAGCACTCTGGTGGGCGGGTGACATCCGGTCGGGGCTCCCCAGTCTCACACATGGAGGTGCCTCCCCCTTGGGTCTTTGTGGGGAGGTTATCCCACTTGACTCCTGCTGTGTTTCCCCGGGGCTGGGCTGGAGCCTTGGGTGACCCTCTCCCACAGGAACCAGTCCAATGTCCGGAGAATGCACACGGCCGTGAAGCTCAACGGGGTCGTCCTCAGCAGGTCCCGGGGTGCACAGCTGGTCCTGCTCAACATGCCGGGCCCCCCCCGGAACCGTCAGGGGGACGAGAACTGTATCCTTTGTGCCACAGCCCGCTCCCCGGGGATGGGTGGGGCATGTGGGGCACAGCTTCTCTTGCTCAAGGGTTCTTGGGGTGGGGGTAGGGGGCCCAGAACCTCCACCCCTGGGCTGGACCTGCGACCTCGGAGTCATGGGGAGCAGACTGGCCCCCACCCCCGGTCTGGGTGCCAAAAAGCAGCATCTGGGGACCGTAGGTGAATGGTTCTTGGTTTTGAGTGTCTATAACTGGGGGGTGTCCTGGGCCACTCAGACCCTCAGTGGAGACCCTGGGACACGCAGGGCCTCAGACCACAAGTGAGCGGAACGCAGACAAAGAGCCCTGGCCCCAAAACGCCCACCATGGGACCCAGACCTATCACCACATCCCTGACCCTGGACTGGACCCGCCACGGCACAGTGAGGACCTCTGGTCCTGGGACAGGTTCGGTGCTGGCTTCAAGCTCCTGTCTGGTTGGCTCCCACGCTGGATGTCGTCTTTGAGATGTGGAGCCCCATGTCCCGTTTGTCCTAGACAAACCGCAGTACACGTGGTTCCCCAGCCCCCAGCCCCTCTCAGCTGGGGTGCCTCCTGGTTGGGTGGAGGCTGCCAGGCGTGACCTTGGAGGTCACAGGTTGGCTCTACCCGAAGCTGGGCTCACGCCCTTAACCATGTGTCCTCGGGGGTAACGCCCCTGCCCTCCCTTCTGACCATGGGAGGCGGGGTAGAGGGCCAGCAGGTGGCTCCTGGGCTTCGAGCCTTGATCTGACCACAAGCTGGAGGACTCTGTGCCCGTGCCTGGTTGGTGACCAGACTGGGACTGGTGGGCCGGTTGGGTTCTTGGCAGACTTCTGTCTGCTTCCGGAGCCCCAGGGTGTGAGCGGCCTCCCATTCCCAGTTGGGCGGGCAGGGGAGCTGCTAACTCTGAGCATCTGTGGGGTGCCTGGCTGTGGCCCGTGGTGGGCAGGGTTTGCGTCACGGCCTGCATGGCAGGCCCTCTTCCCATGTGCGGGTCTCTCTCTGCCGGGGAGGACCATTGGCACAGCCAGCCAGCTGTGTCCTTAACTCGGATCACCCCAGACATGGAGTTCCTCGAGGTCCTGACCGAGGGGCTTGACAGGGTCCTTCTGGTCCGGGGCAGTGGCCGGGAGGTGGTCACCATCTACTCCTGACACTCAGCCCACCCAGGAGCACACTGGGCAGGCTGGGGATCGTGCCACATGTGTCTTCCTACAGAAGTTCCCAGAATAGCCCCACAGCTCTGCTCCCTAGGCCAAGAGCCAGCACGCAGCTGCAAAGATTTCCTCGTGTGGAGGGGAGGCGGGGATGCCCTCAGCATGCCGTGTGCCCCCGAGGGAGGCTCGCGGTGACGCAGGACAAGACCAGTAGCACTGGCCACACGCTCAGACTGGGTTCCAAAAGTGGTTTCTGTGGCCAGACCTACCTGGTTGCCATGGTTACACCTAAGTTCTGCCCCACCCAGGACACTCATGAGAAACCCCGCCCAGACTTGGGGTTGTCCTGCGCCACAGGTCTGTTCAGAAGGTGGCCGAGGGCCTCAGTCCCTCGGTCAGCCTCCTCAGCGCCTGTCCCTGTGAGTGCCTGCTTGTGTTCCTGGAAGTTACGGCCGAGGAGAGCCGTCCGTCCGGGCTTAGCTAGGTGGCCTTGGTCAGCATGCCTGCCCGGTGCAGGAACATCTGCAGGAGGACGCGGTTGGTCATCACGGATGGGCACGTTCTGGGAGTTCCGGATCCAGGAAGCTGCCTAAGGGACAGAGGCCCAGGCTGGGTTTGCAGCTGGGACGTGAGCCACGTCGTGCGCAGGCGACCGGGCCCGGCTTCTGCGTGTTCACCCCACGGCTCCCCAACCGGCATGCACACGCCCGTCGCCCTCCATCACCACGCACCAGGCTCCACGGAGGGGCTGCGGGGCTGCATGAGGTCCTGGGGGACTTGAGCCAGAGCCCGCGTGCCTGTCCCCTCGTGTCTGTCCCCTCCGGCCAGCACACAGGATGGTGACGGCCACGCGCTGTCCGAGGCTGTTGACGGTCGTGGTGGTTGTGCCCGGGCCTCACTGCGTGGTGCACTTATTTATGAAAGCACCTCCGCGCTCTCCAGTGATAATTCGGGGTGTCCGTAAAGAGACCAGTTCTGTGAACGAGCCCATGGCTGCGTCCTTGGCTCTTCCTGGCTGTCTTGGACCCCCAGGGAAGTCGGCCAGGTCCATAGATTTCAGGTTGGGTGGAGGCTAAGCGTGTGTGTCCAGACACTTCTGAGGCGCCTTTGGGTGGCACGGAGGGTCCACGTCGCGTCAGAGTGACCATTGCTGGAGCGTGTGCCAAACCAACACACCGGGCTCGGGGTGTCCATACTCGTCCTCGCCGTGGGTCTGCACCGGGGTCAGTGGCGAAACCCATCTCCCTGGCCCTCGGTTCCCCTCGTGTGTCGGGGGCAGAGGCATGGCCCTGGGACCCCCGGGACCCCCACCCTGTACCCATGACCTAGACCTTTGTGCGGCTGCGGGGGTGGGGGCTGAGCCACATGCACCCCTGTCCACACTGAGCCTCGAGGAAGCCTGTGAGCCGCTGGTCAGGGCCCCATGGGGTTCTGTAGCTGCCTTGGCTTTGTATGATTTTGTTGTTAGAAGAATAAATGGTACAAAACCTGAGCTGGTGGACGGGTCTCGTGTAGATGGGCCGGCGGGAACAGTGCCTGGGTCTTTGGCTTGCAGGTGTTCGGGTCTGACCACAGCTGTCTCAGGCGGCGTCGCTGGTGCAAGAGGAGGGAAGGGCAAGGCTTGGGTCCGCGGGAAAGTCCGAGAACATAGACGTTCAGCGTGAGAATGGGATGCAGCCATGTGCCAAGGTCGTACCTCCTAGAAGGGTGGGCTCCGCGGGCAACACCGGCACTGGAGGGGACCCCTTGTTCCAGCATCCAGGCCCAGGCATGAGTGCTTACCGCGCTCTCCCGGAGCCCGCCGTCGTGGCTGGGGGCATGTGCAGGCGCCGCTGTTCTGAACCATGAGACCCTCCCCACCCCACCTTCTCGTTCCCAGAGCCTCAGCCAGAGACCTGGT
Source organism: Pteronura brasiliensis (assembly GCA_004024605.1). Lineage (NCBI taxonomy): Eukaryota > Metazoa > Chordata > Mammalia > Carnivora > Mustelidae > Pteronura > Pteronura brasiliensis. Next base: position 179,708 of record PJEN01002722.1, read on the forward strand.
GTCCCCATGTGTTCACAGCAGCCAAAACGTGCAGACGCCCAGCACCAACTCTTGGTGAGGGGGAAACCACGGGGTCTGTGCGTTCCAGGGAACGAAGTTCTAGCTGCCTCAAGGATGTGGGTCACGCAGAACGAGACCATCGGGGCACACGTCCTATGATAACGTTTACACGTGATGCCCGCCTGAATGGACGGGGCTAGGAGCGAGCTGGTGACCGCCCCTGGGTGGGGCATGTGGGCTCAGTGGGGACCTGTGACTGCGGGCATGGGGCTGCTTAGGGGGTGATGTAGGTGTGCCATGGGGGGGTGTGAAATCTGCATGTTCTGAACAGCTAAGGCCGGGCACCCGGGGGAGTGACCCTCCCTCAGTCCCACTGGGAGGCCTGGCCTTTGTGGCCGGGGACCCAGATGTCACAGAGATGGTGGGGTGGGGGGGATGCTGGTGGAGATGCAGGGGGAAGGACCTGGAAGAGTCCGGGGGTCCTGACTCCGCCTCCATTGCCCTGTACCCTCGGAGCAGCTCTGTAGCTGTGGGAGTCTGGACAGTGTGGGCAGCAGAGCAGAGCGGCCGCCCTGGGGCTTCAGACAGCGTGTGACAGCGCCTCAGAGAAGGTGGGCAAGCCCTGTCACTGCCAAGAGGGATTCCAGCCCCCACGAGCTGGAGTGGCCATTGTGCCCTGAAGTTGTGACCGAGATGCTTCTGCACAGCTGTGAACCCTCAGTCTTCTGTCCGTGGCTCGGGGAGGCAGCCTCAGCCGGCCCCTGGGTGTGGGGGAGCTGGGACAGATGGCGGAGGAGAGAGGGTCAGATTCTCTAGGCATAGGCAAGGGCAGGTACAAGGGCCCTGAGCAGGCATGGCCTGAGGTGGGAGGGGCTCCGAGGCGGGACGCACCAGGCAGCAGGAAGCCGTGCCTGTGGTGTGGACGTTGGAGGCTGTGGTGCCCACAGCAGGAGGCAGGGGCCCTACTGGAAACAGGTCAGGTCAGGGCACAACAGGGCAGGGAGGGGCTGGACTTCAGCATCGGGGCCAGGGCCTCTGGGCCTTGGGCCCTTGCTGCAGGCTCTCCCCTCTGACCTGTGGTCCCAGGCTGGCGGGACGGGAGGGACGTGAGGCCAGGGCAGGTTGGGGGACTCTGGCCTGCACGGTGGATGTGGCCCAGCCAGTGGCACTGGAAACGTGGCCATGTTCACGGGTCGGGGGTGGTAAGGAGAGGGCTGTGTGGTGCTGGTTTCCAGCGCTCCTCCCAGGCGGAGACGGTCACAGCGGACCATGTGTCCTCAGTGGAGACCATGAGGTCACCGGCCCACATGAACTCAGGATGCACGCTCGGCTGCTGCGGGGACCCCAGGCAGACAGGCGTCCCCTCCTGGCAGGACTGGGCTGGGTGGCACCGCCTGCCTGGGGGTATCACCCATGCCTGGCGCTTCCGGGGCCTCTTCCTCCCCAGGGCAGACGCTGCATGCGATCCTTGCTGGCCCCATGCCTCGACTCCTGCACCCAGGCGCTGGGGTCTGGCCCTGCCACTGCCTCTCCCGGGGCGGCTGGGGGTCAGGCAGTCCCCACGCTTTCACCAGGACCTTGACAGGCGTTCAGGGCATGAGACGGCTCCTCTGGCTTTTCTTTGCGGGGGGGTTTTTTTTCCCCCCCTGCGGTGACCTCGTCCTAGTCTGCCCCCGTGGTCGCTGACGGGTGGGTGGGGTCATGTGGCTGGGAGACATGTCTGTTCCGGGGCAGCTTGGTGGGTGGTCTCCAGCGGTCCCGCCTGCCACAGGGGGTCTGTCCCGAGAGAGGGGCCCCAGCAGGCGTGGTGGGCGGTGTGGATCTCCGTTCCGGGAGGCACCCCCTGTTTGAACCCCCGTGGGCACACGCGTGCCGTACCCCAGGAGAGGAGCCGCTAGGTGTTGGTGCCCACTCACGCTTCCAGGTATCTCCTGGCGCCCGCACCCGTGCACGCCCTCCCGCCAGCCCCCTGGGGCCTCCTGCACGTGCCATGTTCGCCGGAGGGATCCGGTTTCGGTCAGGTGTCCGTTTTTCCGTGGGGACCCACTTGTCCCATCACCGTGTGGGGAAAGATACGGCCCAACCTCCATAGGGCCACAGTTTCAGTGGCCGTATTTAATACGGGGCCATATCGGGCCTCCTGCCCCCTCCGGGACTCGCTTTGCCTGGCCGCAGTGCACCACGTTCATTGCCGTGGCTGCGGCATGTCCCTGCGGGCCGAGCCTCCACCGTGCTGAGCGTGTTCTCACCCCGTAGCACTCCGTGCATTTTAGGATCAGAAATCGGGCTGAGCGCGCCCCCGGGACTGAGTTATGGCCTCGAGCCGCCTGCGTCGACCCTCCCACGCACACGCCACGCCCCTCCATTTCCATCTTTCCCAGATGACCCCCGATGGAGTTCACGGTGCCGGTGCCGAGATCCTGTCCGTCTAGGCGTTTGGCATTTGGGGGCTGGTGTAAGTGGTCTCGTGTTAGGGTTCCGCAGAGAAACAGACGCTGTAGCCCACGGAGATGCAGGAGCTGGGTCCCGTGACCTACGAGGCCCGAGTCCTGAGATCCTGGAGCTCTGGGGTGCGTGGGAGCAGCCGGGACGCCGCAGCTCAAGCTGAGAGAATCGGTCCTTCCTCAGCCTTTTTGTTCCATTCTGGGCCGGGTGGGTCAGGTGGTGCCTGTGCACGGGGAGGGCTGCCGGGTCAGAAACATCTGCAGGCAGAAGGTGTGGGGAGGGTCTTGGTGTCCAGGGGGGACTGTCACTCGCCGTGTGCGGAATCTCTCCGGTGGTTCTGAGTTGTGGTTCTGGACCAATGGCATCGAGCTTCCTGGGAGTTTGTCAGGGATGCCGGTCGCAGCCTGGCCATGACCCCAGGTCTTGGGGATGAGGTGTGCTGAGGGGACTGGCCTGTCCACGGTGCTCCTCCCTGGGCAGAGGCCACCCTCTCCAGGTCCTGTCCTCAGCCCCAGCGCAGGCACTGCCAGCATCTGAGGACGCCACGGGAAGCGAGAGGCTCCTTCCCAGCTGCCCGCTGGGGCAGCGCCGCCCTCCCCTCCCCGTCCCCCCCCCCCCCGGCTGACCGGGAGACCATCCTGCACCTAGGGCTCATCCGGGGCGGTCCCTCTGCCTTCCCCAGGTGCCTGCCCCTACCCTCCTCTTGTGCTCCGAGACCCCTTCTTCCTAAAACCACGGCTCTTCTCCAGAACCTCTGGCCGAGACCCCCACCCAGCACCCCACACCCTTCCTGACACTCCAGGCCCGCGTCCACCCGCCCCTGCCCACAGCCCCAACTTGGGACCCTCAGCCTGTGCCCGGCAGTGCCCGCCCTCCCGGCTCTGCGGGACGGGGGCACTCGTGTTCCCGAACCCCCTGGGGTGGGGCAGGCGAGACACCCTGACTCCCACCTGCACGTCCGAGCAGCGCCCGCGCCCGCGCCTCCCACCTTCCCTGGATCCCTGGGCCCATCCTCCCCAACCTCCTAGCCTCTGGGGGCCCTTCCCACGGCAGCCCACGCAGGAGCCAGAGGGGCTCGGCTCGGAGCGCGGCTTCTCGCAGGCACGCGCTGTGGGGCCCTAGTTTCCTCACCCTCCGGGGCCCTCTGGGCTCCCCCTGTGTGTGTGTGGTGAGGTGTTTGGGACCAAGGACAAGGCGTGTGGCCCTGAAGCTCGCAGGCTGGTGCCCGGGAGCAGATGGGACGAGGTTCCAGCAGCAGGGGTGAGGCTGGCTGCTGCCGCGGACATGCGTCTCCCCAAGTGAGGAGACATGCATGGGTGTGGGACAGGAAGGAGGAAACGGGATGGTCTCCAGGGGTGGGGGGGCGGTGTGGGGGCCTCCCAGGGGCGGGGCCTGGTGTTGGGCGAGGGGGTGTGGAGGCCCTGGGGAAGACAGCAGATACTCAGAAATCCCGAGGACTTCTGGAAGAGCCCGGCCCAGGATGTCAGGAGGAGAGGCAGGTGCCACTCCTCTGCAGCCGGGGTCTTGTGATGTGAAGTGCCGTCTACCTGTCAGCCTCGGTGTGTGCGGCCCCAGATAGAGCGCCCCGTGTCCCGTTGCTATGAGCCCAGTTTGGGGCTTGGGTGTTGGGGCTTCTTGTCTGCTTCTGCGGCACAGTGTGGGGAACACTCGTCCTTCAGTATGGAGTGTGCAAGTGCCTGTGTGTGTGCGGAGGGGCCGACACCCGTGGGGCGGCCTGCTCGGCACACCTGGGCCACACGCAGCGGCACGGGGGACCACACACGTTGGACGACCTGTTGGGGCACAGGCACGACACAGCACGGAACGCGTTTGCATAAGCCCGGGGTGGGGGGGCTCATGCATCAGCTCTTCCCCACAAGGGCTCCAGAAGTGTCCACACAGACCCACCCATTGCCGGCCGTCAATGTGACCCCTGAAACAGGGAAGCAGTCACTGCCCGTACCCCAGGGCTCCCTGTGGGTCCCCACCGGTCTGCTGCCCCTTTCCTCCACCCCAGAGCAAATCCCAGTGTCGCAAAGGGGAGCTTCACCGAGGCTGTGCCCGAGCATCTCCATGTCTGTGTCTGTGTCCCCGTCCCCCAAGATGAGTAAACTGCATGCTGTCACGTCTGTGTCCCTGAAGATGTCAGGGCCACCCGTCCCCGAAGATGCCAGGGGCATCCCACGGGCCCTCAGCCCCGCACTGCTGCCTCCCGCCACATTTCCTGACAGTTCCTGCCCCACAGGGCCACCCTCCTTCCGTCCATCAGGGTGTGGGGGCCACATGGCCTCTGAACTCACGGGGGACAGCTGCCCGGAGCCCAGCTCCTCTGACCTCTGTGATAACGAATAAATCACAGGGAGGGCTGCCGAACAGGGAGCCCTTGCCACCCCGAGCACCCCAGCAGGCGGCGCGTCTGAACGGGGCCCCTCCACGTTGCCACGGCCTCGTCTGAATCCAGCAAACGCGGACACTGGGTGTTTTCCAGAACACTTACGTCCCCGTGTCCCTCTGGACCCACGTCTGTGCGGAGCGCAGAGGGGAATGGGGGTGGAGGAGGCTCTCCCCCTGCAGCTGCCACCGCCGAGGAGCCCCCGCCGGCCCGTGGCGCCCGCGCTAGGGTGGGTAGTGGTGGAGTACCACGGGCCCACTAGTCCTCCCCGACCAGCGCTGCCCGCAGGTCCCGCACCACCTCGTGCTCCAGCCCCACGGGCCGGCCGGGCGGTGCCTTGAGTGGCCAGTGCCCTTCCCTGCTCTTCTGCCGGGACCGCTTGTGGCCCTGGGGCTGTGGCAGAGGCTGTCCCAGGGGCCCAGAGTGGGGCAACTGGCGGGAAGTAGCCAGAGCTTCTCTTGGGTTGGCCTCTGCTGGGTGCCCCCGGCGGCCATGCTGAGCTCCTGGGGACCCTGAGGAGCGACTTCTCCTGCTCCTTCAGCCAGGGCTGGACGTCCAGGGCCCCGGCAGCGGGCTGTGTGGCCGGCGGGTGGCTGGCCAGCACCTGGGCCCTGCGCCGCGGTGCAGGGTGTGTGTCTGACTCCCGCCAGCAGGATCTGCCCTGGGGGCGCGCGGCCTTGCCTGGGTGCTCCTGCTTGCCCTGCCGGCGGGGGCCCTGCAGAGATGGGGTGCCGTGAGACCCACGCAGGATCTCGACATCTCACCTCGGGGCAGGTACGACCCCCACACCTGAACGGGGTTCTTTGCTGGGAGCCGAGGACCCACAGACAAGGCTCTGGCTCCCAACGGCCTCAGACCCGGAGCTGGTCTCCAGCACCTACCGGGCCGAACTTAGACATGTAGTTCTCGACTCTGGCCAGGTCGGGTAGTGATTTCTCCCCTTCGCGTTCTCATCTGCGCAGTGGGGCCCTGCTCGCAGCAGGCCTGGGGGTCAGCGCCCGGCTTCCTGTGTGTCACGCGGGGATGGGGGTCTGAGTTCTCACTGCCGCCTGAAGCCAGAGCGGGCACTCAGAGCGGAAGGGACACTTGCAGTGGGCGGTCTCAGGGTCCTGGGTGGGGACCTTAACCAGCACCCACTGCCCCAGAGGGAACAGGAGGAAGGCCATCGAGGATGGCACAGCCCCCAGCCAGCCCCGGGGGCCCCCAGCAAAAGCCCAGCACCGCTACAGGGGTGCCCTGCAAGGGTCAGGAGAGCTGCGGCATTACTGCCTGTGGCAGGGAGAGGGCCAGCGTGGATGGGACAGGGTCAGCGCACTGGGACAGGGTCAGCTCAGGCCCTCCAGACTGCCCACTCACCGTGACATGCCCAGAGTGCCAGCGCATAGCGATGGAGGGTCTCGGGGACAGTCCACCACTGACTTCCCTTTGAACCTCACCCGCCTCTCAGACACCGAAGACACACAGCTCCAGCCAGAGAGGTCCTGAGATGGTGTGTCCTCACCCTGGTGGCCAGCCGTGCCCAACCCCTCAGCCAGCAGCCTGATCTCTGCGCCCAGCTTGGGCCTCTGTCCTGAGGGCACAGCCCTGAGGCCTTGCAGGCAGCAAGCGGTGGGCGGGGCTGCTCCCACCGAGGACAAGCCTGAGGACGGAGCCGGACCCTCGCCCCTCGCGTGACACGTGTGCATGGCCTCCTGTGGCCCCCCGGGGTCCTCTGGGAGCCCAGCCTCCAGACTGCAGCGAGGGGGCTCCCGGTCTGAAAGAGCGACTCTCATCCACTCACCCACCTCCTGACCACACGGACATCCCGCCCTCAGGGGACGGGGCACGGACCGGTAGCCAGAGGCTCAGGGCGTGTGCGCTGTGGGGACAGGGTGTGAGGGTGGGGGCTGCCAGGGTGTCTGAGCAGGGGAGCCCCTCACCCTGGCCTGCGGGGCGACTCTCCTTCCTCCCACAGGAAGACTCGGGGCTGACGGTCGGCTTCACATGGAGGGTCTAGGTGCTGCCACAGGAGCGGCTCACGGGGGCGTCGACGGCCTGGTGGATGGCGTGCTGCAGGCTGGACAGGGCCTGAGGACGGCCACGAAGTCACTGACGGGCGGCCCTCCGCGGCCTCCGGGCGACTGCCCCCACACACACCCGTCTCGGCGACCTTTCATCCCCCCGAACCCAGCTTTGTGCGTGCCCCGGGCCTCCTGGCCACAGCCGGGCTGTTATTGGGATCCCATCTCGGGGTGCTTAAATTTGAAACCGAATCTGTGTTCAGAGCCCTCAGCGGTCAGATGTCATGTGCTGCACAGGCTGGCAGGGGACAGGGTGCTGGTGCCCCGCGGCCTCCCCGCCCGCCCCAGGGAATCCATCCTGAGCCAGAGGACTGGAGGGGTCTGTCAGAAACGTGGACAGTGGCTCCTGGAACCACCTGCCTCCTGGGAAAGGCCCCTTCCCTCCAGAGACGGGGCACCAGGGGCTGCCCATAGGTGGTGGGCACGTCACTCCCTGGTGGCCTGGCCCCTGTGATTGAAGCTGTGGAGCGTGAGCGTCCACTCCTGGTGGCTGTCCTCCTCCACAGGGATGTTACACTGTAGCACCTGCGGGGACACGGAGGCGGGCGGGATCACCCTGGGGTCCAAGGGCCTTCCTGTCCCCCACCCCGGAAGACCAGCCCTTCCCCCAGCTCCAGGCGGGTTTCTGTTCCCTTCCCATGCCCGGGAAGCACCTCAACTTCTCTGGTGTCACGGTGCCCAGTTTGGACTGAATCCACAGTGACACGCCCACCCCCGCCATCCGTGGCCTCCCGAGGGCTGCATGGAGCAAAGGCCTAGGTTGATGCTAAGGTGCTTCTCGTCCATCTCTCGTGGGCGCTCCCGGCTTGCTCTCCATCGAGCTGCAGATCTGTCCTGCACCACCGCGGGTCTCAGCCTTCCCAGCGGGGAGCGCTGCGGGAGGGAGGAGAGGGTTGGGAAGGATCCCTCCTGGGCCCAGATGGGGACGCAGGCAGCAGGTGCAGTAGGTGTGGCCAGAAGGCCACAGAGGCCTCGCCAGCCTCTGACCCCCTCCACTGAGGCCTCACCCGAGAGCCCACCCTTCAGAGCCATGGGCACCGCAGTCTCCACCAGGCTAGCCAGGGCCAGGTGTGGGGCCCAGGTGTGCCATCCCCGCATGGGCACACAGAGTGAGAAGGTCCCTGGCAGGCCAGTCCCAGGCTGAGGGGCACCTGCGAGGGCGACTGCCTCTTCCGGCTCCCCCTCCCCATCCACACGGTCCAGTTTCCCCTGGACGCCAGGACCCAGAGGCGTGTCCATGTGGTGCATGTCCGCTGGGCAGCACCTCGTGCCCAAGCTCTGGGGATGGGTGGACGGCCAGTGCCCGTTTATTCTCTGGGACAGGAGCCCAGGCCTGTCCCAGCTCAGCAGGTGCTGACAAGGGCTCACCCCCCAGCCGCTTGTGGCGCCTCCCGCGACAGCAGGGGCAAGGGCTGGGGGGTGCCTGCCAGGCAGAAGCCCCTTGGCCTCCTCAGCCCATCTCAAGACCAGCTCCAGAAAGATGGGATCCCTGCCCATCCGGAGGGTGGTATAGGGAAGGCAGCCGCAGAGTAAGGTTCACAGTCCCCAAAATGCACAGACGTGGACGACGTGGGGAAGGAAGCAGCAACAGTGCGATCAGGGAGGCCCCCTTGGATCAAAGGGTCCCCGGTGGCATGGACGCTGGCCACCCCAGGAAGCAGAGCCCTTCCCAGGGTGGCTGTCGGGTGGCTGGGTACCCGGGGCTGCCCAGACGTCTCTGGCTCTGAGCCAGCAGAGGGAGGAAGGGGAGGTCGCATCTGCGTGCAGACACGGGCCCCCTGGCCTCACAGCTGGAGTCCTCGGGAACCTACGGCTGTACCATTTCTGCTGACAGGCCACTGGGGCCCCCATGTCTCTGGGGCCGCAGACTCCAGCCTGGGGTCCAAGTTGGCGAAGAACCCAGGGACACCCCCCAGGAGGGCACCCAACCCCCCCGGATGTGCGGGCTCCCCCGGCAGTAACAGGGGTGGAGTGGGCCTCCGTCTGCCACAGCCTGGTTAGGGTCCTAGCAAGGGATGGTGGAAGGTTCCCGTCGGACCTATTGCCACCCCCAGGCCATGGGCAGGGGAGGGACAGGACCCCACTCCCATCCGCACATGGGCCTGAAGTCAGCGCCACGGTGGTGGGGGAGGGACCCCGCTCCAGCTCTCCTCCTGTTGCCCAGACAGACGGGGGTGAGAAGCCTTCCCACGGGGCACTCCAGGCGACAACCCGCTGGCCGGGGCACGTCGGGTGTGGGCAGCTCAGGGGCCACTGTGCGCCACCGAGCAGCCTCGTCCCCGGTCCCTCGTGGTGTGGCCAAAGCATCGGGAGCCCCCAGGGGCGGCCTGGCAGCCTCCTCGCGCTGGCCCAGGCCCGTGGGGAACCACAGGCGCCAGCCTGAGGCACCGGGCTCCTCAGGGGGCAAATGGAGGCCCGTGCGTGGGTTCTGGGTCCCCAGCCCCTGCCGCGCTCTCAGGTCGCCCGGTGAGAGGTCCGGTGCCGCCGCCAGGCCCTTCCGGCACCCTCCCGCCCACACCGTCGTGGGTGGCCTGTGTCCACCAGCAGGAGGAGAAGGGGCACGGGCCGTCTTCGAAGCTGGAGAACGCAAGGTGTCACGCCTCTCCGGCGTCTGTGTTCTGCACTCGGGGCCCAACAAAGAACAAAGCAAAAATCATGAAAAAACCTGGAATGTTCATCCACATGTACAAGCTTCAGGGGGAGGTGCTGAAGAGAAACGTGAAATGCACCGAAAATACTTGGGCCCAGGGAAACAGAGGCCCCCTTCACCCTGGGTGCCCACTGGCCTGGGTTTGGGGAGGACCAGCCCAGATGGCCCCCTCCACGTGAAGAAGGGGGTCCCCGGGGAGGGCGGCCCAGAGGGACATCCGTGGGCTGAGGGGCAAGTGCACAGCAGGTGCGTCCGGCCGCCGGGAAGGAGCCTGGCCCGGGCTGACAGGCCACAGGCAGCAACCATGTGGGGTCCTGGCAGGACCGGCCAACCCCGCAGGGCGAGCTTTGGCTGCAGTGCTGAGGAGCCCAAGAGCAGGTGGGGCCCTTGTGCCGCTACAGGGGGCCCCGGGGGTCCGAGAAGCCCAGCCTGGCCCCACCTGTGGCACGGGGCTGAGCTCCCGCCCCAGTGGATGTGAAGGTAGGTGCCAGCCACTTCCCCAAACCTGGTTTGGGGTTAACCTTTTTCTGCAGGACAGAGCAAGCTGTGAGGCTGAGGCCCCGCCTCTGTGACGAGCGAGGGGGCGTGGGGTATCCCGGGACGTGGCCTACGTGGGGCTGGCCTCCCCCAGGGAAGGACTGGGCACCGGACGGTTATGTCCACAGAGCGTGAGGACAACGGAAATCATGTCACAAAGGGTGGTTGGCTGAGGCCCCATCAGACTTCCCCCGCGGGACCCAGCTGGGTGGACAGGAACCTGCCCACTGGAAGGTCCCCGGGGCTCTGACCACCCTGCTCCACGCATCCCTCAGGGCCCCTGCCAGGCTAAGGGTCCGCGTGCTCAGAGCCGGCAGGATTCTAGAAGCTTCTGCCATGACCCAGCCCTCTGCTCATCCTGCTACAATCCCGGAAGTAAAGAGGACAGCAGGACCTGTGCCCCGTGGACAGGAGGACGGACCCAGGGCGCACAGCAGCTCTGCAGAGGGCACTAAGGTCCCCCATGAGGCAGCCAGAGCCCCAGTGCTGCCTCCACGGCTGCACTGGAGCCCACAGTGGGTGAAGGGCGTGGGACCCAGAGGCCGGAGCACAGACCCTCGGCTGGTCTCCCGCAGGAGTGAGGTCGTACCCCAGGAGGGACGCAGTTGTCACCAGTGGGGGTGGCACCAACGTGGGTGCCGTGGTGTGGAGCGGCCACACCAGCTCGGCCACCTTCCGTGACAGAGCTCCTTCCACCCCGATGCCAGAGCACACAGGAGTCCCCCGGAAGCACAGAGGGTGTCAAATAGGGAAAAGGGTGTCATTTGTGGGGAAAAGTAACAATGGAGAGCCAGGAGACAGAGGCAGGTGGGCGGGCGGGGGTGGGGGACGCTATGGGATGGAGTCTCGCTCGGAGGAACCGCCAGGGCTGCTTGGAAGCCTGCAGCTCTGTTTCTGCGGCGGGACAGTTTCAGACGTGCTCAAGGTCCCGACACCCGAGCGCTCCGCCCCGAGGGCCCCCCAGGTTCCGCAAGTGGCCATCCGGCCCCGAGACCGCAGCTGCCCGGGGAGGGGGGCGGCAGGCTTGCCCGGCGGGTGCAGATGCCTTCCGGCTCTTTGTTGCAGAATTACAAGGCTGCAGGCTCCGCGAGAGGGGCCTTTCCGGGTTCCATCCGTCGGTACTTCTCCGTTAGGGCTGTTTAATCAGAGTGTGTAATCACCCAGTTTGGAATTTATGTCTAGAAACGCAGTAATTTGGGGATCAAAGGGTCTCTTGAAATAAACATGTCCATCTGTCCACACACCAGAGCTCTGCTAGAACTTACTTCCCAGATGAGGCCGGGCAACAGAAAGGACCCTGACCCCCGCCCCACTGTCTCACCCTTGGCGTGATTCGCCATGCTTTGGCTTGTTTTATTAAGGAAAGATACGGATATGTTACAAACCCCACTTACCCTGGTCTAGGGAGGTTAACAGCACCCCCTCCACCCTCCAAAACACCCTGATCCCTGAGAGAGTCCCCAAGGACCCCATACTTGGACCTTGCTGGGGGGTGGCTGCCCAGCGTGTGCTGGGAATGGCCAAAAACCTGCAACACGGGGGTCGGGAGTGCCCACCCGGGACACCCGTGGGAGACTCAGCCCGGCAGCCCTCCCACGTGCGCCATACCAAATTAGTGCATGCGCTCCCCGAGACGTCAGGGAAGACGTCCTCACCAGCCTTCGGTGAGAAGCCGGGGGCCAGGACCCCCCACACACCTGGAGACAGGTGCTCGACGTGCCTGACCTTCCCAACCCCGCTGCTGTCCTCTCACCTTGCTGGCCGAAGAGGGCCCAGAACACAAACAGGGCTCCCGTCCCCCAAAGGCCTGGGCCGTTGCCCCCTCTCCCCCACCGACCCTGCGCCCCGCCCCGCCTGTGCAGACAAAGGTTTTTTTTTTTTCTTATTTAATCATTTTTTAAATTTATTTTCAGCATAACAGTATTCATTGTTTTTGTACCACACCCAGTGCTCCATGTAGTCTGTGCCCTCTCTATTACCCACCCCACCTGGTTCCCCCAACCTCCCACCCCCCCACCTCTTCAAACCCTTCAGATTGTTT
>PJEN01002723.1:0-11165 GCA_004024605.1 Pteronura brasiliensis
AAAAAAAAAAAAAAAAAAAAAAAAAAACAAGAGGCAATACTGACGGCTAGGGACCTAATCAATACGGACATTGGTAATATGTCAGAACTAGAGTTCCCATTTACAATTGCACCAAAAATCATAAGATATCTAGGAATAAACCTAACCAATGAGGCAAAGAATCTGTTCTCAGAAAACTATAAAGTGCTCATGAAAGAAAATGAGAAGACACAAAGAAATGGAAAAACATTCCATGCTCATGGATTGAAAGAACAAATATTGTGAAAATGTCTATGCTACCTAAAGCGATCTACACATTTAATTCAATCCCTATCAAAATACCATCAATTTTTTTCAAAGAAGTGGAACAAATAATCCTAAAATTTATGTGGAACTAGAAAAGAGCTCGATTAGCCAGAGGAATGTTGAAAAAGAAAGCCAAAATTGGTGGCATCACAATTCCAGACTTCAAGCTCTATTACAAAGCTGTCATCATCAAGACAGTATGGTACTGGCACAAAAACAGACACACAGGTCAATGGAGCAGAATAGAGGACCCAGAAATAGACCCTCAATTCTATGGTCAACTAATCTTCGACAAAGCAAGAAAGAATGTCCAGTGGAAAAAAGACAGTCTCTTCAACAAATGGTGTTGGGAAAATTGGACAGCCACATAAAGAAGAGTTAAACTGGACCATTTTCTTAGACCACACACAAAAATAAACTCAAAATGGATGAAAGACCTCAATGTGAGACAGGAATCCATCCAAATCCTTGAGGGGAACACAGGCAGCAACCTCTTTGACCTCAGCCACAGCAACTTCTTCCTAGAAACATTGCCAAAGGCAAGGGAAGCAAGGGCAAAAATGAACTGTTGGGACTTCATCAAGATCAAAAGCTTTTGCACAACAAAGGAAACAGTCAACAAAACCAAAAGACAACTGACAGAATGGGAGAAGATATTTGCAAATGACATATCAGATAAAGGGCTAATAGCCAAAATCTATAAAGGTCTTAGCAAGCTCAACACCCAAAGAACAAATAGTCCAGTCAAGAAATAGGCAGAAGACATGAGCAGACATTTCTGCAAAGAAGACCTCCAAATGGCCAACAGACACATGAAAAAGTGCTCCACATAACTCGGCATCAGGAAAATACAAATCAAAACCACAGTGAGATATCACCTCACACCAGTCAGAATGGCTAAAATTAACAAGTCAGGAAACGATAGGTGTTGGCAAAGATGTGGAGAAAGGGGAATCCTCCTACACTGTTGGTGGGAATGCAAGCTGGTGCAGCCACTCTGGAAAACTGTTTTTGGAGGTTCCTCATAAAGTTGAAAATTGAGCTACACTATGACCCAGCATTCGCACTATTGGCATTTACCCTAAAGATACAAAATGTAGGGGTGCCTGGGTGGCTCAGTGGGATGGGCCACTGCCTTCAACTCAGGTCATGGTCCCAGGGTTCTGGGATCGAGTCCCTCATCGGGATCCTTGCTCGGCGGGGAGCCTGCTTCTCCCTCTGCCTCTGCCTGCTCGTGCTCGCTCTCGCTCTGTCATTCTTTCTGACAAATAAATAAATAATAAATAAAATCTTAAAAAAAAAAAAGATACAAAATGTAGTGATCCAAAGGGGCACATGCACCCAAATGTTCATAGCAGCAATATCAACAATAGCCAAACTATGGAAAGAACCTAGATGCCCATCAACAGATGAATAGATAAAGAAGAGTGCTATATATATATATATATATATATATATATATATATACATACATACAGTGGAATACTATGCAGCCATCAAAAGAAATGAAATCTTGCCATTTGCGACGACGTCGATGGAACTAGAGGGTATTATGCTGAGTGAAATAAGTCAATTAGAGAAAGACAATTATCATATGATTTCCCTGATATTAGAAACTTGAGAGGCATAGTGGGGGGTTTGGGAGTTAGGGAAGAAAAAAAAATGAAACAAGATGGGATCAGGATGGAGACAATCCATAAGAGACTCAATCTCACAAAATAAACTGAAGGTTGCTTGGGGGAGGGAGGTTAGGGATAGGGTGGTTGGGTTATGGACATTGGGGAGGGTATGTGATATGGTGAGTGCTGTGAAGTGTGTAAGCATGATGATTCACAGACCTGTACCCCTGGGGCAAATAATACATTATATGTTAATAAAAATAATTAATAAAAAATGAAAAAACAAAAACAAAAACCTCTGACAGTTTTCTGCAGAGGATATCAGGAAGCCAGGTAGTTTTTAGAGACAAACATAACCCGAGCCTTAACAACATTCTTTTAATCCTTGAATCTAGTCCTCCCTGAAGCAGTGATGGTCTCTGGACTTCACAGTAATGTAGGCAAATGAATTCCCTTTATTGCTTTCCTACTGTGCGCTGGGTTTCTGTCCGTTTCAGTCTAAGGAGTACTTGTGAATTTAGCATCATTGTCCTGTAAGGTGACTGATACTATGCAATGTTTTCTTTCAGCCATGATATTCAAGTCATTTGTGAAAGACTTTCCATTTCTGGTGAAGGAACTGGCCATTTGAAACAACCAATGGGGTAAGTGTAACAATTCTGGTGTTTTTCTCTCCTTTTGTATCAACACTATGACTAGCCCAAAGAAGAATCAAATCCATTTATTCCATCTATAAATAAGTTTCTCTTGAAAGCAGGATTCCTTTTGTGGAAAACAAATTGAAAAGGAAACAAGTTATCCTATCCAATTTTTCTCTATCATCCAGGGCAGATGCTCTTTTCACTTCAGCAGAATGAAAAGGGAATCTGAGAAAGACTGGGAAGTCTCCTTACAGCGAGCCTTTTTTAATTTTTCTACTGCAAAGGATGAATTCACCCAAACTTCTAGAAGTGCAAAATGGATAGGCAGTGAAGAAGGCAATCACTTTGTGAGGAAAAATACTGGTGACTCAAAGAGTGAAAGAAAAGTAGAAATTCAACGAGAAAGTAAAATTGGTTAAAAAAGAAAACTAAAACTGGAAAATAACCTTACTCGGTATTTTCTTTGTTGTTCTTTCCTTTAACTTACATGAAGTGTGCTTTCCAATGACATAGTCATTCATCCATTAACCAAGTAGATGCAAAGTCTTCTCTGACCTAGGCACCAGGCGAATGCTGAGGATGCAACAAAGAGGAAGATACCTATAGAGTCTATCTGTTTATAAGAGTCAAAATTTGATTCTAGGAAGGAAAGGAAAGGGATATCAAACACCCACTTTATTATCATAGTATTGTTCTCTAGGCTCCCCAAACACTCTGGGCAATGGGCAAAGGGAGAAGGGTGCTTAGTATATCATTAAGCCTGTGAGGAAGGAAGACTGGAAGACACAGGACACCTAACTCAGGCCTGATTCTCAAGACTGTGGTGACCTGCTTTTATGACAACAGAGCTAAGCAAGGGGATTGTTGGGAAAGAGCTGCGTCCAAAGTTTGGTGGGGTAGAGGATGCATGAGTTATCCATGAGCCAGTTATGGACTCAGTGAAGGAGGCTGGTCTTACCCAGTGAGACCCCTTGAAGGATGTGGTGACTCCACAGAGGCGTGGGTTACTGGAAACTATCAAAGATAGACAAAGGCAGACACTGATTAAAATGGTAAGGACAAATTTTAACCAGTAATATACTGTCCCAGTAAGGAAAAGAGTCCACTGTGAACTGACCTCAACTACAGTTAACAGAAGGGACTGGGCATTTTAAAGGAAGGATAAAGGAATAGAGAGAGTGGAAGAGCAGGGGCTCCACAGAATCAGGGAAATGAAAATTGACAAAAAGCTTGTCTGAAACACATCTGAGTTCGTTAACTGGCCCTTATCAAAGTTAGAGTTCTACTTTTCCACAGGGTTTCTATCTTCAAGTGTTGCCTAGAACAAATAGTAAATTCTGGCAGCGTTGAGTTTTCTTAGGCAGGAGCTTTAAGCAGGGAGGCGGGTGGGGGGGATGGGGGGGTGGGGGTAGGGGAGTGAGGGGTTGGAGGGGGGAAGCTCTCCTCATCCTACGAAGGGAGCTTTGGAATGTTAGCAACTGTCAGTGTTTGTTCAAGTCTTTATAGATCAAGGTTGAAGCCTACTTTCTCCAGGCTCAGGGGCTCAGAGGAGCCTGGCCAGAGTTTGGTCAAGAAGAGACTCTGTCAAAACCAGGAGCTAAGGAAGGCTCATATGTGGCCAGTTAGAGGAGCCAGTAGGAGTCCACAAACACAGTTAGAAATTCTCAAAGTAGGAAGGGTTTTCTAAGTGTCTGGACCAGTACTCTGTGGAAGAGAATCATTATTTGGAATATGTCCAATCTAGAGGGCACCAGTGCCAGATTACAACTGTGTGAGAGCTGTCTGCTCCCCATCCTTGTTTCCTCTCCCCATCCGCTGTCTCAATGAAGTAAGAGGAGGCAATTAAATTCAGGGCAGGGAAATAGTAGGAAAAACACTGATCACACCCCTCCCCCCACCGAAGGTTTAAAACCTGAAACGATTAAAGTTTGAGTGAAGAAAAAAACGTGAATTGGTGAGAGCCTGGAATATAGATGATCTGAAAGTGATGGTGAAAATAGTATGGAATATGCCTGAGATTTTGTCCTGAGAAAGACAAGAACCATTATAGAGAGAGAGTTTAAATGCAGAACACTGAGCAGGAATAAAGTTGTTTACTGTTTGCACCCTACAAGAACCATTCTGGAAAGAGGGTTTAAATGCAGAAACCTGAGCAGGAATAAAACTTTATTCCTGTTTTCTGTTTGCACCCTACCAAGTCTAGTTTATTTATTAAACTATTTACACACCCTCCTCTACTACTTCGTCTTCCAAATATTCCCCTAAGAGAGACTCTATTTCCACAGGGTGCAAGGGTGCTGAAGCACAGGGTGCTTATGCAAATGTTTATGCTTATGCATGGGTGGGAGGTTTCCTGGTGTCCATTATATTCTGAAAGGGGTCTGTTGATTCCAAAACAGGAAGCTCTTACACTAGGCCACTGGGTCTCAGCTCCACATACCTACATCCTTCTCCTTTTGTTAATCAGAAATATTTTATGTTGTCCCCTTTACTGTAATAAACTGGAAGTAAGTTAGAATAAAATGCAGTTCAATGTGTAAATGCTTAGTTCCAGTTTCATTGAAATGCATAATGTTGCACTCATCTGTTTGTAGAGGAAAACAAAAAGACCCGCAACAACAACAACAAAAACCAACAAACAGGCCCCAAATGGTACCCTAAGTCCCACCTCGCCAGAGACTAAACTTGATTACATTTGACTCTCCCAGAAATGGAATCTTAAACCAGTCACTGGGGAGTTGCCCAATGAGCACTAGTTAGGTAATCTGCCTGATGCACCCCTGCCAACCCCTAAGGGCAAGTAACCTTGCAATAACCACCCCCCTTTATTGTCTACTATAACTTCCTTGTTCCTCCTCCCTTTTGCCTGTACAAGTCTTCATTTTCCTCAGCTCCTTGGAGCAGTTCTCTCTGCTAGATGGTATGCTGCCCAATTCGAATCCATTTTAGGTCAGATAACTCTTAAAATTTTTACTATGCCTCAAGCTTATCTGTTAACAGTCCCACATCTGGAAGTGTTGACTGCAAAAACTACAGATGCAGTGTAAACCAAGTGCATTATATTGACTTAAGTAATTTTAGCTGATGTGTTGTTAGTAGTATTATTTCTTAAAGTTCTGAATGTTTCCTGGTAAAGATTTTCCATGAAAGGAAGTACAGTTTTCTTTCAGTTTACTTGGTAATTGTATTCAATGTGCATTATAGTTGCATAGAAAATGGCTAGTTTCAGTCTCTTATAAAGGAAAGTAGACTGAGACCCTTGGGTGGTTCAGTCAGTTAAGTGTCTGCCTTTGGCTCAGGTCAGGGTCTCAGGGTCCTGGAATGGAGCCGCACATCAGGTTCCCAGCTCAGCACAGAACCTGCTTCTGCCTCTCCCTCTGTGCTTCCCAGCTCATGCTCTTTTTCTCAAAGAAATAAAAGCCTTAAAAAAAAAAAAAAGAGGTTAGATTGATAAAATTTAGGTTTACTAAGTGCTATCTTTTTAACAAACAAAAACACCCTCCCAGATCACCCTCAGGGCATAAGCCTGCCATTCAGTGTTCAGGAACTGAGCAGGTCCATGAAGGTCGTTATCCCCACCTTTCCCTGAGGCCTTCTCGGTTCTTCCCTAGTCCACCTTCCTTTCTTTTCCTTACTGAAGGGAAATTCATGGACTGGATGGAAATCTCTTAACAGTATTTTTCTTTTAGAAATGCTAAGGAATTGAGGAAATTGCTAAATCTGATTACTTAATAAAGGGATGTGTGTGTGTGTGTGTGTGAGAGAGAGAGATCTATCGATCGATCCTGGGTGGGCACAAACTAAAGAGAAATTTTTTTTTTTTTTAAGATTTTATTTATTTATTTGACAGACAGAGATCACAAGTAGGCAGAGAAGCAGGCAGAGAGAGAGGAGGAAGCAGGCTCCCCGCTGAGCTGGGATCATGACCTGAGCTGAAAGCAGAGGCTTTAACCCACTGAGCCACCCAGGCGCCCCTAAAAAGAAATCTTGATTGAATTTTGTAAGCTCTAATACTCCCCAAGTCACTGCGTACTCATCACTATAAAAGAGTAAAAGAGCATTCTCCACCATTCCTTTATATGGGTTTTCTTTTCAGAAGATTATCTCTCTATACTAGAAGGACTCTCCTGTAGAACCATGCTGATTGGCCCCATTTATTGCAAGTTTACAAACATCTAATTTCAGTTCTCATGGATCTGTGTGCTTTCCTGGGACCAGCTTCTCCCAATTCACTAAGCCCTGGTTCCTTACTCCTTTCTTTAGACCTTCTAACCGATCCATCACTCTCCTGAAAAACTCAGTTGCTTCTCTCACTTGTCAAAAAAACTTTCTGTATCAGCCTGCGTCCTGGCATCTCATTAAGGAGGAAAAAGAACGGAGACCAGAGATGGAGTGCTGAATGAAAAGTTTTTACTGCTGAGCAAGTGAACCCCAATCCAGCTGAGTCTAGACTCTAGGGGATGCAGTCTGGGGAAAGGGAAAATGGTGTCATGCTTTAAAGTAAAAAAACCACAAACTGACTCTTTCCTGTATTAGGACAGTTGCTGTGAGCAAACACCAACCAGGCAGGGCTGGAAGGGATCACAGACTGAGACTTTGTGGGGTTCTTGCCTCAGGGGCATAACCTCCAAAGCCTCAAACCCCCATTTGAGAACCCTTCCTTCAGGTGAAATCTCCATGCCATGATGTAGAAAGAGCTAGAAGTATAATTTTAACCACTCAAGAAGTCCACCTATGTCAGTGGGAATAAACAAACCAGCAGGAATTCCTATAGAGATAACTTTATGACTTATAAGTTGGGTGAAGAAATAAATTTACCAAAAGCATTCTGCTACCTGCAGACCCAAAGGAAAAGTAAAGTTGTTTTGTTTTATTTTATTTTATTTTTAAAGATTTTATTTATTTATTTGACAGAGAGAGAGAGATCACAAGTAGGCAGAGAGGCAAGCAGAGAGAGAGGAGGAAGCAGGCTCCCTGCTGAGCAGAAAGCCGGATGCGGGGCTCAATCCCAGGACCCTGGAATCATGACCCGAGCTGAAGGCAGAGGCTTTAACCCACTGAGCCACCCAGGTGCCCCAGTAAAGTTGTTTTATGAGAGTGGATATTTTATAAGTGAATGGTTCTGCCTATTAGAATAGCGAAGTTCTGAAACATGCTCACATGACATTAAAAGTGTTGCATAAATTATTACCATTGTGTTGTAATGTTTGATTGTCTTAAAGTGTTACCTTTTTGCCTTTGTGTCAAGTATCCTTTTATGCCCCTCAGCTTATTTTGAAGGACCTGAGAACACTTGTTCTCAAGAGCAATGCTCCCTCTACTTTCCGATTCTACCTCCTTAACCTTTATAAAATCTCTGGAAGATTGGTTCATTTTCCCTTTGCTAAAAAATGGGTACTGACATTTTCAGAGTAATTACTTCCAGGCTGTTAAATTATGGGTGATTGTTTTGCTATTTTATATTTTCCAGATGTTGAACAACAAACATCTGTTTTTATCTTTTTTTAATTTTGAGAGCTATTAAAAGTACAGACAAGGGCCGACAAAAACAAGATGATACTTGCATCCCCATAACCTAGAGCTCATTTATAATGTTTATAATTTACAGGGTAATACAAAATTAGTATATGTTACAGAATGGGATCCATGAAGTTTGCCTACAGGAGAGCTTCAAATCTAATCTGCGGCCTTTCAGCCTAAGCTTCATCTCTTTGTGCTACTCATTTTTTTGTTTTTTTCACTTTTTCTGATTAGAAACAGTATCTTGTAGAGTGTAAAGAGACAGACTGATACTGGAATCCTAAAAGATAAGTCATTACTAAATGTGTAAAAAGTAAGATAGGATTTTCTCAAACCCAGCTGCTCTAGAGAGAGCAAAATCACAGGTAAGGGATAATTTGAAAAGATGAAGATGCCTTTTCTGTGAGAAGAGGCAGAGCCTGGAAAACTACTGCAATATTTGGGATGTCATTTGCAGTTAAATTAAATTTTTTTTTAAAGATTTATTTATTTATTTATTCGAAAGAGAGAGATCACAAGTAGGCAGAGAGGCAGGCAGAGAGAGAGAGGAGGAAGCAGGCTCCCCACCAAGGAGAGAGCCCGATGCGGGGCTCGATCCCAGGACCTGGGATCATGACTTGAGCTGAAGGCAGAGGCTTTAACCCTCTGAGCCACCCAGGCGCCCCAGTTAAATTAAATTTTATAAAAAAATTATTCTATTTTTAAATTGGATGGGATATTTAATAGCATTATGAGTTGCAGTAGACATTCTCTAACTGGCAGCTCTCTTTCCTAACCCTGTCACTATTTGATGTTCTGATTTCTTTTTCTTTGTCTATGCTGTTTAGTTTAAACTGAGATACATTGACATTTAGGAATGCCCAAATCTTCAATGTATAGCTCAATGACTTTTTAACCTATGTCTACACCCATGTAACTACTACCTAGGCATGATATGGAATATTTCCTTCACCACAGAAAGTTCTCTTGTGTCCATTCCTGGTAACCACCAACCTCCCACCAGGGTTTGCCACTATTCTGATTTCTGCCACCCTAGAATAGTTTCACCTATTTGTCTTTTCTGGAACCTCGTAAAAATGGACTCAAACCGTGTGTATTCTTCTATGTCTACTCTGCACGGTATATCTGAGTGTTATCCCTGCTGGTTGCAGCTGTTCTTTTTTTTTTTTTTTTTTTTTTTTTTCTTGTCGTGTTGCTGGTATTCTATTATACGAATGCATCAGAATATGTTTAGGGGCACCTGGGTGGCTCAGTGGGTTAAAGCCTCTGCCTTTGCTTAGGTCATGATTCCAGGGTCCTGGGATCAAGCCCCACATCGGGCTCTCTGCTCCACGGGGAGCCTGCTTTCTCCTCTCTCTCTAACTGCCTCTCTGCCTACTTGTGATCTCTGTCAAATAAATAAATAAAATATTAAAAAATAAAATATTAAAAAAAAGAATATGTTTATTCATTCACATGCTAATGGACATTTGAGTTGTTTCCAGTGTGGAGCTATTATAAATTAAGCTGCTGTGAACATTCTTATACAAGTTTTTATGTGGACATTTGTTTTCATTTCTTTTGAGTAAATACTTAAGAGTGGAAATGGTGGGTCATATTTTACTTGAGCAGAAATTGCCACAGTCTGCCAAAATACTTACACACCCACCAGCAATGTATGATAATTCTTTTCTTTCTCTCCTTTTTCTTTTTTGTTTTGCCCCCTTGTTTCCCAGCCTCATAATCATTTCCATATAATTGGAAGAGGGCTTCTAATTTAGGGTTGAACTGTGTTCATAGCTAGAATACAGAAAGAATTGAAAGTCTGGAGGTCCAAAGCAATTTAATTCCTAATAATATTTCAAAGAAAATGAGTGTGTGTGTGTATGCATTTGTGTGCCAAGAGAATGTTCTTAGATAATTCGTGGGGCAAACAGGAAAGTGGGAACTTTAGGAATATTAAGCGTGTTCTTTTACTCTGCATATTTCAATTTACTCTTTAAAACCAAGCTGTCCCAGAATAGTGTCAGAGATGATTTTTGTTTAAATTTTGAGATATTTATAAATGGCTATGATGTTCAACCTATATGCGAAATTTTTGGAAGAGATGGTTTAACAGATAGCGCCAGATAATATTATCTATTTTTATTGAATTTACTTAATGTTTTACTACCTGAGAGGCCTTCGCATTTCTCTTTTTTTCCCCACAAAATCTTCCTTGTTGTTCATTTCTTAAAGGAAAAAATATATATGTAGGTAAAATAACATTGCTAAGATTCTATGGAAGCAGAAGAGAGTTGCAGATGCCACAGCTGTGGTTACCCCACCTATCCCACTCCAAATGGGAAGCTGGGACTTAGAGGGTTGCTGGTCAACAGCAGTGACTGGCAGGGACCTGATCCAGAAGAGGGCAGCCAAGAGCTGCCTTAACTACTATAGAGAGAATCAGCTGAGACCTTCAGGGGTGATTATGAAAGTGTTTCTTGTCCCTTGTGGAAATTCCCAGAGAGATTAGACTAGTTTGGGGCCTGCTGAGCTCAAACTTGACTAGACTAGGAACAGAAGTTAATAGAGGAGGCTAGGAACCAGCTCAGGTACTCTAGAGTGAGATTAAGGAAAAGCAGTACGTTGCTGGCCTGTGTCAACATCAGGAACAAGAGATGATGAACAATCAAGATCCTTGAAAGGACAGGTTGGCTGGCAAGCTTTTTCTGTTTTTTCAAAAATATTTTTCCTTTAGGGGCGCCTGGGTGGCTCAGTGGGTTAAGCCGCTGCCTTCAGCTCAGATCATGATCTCAGGGTCCTGGGATCGAGTCCAGCATCGGGCTCTCTGCTCAGCAGGGAGCCTGCTTCCCTCTCTCTTTCTCTCTGCCTGCCTTTCCGTCTATTTGTGATCTCTCTCTGTCAAATAAATAAATAAAATCTTTAAAAAATATATTTTTCCTTTAAAAATATTCGTGATTGTTAGCATACACTGGAAATTACAACAAAAGTTTGTTTTAATAATGAGTTTGGGCGCTCTAACAGGGCTCAAAGCCAGAAGGAAGTTGTGATAGACCATTGCACCAGGTCTTAAGCTTCCTTTGGAGTATTTTCAGGAGTAAGGACTAATGCTTTTTTT
>PJEN01002723.1:11265-107860 GCA_004024605.1 Pteronura brasiliensis
TTTAAAGATTTTATTTATTTATTTGACAGACAGAGATCACAGGTAGGCAGAGAGGCAGGCAGAGAGAGCGAGAGAGAGAGGAGGAAGCAGGCTCCCCGCTGAGCAGAGAGCCCGATGCGGGGCTCGATCCCAGGACTCTGAGATCATGACCTGAGCCGAAGGCAGCGGCTTAACCCACTGAGCCACCCAGGTGCCCCAGGACTAATGCTTAAAAGCTCTCCAGATGCTACCTGAAGTCTGTGTCACGAGATCCAGACAGGATTGGCCTGAATGCTCACTACTTGCTGTGAGAAGTCTAAAGCCCTCTCTAAGATTTTTGTGCCTCACTGGGAAAGAGAGGCAGGTGTTGGTGTTAAGTTCTCATGGTCACCATTACCTGTTGAAAGCTAACCATTTAGGGTGGGCTTATGGACATTGGGAAGAGTATGTGCTATGGTGAGTACTGTGAAATGTGTAAACCTGGCGATTCACAGACCTGTACCCCTGGAGATAAAAATATATTTTTATAAAAAAGAAAAATAAAAAAGAAAGCTAACCATTTAGAACAAATCCTGGCACACTTTATAAGTGCCATCCATGTCTCTGTCTTCATTCTTCTTTCTTCTTCTCTTTTGTTTTCTCCTCCTTCTCTTTGTTACAGTTATGACTTCTGGCTGCTCTGAGTTCCTGCTTCCACTGAACATGGTCAGGTAATGGATTATCTCACTATTTCTTACCCAGGTTGTCCCATTCCGCACCATGTGAATCATTTTGTCATTTCCATTCCCTTTCTCAATTGATGCGCACTCATAACACCATCACTCCCCTCCTTCTGCTCAATACATACAGATGAGTATATCTGTTAACACAAAACACTTTTGTTTTTCTCAGAATTCAATGAAAATTTGGGGAGACAACTGGGGTGTGAATATTTATAGTTCAACAATGTAACTGTATTCTACTTGAAAACTGGGCACTTCTTTTTTTTTTATGACTGAACTAATGCTTCCACGAGGTTTAATTTTATTTATTAATTATTTATTTTAAGTAAGTTCTATGCCCAATGTAAGCTTGATCTCACAACAATGGATCAAGAGTTGCACACTCCACCAACAGAGCCAGCCAGGCACCCCGAAAATTAGGCATTTCTTAAAAGACCATTCCCTGGGAGTTGTTCTACTCAGTTCCCACCCATATAGGAGCTCAGCGATATGCTAGCTGGCTTGTTTCTCTGCTTGTTCTCTCCTGGGTCTCTTAGATCATTATCACCTCTCCTTCCTGGACTCTAGCCCCCAATGCAAATTCCTGTTCTTTATGCAGAACACAGTAGTTCTTGATAGTGTCTACTTCCAAGCTAATGTCCAGACCCACTTTTGCATATCCAAGCCCATCCAAATGTTCAGCAGGACAAAAAAAAACTTTATTTACCATGCTCCATTCTCCTTCTAAAGACATGCTGGTTATAAATTTCATTTTTTTTACCTCCTCTTTGCACAAGGCAGGAAGAGTGAGGGAGATTTAGCAGGAAGGTACCTGGAATAAAACAAAATGCTAGAGAAGTCACACATCCTAGGGAAGAGATTAACGTTTGGATGACAAGAATCTGCAGTAAACATGGCAGTTTCAGTCTGTCAACTCAAAACCTAGAGGAATTTGGTTTGTAGGGAACTGGGCACACTAAGAATTATACCCAAAATAAATCAAGTCAGTGGAAGTGTAGAAACAAATCCTCTTCCACCTCCAGATGAGGCTAGTAAGATAATCAACTAACTCCATGCAATTCCTAGGGGACTGATAAAGCTCACCCATATCTGTAAAGATTATGGGGCCTCACGAAGGGTTAAGAAAGAAACCCCAAATGTGAAAAATCCATGTGAAAGGGATTTACATAAGCAGTTATGGACCTAAAGATGCTCTGACACTCATGGTGTAATTAATAATTTTTCCATTCTTGGGGGAAACAAATGTGATTAAATACAAGTTATTGCTTCCTGTCACTATTAAGGGAGTCACACTAATCACTATGTGCCCCTTCCAGTGAGACAAACTGTACCAGTTGCTACAAGGGAAAAGAAAATGTAATGGTATTATAACATCATTGAAAATGTGTTTAAATATTGACTAAGTACAGGGGCGCCTGGGTCATTCAGTCAGTTAAGTGTCTCCCTTGGCTCAGGTCATGATCCCAGCGTCCTAGGATTGAGCCAGACGTCGGACTTCCTGTTCAGAGGGGAGCCTGCTTCGACCTGTCTCTTTTCCACTTCCCCTACTTGTGCTCTCTCACTCTTTCTGTCAAAATAAATAGATAAACAGCTTTAAAATTAAAGAAAAAAAATAACCAATACTACACAAATGTAAAATCAGTCATGTTTATCCAAAGTCATAATAGTTACAATAGTATAGAGCTCATGTAGAAAGACAAACAGACCAATGGAACAGAATAGAGAACTTAGAAATATGTGGAAACTTGATATTTGATAAAGACAGTACCACAGGGCGCCTGGGTGGCTCAGTGGGTTGAGCCGCTGCCTTCGGCTCAGGTCATGGTCTCAGGGTCCTGGGATCGAGTCCCGCATCGGGCTCTCTGCTCTGCTGGGAACCTGCTTCCTCCTCTCCCTCTCTCTGCCTGCCTCTCTGCCTACTTGTGATCTCTGACTGTCAAATAAATAAATAAAATCTTTAAAAAAAAAAAAAAAAAAAAAAAGACAGCACCACAAAGCGATGTAGAAAGGATTATTTCTTAGATAGCATTAGAAAACTGGCTCACTATACAGGGAAAAATCAACTTGGATACTACATTGTTACCATATGCAAAGGGGATTCAAAATGAATTTTACAGTCTACTAAGGTAACAGAAAATACAGACTATCTTTATGAACCAGATGGAAAGCTTGGTAAGTAAGACCCAAAAATACAAACATGAGATGAAAAATGGTTATTGCGGCTGCATGAAATTTAAGGACTCCTGTTCATTAAAGTACAAACTTAGGAGACAGATGACTGACTAGGAGAAGATATTAGCAATGATTCAAATTTACAGGACATTTAAACTAGAATATACAAAGGGCTCCTGCAAATCACTAGGAATAAAACCGGACACTGAATAGAAAACTGAATAAAAGATATGAATAGGAAATTTGAAGTAAGGGAAGACCAGAGGGCTAACAAATAATGAAGAGGTATTCAACCTCACCAGTAAGTAGATAAATAAAACATTAAAGCAAAAATGATACACATTTTTACATCCATCAGATGGGCAAAATTTAGAATGGGTCATACACATCAGTTTGGCAAGAATATGGGGAAGTAGTATAAACTGATACAGGTATTCTGGAAAGCAATCTGGCAGAATTCAGTGAAAATGAGTTAGTGTGTGTTTCAGACTCACTTATCTCAAAGCATGCATATCAGAGAAATTCCTGCATGGATCTAAAGGAGAGTTATACAATGATCTTCATTGCAGTGTTTTGGATAATTTTGAGCCAGACGCACATTAGGGATGCGTACATAAAATGGGGTGGATATAGGATGCTATGCAGGTATAAGCAGTTTTATACACACATAACACACAAACACACACACACAGCAATATGGGTGGATCATAAAAAACATAATGCTTGAGGAGGAAAGAAAGGAATAGAGCAGAATACATAACATATATCATTTATGTGAACTAAAACTCAGAGACATGCAGTGGAAAACTACATATTTTATAAGAAAATTAGCATGTTTTATAACATGTACCAAACACATTAGAGTGGGGGAAAGGAAAATGGGTTTAGGAATGGAGAGGTTTTTACTGTTGTTTTTTTCGTTGTTTTGTTTTGTTTTTTAGTGATAGCTGTTAAAAGAAACTTAAATAAACCAGTAATCAACATTACATATCTGGTCTCAATATTAGGCAATGAATTGGGAGGTATGATGAACTAAATTTTTTACAACTGAGGTCTGATATTAAAGGTAATGAATAAGTAAATGAAAAAAACATGTATTTACTGGAGACCTGAGTGAGATCTTTGGGGTCTGCAAGACCTTTGTTTTAAAGATTTTATTTATTTACTTGACAGAGAAAGAGATCACAAGTAGGCAGAGAGTCAGACAGAGAGAGAGGGGGAAGCAGGCTCCCTGCTGAGTAGAGAGCCCATTGTGGGGCTCGATCCCAGGACCCTGAGATCATGACCTGAGCCGAAGGCAGAGGCTTAACCCACTGAACCACCCAGGTGCCCACCTTAGGGTCTTTTCTAAAGGAAAAAAATAGGTCTGCTTGAGGTCCTAAGTACAGAATTTAGTTCTCTAAACTGAATTTGGCAACTGAAGAGGTTTGTATGCTTTTGTTATGACAATTAAAAGAACCAACTCTATCATCTTTCACGAGATCCAGAAACAATGTTCTTTTAATTTTATTGGTTTGCTTACGTTTTTCTTTTTTAATTTAAATTCAACTAATTAACTAGAGTGTATTATTAGTTTCAGAGGTAGAGGTTAGTCATTTGTCAGTCTTACATAAAATCCAGTGTTCTTTATATCCTGTGCCCTCCTTAATGTTAATTGTTTTTTCTGCCATCCCCCCAATCCCGTTCTTAAAATCTGTATCTTTTTGTCTAGGTGCTGTATGAGTTGTATATGTGCCTTCCACAAACAGATATCATGGAAACATGTCTTCAGAGGAAGAAATGATAACATCATGAACATCTCACAGTTCATGGCCTCTGTTTCCCACTGTGTAGTTAAGTTTGCTTCCAGAAGTAACTGCTTATAATTTTAAAATATAGAAAAGTAGAGATGCCTGGGTGGCTCAGTCGGTTAAGTGTGTGCCTTCAGGTCAGGTCATGATCCCAGGGTCCTGGGATGGAGCCCCACAAAGGGCTCCTTGCTCAGCAGGGAGCCTGCTTCTCCCTCTGCCTGCCACTCCCCCTGCTTGTGTTCTCTCTCTTTCTTTCTCTGACAAATAAATAAATAAAATCTTTTTTTTAAAGATTTTATTTATTTATTTGACAGAGAGAGATCACAAGTAGGCAGAAAGGCAGGCAGAGAGAGAGAGAAGTGGGGGGAAGCGGGCTCCCTGCTGAGCAGAGAGCCCGATGCGGAATTCGATCCCAGGACCCTGAGATCATGACTTGAGCCGAAGCTGGAGGCTTAACCCACTGAGCCACCCAGGCGCCCAATAAATAAAATCTTAATGAATAAATAAATAAAGTATAAAGTGTGGAAAAGTAATAAATTTAACCAAGCAGTTTTCAGGTATTATTGAAATTGCAGATTTCAAAATTCTCTCTCTTTTTCTCTTAGAAGACAGATTAAAGTGAAACTATTATGGTTAAAAATTAGAGCAAAATACAGTTGACCATGAACAGTGCAGAGGTTAAAGACTCCAATACCCTTCTCTCCACCCTGTGCAGTTACAAACCCAGGTATAGGGGCAACTGGGTGGCTCAGTGGGTTAAAGACTCTGCCTTCCTCTCAGGTCATGGTCCCAGGGTCCGGGGGATCCAGCCCGCATCGGGCTCTCTGCTCATCAGGGAGCCTGCTTCCCTCTCTCTCTCTCTCTATCTGCCTGCCTCTTTGCCTACTTGTGATCTCTGTCTGTCAAATAAATAAATAAAATCTTTTAAAAAAAATCCAGGTATAACTTTGACTTCCCCAAAACTTAACAATTAATAACCTATTGTCCAGAAGCCTTACTGATAACATAGTCAGTTATATGTCATATGCATTATATACTGTATTTTACAATAAAGTAAGCTAGAGAAAAGAAAATGTTACTCGAAAATCACGAAGAAGAGAAAATATATTTATAGTACTGTACCGTATTTATGGGAAAAAAATTCCCTGTGTAAGTGCACTGGTGCAGTTCACACCCATGTTGTTCGAAGTCCACCTGTAAAAAGAACTGATAGAATAAGATCAGTGAAGCTAAATCACACATGCACAGGGATCACAGCAAGGCACTTCCCAAATTAAAATTAATGAAAAATGAAATTAGGTAGATTCAGAATTTAACAGATGAGTTCAACCACTTGTACAAATGATACGACAAAAGAAATTGTCTTCAAATACTAACTGAAGATGTGGAAAATATCTAAAATCCAACCAAGGAGACTTGTGTTAACTTCAGGGACGCATGTTAAATGCTACATCTAAGAGAGTGTCAGCTAAAGATCAGAAACCCAAATGCCCAAAGGGACCAGGCAGATGATAGAAATATGTCTATCAAGCTGAATTTAAGCAAACAAACAAACAAACAAACAAAATCCAGGAACCTATGGGATGGAATAAAATATTTGCAAATCATAGATCCTGTAAGGGACTAATATCCAGAATATATTAAAAAAAAAACCTTCTATAGCTCAACAATAACCAAAAAAACACAAAAACAAAAAACAAACAAACAAACAAAAAAACAAATAAAAACAATCTAAAAATGGATAAAGGACTTGAACAGACATTTCTCCAAAGATCTACAAATGGCCAATAAGCACATGAAAAGATATTTAACATCACTAACCATTAGGAAAATGGAAACCAAAACCACATTGAGGTATTACTTCACGCCCATTAGGATGGCTACTATCTGAAAAGCAGAAAAAAAATGTTGGTGAGGATGTGGAGAAATTGGAATTTTTGTGCACCATTGGTGAGAATGTAGAGTGTAGCCACTGGGGAAAACAACATGGTAGTTCATCAAAAAATTGAAGATCGAATTACCATGTGATTCTACTTCTGGGTATATACCCCAAAGAATTGAAAGCAGGAACTTGAAAGATATTTTTACACACATGTTCATGGCAGCATTATTCACAATAGCCAAAAGGTGGTTACAGCCAAGTGTCCATCAATAGGTGAGTGGGTAAACAAAATGTGGTATATATATATTTTTAAGATTTTATTTATTTAGTTGACAGAGAGAGAGACACAGTGAGAGAGGGAACACAAGCAGGGGGAGTGGGAGAGGGAGAAACAGGCTTCCCACTGAGCAGGGAGCCTGATGCTGGGCTCACTCACAGGACCCCTGGACCATGACCCTACCTGAAGGCAGACGCTCAATGACTGTGCCACCCAGGCGCCCCACAAAATGTGGTATACTACGACAACATGAGGCCACTGAGATAATCCAGGATAATCTCTGTATTTTAAGTTCAGTTCATTAGCAACCAAAATCTGTTTTCCTTAATTCCCCCTTTCCAAAGAATATAATGTATTTACAGGTTCCAGGGGATAGAATGTGGACATCATTGGGGAGCCATTATTTTGCTTTCCCACAGACTTAAGTTGATACCATGTCTCCCTATCTCAGCAGTAAAGAGGGAGCACCAGCTAGCCATGGAGAGGATCCCCATAGTGTTGACAGGTGGACCTTTCATATACAGGTGTGTCTGTCTTTCATAGGGTATCTTTTTTACATAGATAGGTGTATCAGTCATTTTAATGACAATAGATATTAAAACCACCTAATTTTCCCTGTCCTAATTCCACATTAACCAGTTACCTTCTGGTTTTACCCAGGTGTTTATTTTTTCAAGATACAGAATACTCTGACAGGGCAATAGTAATGGCTTCTCCATTTGGCAGTTAGGTTTTTCATCATAAATTAATACCTTCAAGATGTAGGTTTAAGCTTCTTGTTGATTTTGTGGACAATGAGATGATGATTCTCTAGGTTGGTAGAGTTTTTTAACTTGAAGACTCAACTGTAGATAGTGGTAAATACAGTAAAATTCTGCTATTTTCTGTTACCCTTCTGCACATGGTTTGTCTCTTTCTCACTAGGCATTTCCTTTCTCTTTCTTTCTTTCTCTTTTTAAGATTTGCTTATTTATTTGACAGAGAAAGAGTGAGTGAGTGTGGGGAGGGGCAGAAAGAGAAGGGAGAGAGGAACTTTAGCAGATTCGTTGCTGAGCTCGGAGCTTGAGGACTGGGCTTGATCTTAAGACCCTGTGATTATGACCTGAGGTAAAACCAAGTGTTGGACGCTTAACTGACTGCACCACTCAGGGGCCCCTCCCTGAGCATGTCTTATAACCATAGCAAGGGTTGTCAGTCATCATAAATGGAAATTAAAATGAGTTATGACCTTTATACAGAGATGACATCGTAGGCAAAGGAGAACCGTGTCCCTTATGATATCAAAGCAAGAGCAAAGGCTTTGAAGATTAAGAAGGCCATGCTGAAAGGCGGCTGCAGCTCCCAAGAGGCCCAGTAGTTACCTGCCTCCCATGGTATTACGCACTGTGATTCCAAAGGAAACCAAAGAATCCAAGAATAAATTACATCACAATGCCATCATCAAGTTCTCCTTGACTGTAAAGAAGATGGAGAACAGCACATTGGTTTTTACTATAGATATCAAGGCCATCAATCCTCAGATCAAGCACTCTTTGAAAAAGCTGCATGACATTACGTGGCTGACGTCAACACCCTGGTCAGGCCTGAAGGAGCCCAGGAGACATATACTAAACTGGTCTCTGACTGTGGGGATTTGATGCTGCCAACAAAATTGAGGTCATCTTAACAGTTCTAAACAATTTTATCATCCAAAAAAAGTTGCAGGAGAGCCCATCATGAACAGAAAC
The DNA here is from genome assembly GCA_004024605.1 of Pteronura brasiliensis. NCBI lineage: Eukaryota > Metazoa > Chordata > Mammalia > Carnivora > Mustelidae > Pteronura > Pteronura brasiliensis. Next base: position 19,815 of record PJEN01002723.1, read on the forward strand.
CGTTATCCCCAAAAGAAAAATATCCAGGGCGCCTGGGTTGCTCAGTGGGTTAAGCCGCTGCCTTCGGCTCAGGTCATGATCTCAGGGTCCTGGGATCGAGTCCCACATCGGGCTCTCTGCTCAGCAGGGAGCCTGCTTTCCTCTCTCTCTCTCTCACTCTCTCTCTCTGCCTGCCTCTCTGCCTACTTGTGATCTCTCTCTGCCAAATAAATAAATAAAATCTTAAAAAAAAAAAAAGAAAAATATCCAATCTCTTTAATATATGCAGCTGATGATAATTTGAATATTACTTTCAAATTTCTACCCTTCTTTTCTGCTTATTCTTCCCTCATTCAGGCAGGTAGCTGGCTCTTTGCCTCTGCAACTGTGCAAAAAACACCAGCTTTTCAGACTTCCTGTCTTTATCTCCAAAAGCTTAATCAATCCCATAGAAGAACTCTGACATTTTTTTAAACTTTTTTATTTTAAAAGATTTTATTTATTTATTTGAGAGAGACACAGAGAGAGAGACAGCACAAGCAGGGGGAGCAGAGGTAGAGGGAGAAGCAGGCTTCCTACTGAGCAAGGAGCCCGAGGGCGCCCAATCCCAGGACCCTGAGATCATGATCCAAGCAGAAGGCAGACACCCAATCTACCAAGCCACCCAAGTGCCCTAAGAACTCTGGTATTTTTGAGCAGTAGAGAGCCTTATGATGCACCTGGATAGTACTCAGAAAATGCAGCAAGCCCTCCAAGAGGAATAACTGCATGGGACGTGTAGGGCAGGGATTGCAAACTCAATACTTAGTTCTGGCCTAGAGATGTCAGAAGAGAATGTAGATCTAGAGTTACCATATCTCTCCATTTTAAAAAACAAATAAGTCTGTATGTTGTAGGATAAATCTCCTGATGTTACATGTTGCAATTCACTCACATGTCTGAATGCCACTGTGTGGACCAAAATAAAAACATCTGCAAAGTCCTAGGTCTTGAATGTGATGTGACTGCACAGAGTCACTGGACTGGATTGAGTTATATGGACAGAAGCAAGGGCCAGCTCCACCAGCGCCTGCAGAGATGGACATTACCAGAGGACCCTATCCCACCCCTGCTTCTTTGACTGTGTTAGAACTCCCTTTTTGGCATATCCTAAGGGGAAACATAAAGAGTGAATGAGGGTTTTTTTTTTTTTAAGATTTTATTTTTATTTATTTGTCAGAGAGAGAGAGAGCACAGGCAGGGAGAATGGCAGGCAGAGGGAGAAGCAGGCTCCCTTCGGAGCAAGGAGCCGGATGTGAGACTCGATTCCAGGATATTGGATCATGACCCAAGCCAAAGGCAGCCGCTTAACCAACTGAGCTACCCAGGCATCCCTGAGATTCATTTCTTATCAGTCCAGCAGGATAGGACTCAAAGAAATAATTAAACTCATTCATAAGAAGTAACTGGTTGTAACGTATCTTTCAGATGTGAGTCTGTGGACTGAGATTCATGCCTGTTACCCAATTATAGATATCTACAACTTCCGTGATCAGGCCTATGTCCTATCTTATAACCTCTTTTCCACTTCAGTCCACCACATGCTAACTGAACTCAATCCCTCCATGTTCTTTGATGATAAAGCCAGAAGTGCCCAACTATAATCCGTCCCCTTTCTGTGCCCTCATATTCCCCTTGTGCTTTGTTTACTTAGTTCCCTCTCCTGGAACTGTAGTCAGAATTCTAGTCAGAATCCATCTTTCCCCTTGTGTTCTCAGAAGCACTTTGCCTTGCCTGTGCTGTGGCTCTTCGCAAAATGCTCTTGTACTACACGTGGTTATAAGTATGTTTCCTGCTGCTTGATGGAGTCTCTTCTCAGGATCTTTGCTTCTGCCGTGGTCTCAGCATATGGTTGAAAAAAAGACAACTGACTGCATTTGACTGGTGAAATGTGTTGTTGCTTAGGAGATTCAGTGATGTGACTTTTCTTAGAGTTTGAAAACCAAGCAGGAAGTTACATTTAACTAGTTTCTGTGCTGGACATTGTCACACAACACCTAGTTCCCCTTTCAGGAATGAAGACCTGATCCCTGCAACTGCCTGGAGCAGCTACGAGGAGTCAGCCCTCAGGTGTCCGCTCTCTTTGGTAGTTGCCTGGGTTTCAAGAAGATTCCTTATCTAAGATCACCTGTCTCTTCAGGGCTAGTCTGCTTCCAATGACTAACAAATGTGGGGCTATAAATGCCTGGTTCCCTCTCCTCAACTCGGGACAGTTCTGAAGAGTTCTCCGTCTATAGGACAACCTTGTAAGGCTAGTGAGTCCTTTGTTGGGCCTACGTCTCAAATCGACTTCCTAATCCTGCCTTGCACCCCTCCTCCTCAGGTATTGGTCTGAAGAGCGTTCATTCCCTAATGGAATCACAGGCTAACTTCTGTCACAGAGTCTATTTCTAAGAAACACAATTTGGAAAAAATGAAACAAGACGAAACCAGAGGGGGAAACAAATCATAAGAGACCCTTAATTTTAGGGAACAAACTGAGGGTTGCTGGACGGGAGGAGGGTTGGAGGATGGGGTAATTGGGTGATGGGTATTGGGGATGGTATGTGTTGTCATGAACACTGGGTGTTATATAAGACTGATGAATCACAGACCTGTACCCCTGAAACAAATAATACATTATTTGTTAATTAATTGAGTTTAAAGTAAAAAAAAAGAAAAGAAACATAAACTGGAAAAGGGTTTCATATTAATTAACTAATATTTTCTTATAAATTGCTGTTTATACAGACAACACAAGTATAAAATTCACATTAACTGTGTTTATTTTATAATATAAATTCAGGGAGGGTCACCTGGCTGGTGTAGTTGGTAGAGCATGCAACTCTTGATCTCAGGGTTGTGAGTTCAAGCCCTGCGATGGGTATAGAGCTTACTTAAAAAAAAAAAAATCTAAAATATAAATTCAATGAAAGAATAAAAGGGGAGAAAGAAAAATGTGTAGGGTGGGAAAATAGTAATTACTAAATTTGGAAGGAACATAAATTAGTGTCATGAATTTAAATATGAGGTTATGACTATTTTGATTACATTAAATAACTTGTCTTAGCAGTTGTTTCAATAAAATTAAGATTGTGCCTGGCAGAGATTTGCAGACCATTCTAGCTTTTGTGCTGCTTGCTTTTATATCTCTCTCTTCAAGCTTCTTTAATCAACAGCTCTTTGCCATGAAACTTTGGGTTTTGGTTTATTTACCAGGAACATCCATGTGTTCTGTGGGGAAAAAACAAAAAATAAAAAGCTGAACTGAACTCCCTTTCAACAGCTTCATCTCTAAATGTGCCTGACAAAGATAAGGAAGCAAGACTCATCTATGTCAAGCAGGTAGGCAACAGAGATTCTGGAAAAAAGCTGTCACTTTGTTTTGCAGCAGAGAAAAAGTGAAGATGTCCCTTAGGCTCATGGTGAGCAGGGAAGTGGTGAAAGCCGCAGAACTACAAGAGGTGGAAAGAACAGAAAAGGGCAGGGTGGTCATTTGGAAAATTGTAAGCTCTTCATTATTAATATTTGAGGGTATGGGTTCTGGATCAAGCTGCTTGGATTCAAAATCCTGACTTTCTCTCTAGCTGTGTGACCTTGAATACATTCACTAAATGCTTCTGAACTTCAGTTTCCTGAAACTTAAAACAGAAATAGGGTAATTTGTATCCCATAGATTTGTCATGACAAGTAAATGGTTTATTATGTGTGAAGCATCTAGAACAAAGCCTGACAATGAAATTGCTTAATAAATGTTAGGCAGAGCCCTTCTAGACTGTGAGTTGGAGGCTGAGCATCCCAACCCCACAGGGAACCAAAGTACATTGGAAAGAGGCTCAGCAAGAGCAGAAGACGGCCTATTGTTTATTGTATTAATTAAGTCAACAGACATTGATTAGCACCCAAGAAATGGGGTGTCCTGTGGGGACACAAAGGTGATTCAGGCAGAGACTCTATGACCCAAAAGCCTATTGGCAGATAAGAGTCATATGGTCACCTGGTTCCCAGTGAGCAGAGACCCATTTTTGGGGATTCACAGTGGAGTGAATGTCAGGGTGACACATCGTTGGCCAGTGTTCATTCCATGCAGAAACCCCCTCTTGCATGAGGCCACTGGTACAGGGCAAGGAACATATGTTTTAGACTAAAACAGGCCAGAGTCTCTAGTCTGCTTTGTGCAGGTTGGAAGATTGCTGAGCTTCAGATAGCCTCTTCTATAAAATGGGGATGATATTTACCTTATAAAACTCATGAAACAGGTGTTCTTCTCAGGGGCCAACCTCACTGCCTGACTGTTACCTGATTTCTAATCACTGGTTCAATGATTCAGAGGTGGAATTATCAGCAAGGTCAGGTCTGATCCGGTTTCTGTAAGACATAAGCCAGTTGAACTGATACTATAGATTTACCCTTTCAAGACTTCACTTTTTAATTTCAGAGATGCAAAAAAAATCAGAAAGTGGAAGGCTGGATTGTAGTAGACAACATTTGTTGCTTCTGTCTTTATTAGACTTCCTCCAACCTTTGCTTTGGTTAGCACTTACTTGGCAAATCCCATTGTTTATCCATAGAACCTTCGCTCATGGGACCCTCTAACCTCCTCCTAAGACCAGAAATGGCCTTCTGGAAAGCCTTTGGCTTTACAACTTATGTTTCCCTCACACTAGATATCTGCTGTAAATGGGACCTTTGAACACACTGCCTGATGTGGGCCAGCCTGTGATTAATATTTTGTTTCAATAATGCTGCAAGTGCTTACACACACCTAATATATCTTTTTTTACTTTTTATTTTTTCCCCTTCTGATTTTTAATTTTTAAAAAAATGGTTCGCTGAAAATATGAAAGTTGCATAGATCATGGCTTGTCACCCCTATAGCATGTAAATCTTAAGAACAAAGACATTTAGATACCTAACTACTGAATGATGATCTAACTCAAGAAATTTAATATTGATAAAATACTATTATCTAATATATACTCCATATTCGGTTTTCACTGATTGTCCCCAAATCATCCTTAATAGCAACTTTCCATGCCACTCCCCCAATCTAGGATTCTATCATATCCTATTGCTCTGAAGCATTTTCTCAGTCTTTCATTGACACTAAGGTATACTAATAATTTTTGTTAATAAAGAAACTGAATACAGAGTCCAAACAATATCAGTAATGAGACATATGTTAGGGGGTGAATATTTAAGTATCATTTCATTTTATAACAGGAGGCCTTTGCAAAAGTCCATGTAAGAGATGATGAGGAAGTTAAACCAAATGAATAGACATCACTTTCAAAAGAGGCACTCAGAGGGCTCAATTAATTTTGTGTGGGAGAAAGGTGAGGAGGAGGGGTCTGTGATGACTCCAAGGTTTCTAACGCAGTAGTCAGCACAGACAGGGTGCTGGGTATTGCTGGAGAGAATACTGTGAGCAACTCTGTTGAGGGGGGAGTCAGTGACTTTTGGATATACTGAGTGTAGGTCACCTCAGGGAGAGTTATTCAGTTGTAAGGTGTAACCTGTCCCAGTGTGCTTGGGCCCTGCCCAGTTAGAGCACTGAAAACCTGCATCCAGAAAATCCCCTCATTCCTAATAAAATGGGACAGTAGGTTGCACTATAAATTCATAGGCCGTTGGTAATGTGCATCGGGCTCAGAGAGTGAAGAAGTTCATGACAGAAGAAAACACACTTGTGAAAAGTGATCGTTTGAAGCTTTGAGAGAGATTGAAGCAACCCAAGAAGAAAAGCCAGGTGAGAAGGCCTCAGACCCTCTGCTGGAAGCTGAGACCCAAAGCTTTTCTCTTTCTGGGCCAGCAATTTCCCTAGCTCAGCAATCCTAAAACGATCATTGATTAACTTACTATGTATTTCAAATTACTTTCCATGCCATTGTGAGCTGTTCATAAACTTGCTGTCTTAGAAACAGAAATGCAGTCAAATTCATCATCCATCAAGGTGGTTATTATCACCCCTTCAGTTTGTGACTTCTTTACTAGACTCATTACTAATTTGGGAAATTTAACTTCCTTTTTAGCGTTACTCATTTTTCATTCAGTTTTTTTTTTTTTTTAAAGATTTTATTTATTTATTTGACACAGAGAGAGAGATCAAAAGTAGGCAGAGAGGCTAGCAGAGAGAGAAAGGGGGAAGCAGGTTCCCTGCTGAGCAGAGAGCCGGATGCGGGACTCTATCCCAGGACCCTGAGACTGCGACCTGAGCTGAAGGCAGAGGCTTAACCCACTGAGCCACCCAGGCACCCCGTCATTTTTTCATTCAGTTTTTTACAACCACTTTCCATAATGGCTTGTGATTGTTACTTTTCAATTTTCAGTTTCCCAATTGCCTTTTCTACAATATGGTCCATTTTCTGCATCATTAAGTTCAGTGGAGTGGAACATTCGTTAAATAAAATGAGACTAACTTTAAAAGTTTGTTAAGCTCTGGCTCTATAAAAATGTAGGAACTATTCTTCTTTATTATTTTCCAAAAATAATGAGTATACTTGGATCTCTGTTGATCTACAGATTTACTGTATCAATGCATTAAACACAGTTTAGTCATCTAACTGTTTGTTGGTCCTCAGTTGGTCAAAAATGTTTTAATTGAGTAAGTCAGGTATAAGTAGTTGGTTCAAGGTCTTCATTACAGATCTGATAAGACCTCAGAGGTAATCTACTCTGCCTTCCCATCCAAAGCTGTTTCTGTCTTTGCTTCTGTACTTAGCCTTCTTGAAGATAAGCACATGTTAAACTTGACATATTTATATAATATAGTAGTTTCATGCTTCCACAGTAGTTTCTCATACTTACCTTATTTTTCAAGATTTTATTTATTTATTTGGGAGGGAGAGAGAGAGAGAGAGTGCACTACAGGAGGAGGGGCAGAGGGGGAGAGAGAAGCAGACTCTCCCCTGAGCAAGGACCCAAAGCAATGCTCTATCCCAGGACTCTGGGATCATGACCTGAGCTGAAATCAAACATTTAGCCGACTGAGCCACCCAGACACCCCTCTCAAAATTATCTTATTTGATTCCTATAGCTTTCAAGTGAATAGGTCAAGCATTGATATCAAGATAAATTGGCTATTTAAAAAATGAGCCACCTGAGACACAAAAGTGACTTGACCAAAGTCATAAGATGAAACACTGGAGATGCCAGTGGAAGGAGACAGAATTTCTAACTCTAAGCTGATAGTCTTCCTACCACATCAGGTGGCTGGCCCCCACTCTGCATTCATATAATGTCACCAATGTTATAAAGCACACCTGAACTGTGGACAGATGGGCTTGCCAGCCACATTGTTCTCTTTACCATAATTTTATGTAAATCCAGCCCATATTAAAAGCCTAAAACTCACAGGACAGAACTGGATCCATGAGATGCATGAGATAATGAGAAGCCCCTAAGAAGATGGTTTCTTTCTCTTCCCCTGACCACTCCCCACCCATCAACTGTATGCTCAAGTCCTTGGGGGTATCTCAGTGCGCTCTGTATAAAACTGTGACAGATTGTATTTTCCAGAAATGTCCACAACAGTATCTCCCATCCTACCTACTCTTCTTACAATGTGCCTTTTCCCCATGGAGATGTGGTACTTAAGGTTCTCCTCTTTGAATCTGGGTGACTGGGCAATGCTATGTAACATCTGAGGCTAGACCATAAAAGGGGACACGCTTATGTCTGGTTCTCTTGGGGTGTTTACTCTTGAATTCAGCTACCATGTGGCAAGGATTCCCCAGCAGCCTCATGGACAGTTCATGTAGAGGTATTTCAGTGGATAATTCCAGCTAAGTTCCCAGTCAGTTGTCAGCATCACCAACCAGACGTTTAATAAGTGAGCCCTTAGATGATTCCAGTCCTGAGTCAAGAGGGATCATCCTGACACCACACCCCAGTCACAGGCAAACCAAGACAGTTGGTTACCATACCCTAGGTGATGAGCCATATCCCCTCTTTCCTCAAAACATCTTCTGAGGATTTAGGATCCTCCACTAGCTCCAGGCAAAATACCTCCTTCAAAGTGAAACAATTCAAGAACAACCCAAACTCAGAGATATGATTGCAGGAGACTGAAATGTCCTCCTCAGCCTAGCAGTCTGGCATTTAACTTCCATAGTAGGAAATATACTCCATAGTCCAGTTGAAGGGCCTGGGAATGCTAACAGCCAAACTGTTGTCAGTCTTTTTATGCACTGTGATGAGGAACTGGAACATATGACCTCAAATGGTACATTCAATCCCTGGAACTTACATGTTAATGTAAATGAGTTGATCATTTTGTCTTCTGGGGATGGTTTCCTATATAAGATCTGGTAGAGAGAGAATGTGAGAATTATAAAGATAATTTCCTAAATTACTGTCTAGAAACTTTACTATTTTGCCTTTTACACTTAGAACCCAAATCTATCTGGAGTTAGTTTTTGTGTATTGTGTGAGATGGGGGTCAAGTTTTGTTTTTTCCTATAAGGATACCCAACATTGAAAACACGGTCTTTCCTCCACTTCTCTGTATTTCTACCTTTAATGTAATGCAAGTGTCAAAATGCCATATGGGTCTCTTTTTGTACTGCAGTTTTCTTTTTTTTTTAATTTTATTTTTTTTAATTTATTTTTTTTAATAATTTTATTTTTTTATAAACATATATTTTAATCCCCAGGGGTGTACTGCAGTTTTCTATTCTTGCACTAATGCCTTGTAGACTTTGTTATTATAACAATCATTGATATCAGTACAGCAAGTCCTCCAATTTATATTCTTCTTCAACTTTTTAAAAAATTCTTAGCTATTTGCATTTTCATGTAAATTTTACTATCACTTTCTCAACTCACAAATTTCTGTTGAGATTTTTAATGAGATCACATTGAACTGGAAGTCAATTTAGAAAGAATTGACATTCTTTCAACATTAAGTCTTCCAATCTAAGAACGTGTTGTAGCTCTGTATTTCAAGTTTTAAAAATTTATCCCACTAACATCTTGTTTGCTAAATTTACTACTATGTATTTTATATTTTGGAAAGTATCAAAACTTTTATTGTTTTAAAAACTTATTTTCTGGGGTGCCTGGGTGGTTCAGTGGGTTGGGCCTCTGCCTTCGGCTCGGGTCATGATCCCGGGGTCCTGGGATCAAGCCCCATGTCGGGCTCTCTGCTCCACGGGGAGCATGCTTCCCTTCCTCTCTCTCTGGCTGCCTCTCTGCCTACCTGTGATCTCTGTCTGTCAAATAAATAAATAAAATCTTAAAAAAATAAAAACTTATTTTCTATTTGTAGCTGAGATATAGAAATAGAATTGTGTTGGGTGCCTGGGTGGCTCAGTTGGTTGAGTGTTGGGTTTTTGGTTCCAGCTCAGGTCATGACCTCAGGCACTGGGTCTATGCTCAGCATGGAATCTGCTAGGGATTCTTCACCACCACCCCCCGCCCCCGGCCCAGCCCTTCTCTGCCAGTCCCTCCCCCAGCCTGCACTCTCTCTCCACAAATAAATAAATAAATAAATAAAATCTTAAAACAAAAAAAAAAATAGAATTAAGTTTCATATATTGTCTTTGCACCCATCAATTTTAATGAAGTCATTAAATACAGTTATCTATAGCCTATTTTGGATATTTATGTTTAAAATCATATTATTTGAAGTTAATGACACATATTGTTTCATTTCCAATCTTTATACCTTTTATTTCTTTTTCTTGCTTTATTGTACTGGCTGGTACAATATTGAATGAAAAGCAGACATCTCTTTCTCATTTCTTATCTCAGAGGGAAGTCTGTCAACATTTTACTATTAAGTATATTGCTGCAATAGATTTTTTTGTAGATATTATTTGTCATATTATGTAAATTCTCTATTACCTCTAGTTTTCTGATTTTACCATAGATATATGGATTTGAAATCGGAGGCTCTACCCACTATCAATTACTATAAATTATTTAAGAAATAATAGTGTTGGGGTGCCTGTATTTACTGTATTTATTTGGTTTTGGCTCAGGTCATGGTCTCAGGGTCCTGGGCCTGAGCCCCACTTTGGGCTCTGCACTAGTGTGGTGTCTGATTTTCCCCCTCCCTCTGCTCCTCTTTCTGCTCGCTCTCTCTCTGTGTAGAATAAATAAAATCATTTTTAGAAAGGAAATAGTAGTATTTATTTTTTTTATTGAAACTTTACACAGAACTTCAATATGTAGAGGACAAAAGTTGAACTCCTTAGGTGAGAGATTTGGAGCTCCACTCATACAGTTGTTTTTGGTTTTATTTGTTTTTTGCCACTAAGCAGCAGCCTCAGCTGCAGTACTGCACCAAACCAACTTGCTTACTTCAAACCATGTCCTTATGCTCCAAAGCTCTTACATATGCAGTTCAATGAAAATGAAATAATGAATTGCTAACATCTATCAAACATTTACCCTGTGCCTGATATGTTTGTTGTTAAGTGGATTATCTTGTTTAATCATCATAACCATCCCAGGAAGAAGAGAAGACTGAGTCTTGGAAAGTTTAAATAACAGCCCAAGATCACAGAGCTAGGAAGTGATGAATTTTATTCTATTATCTATTACTCTTTTTTTTAAAGATTTTATTTATTTATTTGACAGAGAGAGAGATCACAAGTAGGCAGAGAGGCAGGCAGAGAGAGAAGGGAAAGTAGGCTCCCTGCTGAGCAGAGAGCTGAGGGGCTCAATCCCAGGACCCTGAGATCATGACCTGAACCTCAGGCAGAGGCTTAACCCACTGAGACACCCAGGTACCCCGTCTATTACTCTTATAGGTGAACTAATCTATTTTCCAGTGCAGACGTCTTTCATCTCTAACCAAGGTAGCTAGCCATGTTTGAAAACACCTCATGGCTTAAGTTCTAGCAGCATCTGTTACATGTTTGTTTCTCCCTACATAGCAGCACAGCTGGCTAATAAGTGATGAAAGACACATAATGGGAGGTGACAATAAGAAGTGCCGTTTGTTATTTGAAAATTTGTATCCAGAATAACACATTCCTTTGGAAATGTATTATCCAGGCTAAACATATTAATTATTCAGATGTCATCTCAGATGTTGTACTTGTCAAGAACAGACACCTGTTTTCCCCAAACACCTCACACTTAATGTGTCTAGTATCAGAAACTGTTCGTGTTCATTCTAGATTACCATAGTGCTTCACATAGGGCCTTTTCTATTAAATATGCATTGCTTTGGTGAGTTATTCATTGTATCAAAGTATCTGGGGACTGAGTTACCGATTTATTTTATGTTCTGATATGTTGCAGCATAGGTGACATTGAACCTGGTCTTTCATTTCATTGATTTTTTTTTTTTTTTAAGTAATCTCTATACCCAGTGTCGGGCTTGAGCTTACAACCCTGAATGAGTCACATACCCTACCACCAGCCAACCAGGCACCCCATTAATATATTTTCTTGTGAAATTTATGAAGGATTACTTCCTCTTTCTCTCTCTGAATGTCTCTATCTCTCCCTCTCCCTCTAAAAAAATCAGTTACTGTATTTTCTTATCAGAGAATTATTCTTTGATTTAACACACTATAGTTTGGAGCTATATGAAGCTGTATAGTTAGATGTTATACATCAATAGCCTTTTTCTATTTATTAACATTCATGATTAATATTTCTCACAAGAAAAGGCAGTAGCCCTTCCTTCTGAGATAGAAGCATGCTGATGGAAGCCCCCCAAAGGAAATTCCATTTGAGCCCATCTAGGGCGCAACCTCTCTTAACTGACATCCTATCTCATTTCCTCCCCTCTTGGGACAGACCTGGCATTCCTAGTCCTACTGACCCTCTTCTGCTCCTTCCTTTTCTTTACTTTCATAAAGCTTCTCTTGGTTTATCCTGCTCTTTCCATTCCCAGTGTAGATCAAGGTCAAGAGAAATCAAGACCACCCTGTATCCCTTGGTTGGATTAGGCAGGGTAGAAGTATATACAGAAACATTGTTTTGGGCACAAATATTTTTAATCCAAGTCTATATCAGACTTTAAAATTAGATTCCTTACAGACCATTGGCCATTCAGATCTTTTTATTTTTTTTTAAAGATTTTATTTATTTCTTTGACAGACAGAGATCTCAAGTAGCCAGAGAGGCAGGCAGAGAGAGAAAGAAGGAGAAGCAGGCTCCCCGCTGAGCAGAGAGCCCAATGCGGGGCTCAATCCCAGGACCCTAGGATCATGACCTGAGCCGAAGGCAGAGGCTTTAACCCACTGAGCCACCCAGGTGCCCCGGCCATTCAGACCTTTATCCTAGCTTTAGAGGTGACTGTATCTTTACTGCTTAGGTGCCTAATTTGCTGTGAGTTTAATTCTTTTAATGTCCTCCAGGAAAGGAAGTTATTGCTTTCATTAACAACTCATGTGTCAAAGTTTAATGGTCTTAATGGTTCTTCTACTTCAGTTAGAGATAACTGTTTTCATGAAACACTTGGGTCTGCTTTCCAGTTTATGCATATGTGTGTAAGAGTCAATCTCTTCTATAGGTTGTCTGCCTTGGCTACACCTGGAGAATGTTTTTTTTTTAAAAGATTTTATTTATTTTTTTGTGAGGGAGAATGGGGATAGAGAACGAGCAGCGGGGAGAGGCAGATGGAGAAGCAGGCTCCTCACAGAACAAGGAGCCCACTGAGCAGAGATCCCAATGCGGGGCTCAGTCCCAAGGCCCTACTTAATTGACTGAGCCACCCAGGAGTCCTGGGGATTTTTTTTTAAAATATTGCGCAAATACCTGGGATGCTAACAAATAAGAATTCTAGGAAAAACAAGACAGGTAACAAATATGAAAAGATTGAGGGAAGTACTATTTGAGGGAAAATCAAACATGAAGCTAAGTTTATGAGAATGGAAATTGGGTTATGTATGAAGATAATGAACTACAGAACAAGAAGAAAAAATTAGAAAACAATTGAGCCAGACAGAGGGGAAGAAAAATTTTTCCTCTACTCTCTTAGGATCTCTGGTTGGGACTTAGAATTAAGCTGACTTAAAGCAGAATAATAGGAGAAAAACATACAAGTTTCATTAAAATTTTACATGTACATGGAAATCTTACCAAAAAATGAAGACCCAGAAAAGTGATCAGAGCAAAAAGTTTATATATCTTTTAGATAAAGAAACAATACATTTGAGAAGAAATGATGAGACAATGGGGTTTGACCTAGGGGCAGTAAATTATGGAGAAGCGACTAGGAGATATGGGGGTGGGAGACTAATGGAAGATAAGGGTTATTTTGGTAAGTTGGTTTTTTTTAATAGATCTATTTCAGCATCAGCTCCCAATTTCTGGTGATAAGAATGTTCTTTTCTTCCTATACAGGGAGGGCACCTTTCTCATGGGAGATTTTATGGACTGTTTTTAGATAGGAAAGAGGAGGTCCTGCATCTGCAGTTCCTTTAGCTCAAAATAATCACTTTGCCAAAGTGGTGTATTTCGGGGTGGTGTGTCCTGAATTCAAAGATGTCTGTGTGGAAGTCAGAGGGTATTCTGAAAATATCTATTGCTATATACCAAATCCCCCCAAACTTAGTGGCTTTATGCAATAATAGTCATTTATTACTTTTACTGTTTCTGTGAGTCAGAAATCTGAAATGAGTTGACTGAAGTGTTCTGGCTTGGGTCTCTCATGAGGTCACAGTCAAATGATGGCTGGGACTGGCATCATCTGGAAGACTTGACTCACATCCCTGATACTGGGTTGGGAAGACTGTGAGTCTGGAATAGCTAAAGCTCCTCAGACATCCATCTTTATCTCAGTGTGATGTCTGCTCTGTCTCTCCAGTCAGTTTCAGCGTACCAGAATTCTTATGTGATGATTCAGGGCTCTAGAGCATGCATCATGAGAGAGAGAACCAGGAGGAAGCTGGATCACCTCTTCTAATTTGCCTCAGAGGTCATGCAGCATCACTGCCAACAAACATTTTTTGTTACATGGCATTGTATTTGTCAAGAGTCATAAGGCCAGACCATATTTAGGCAAAGAGGAATTAGACTCCATCTTTGATGAAAGGATTGTCAAAGGATTGACAGACATGTTTTAAAACAATCAGAGAGGCCTGGGTTGGAAATACAAATTTGAGAGTCATCTGCATATGAATCATTGAAGAAGTATGAATAATTGAAGGTAGGGATATGATGAAATGCGAGGAAGAGAAAGAGAAAAAGCAGAACAAGGAGGAAGGGAAAGCAGAACTGAAGTTTTTTTTTTTTTTTTTTAGTTTTATTTATTGGGGTGCCTGGGTGGCTCAGTCAGTTGGACGGCTGCCTTCAGCTTGGGTCACGGGATGGAGTCCTGCGTCGTGCTCCCTGCTCAGTAGGGAGCTGGCTTCTCCCTCTCCCTCTGCCTGCCGCTCTGCCTACTTGTGCTCTCTATCTCTCTGTCAAATAAATAAACAAAATCTTTAAAAATTTTATTTATTTATTTATTTATTTATTTGACAGAGAGGAAGAGAGACAGCGAGAGAGAGAACACAAGCAGGGGAAGTGGGAGAGGGAGAAGCAGGCTTCCCGCCAAGCAGGGAGCCCGGGAGCCTAATGCAGGGATCGATCCCAGGTCCTGGGATCACGACCTGAGCCAAAGGCAGATGCCCAATGACTGAGCCATCCAGGCACCCCAAAACTGAACCTTTAAAAAATGTTTAATGCATAAAGATGGTATGGCAGAAGAGAATGAGAAGCCCTGATCAGGGAGACTAGGAAACCAACAGAAGAGTGTAATGTCATACTAGCAGTGGACTAGCAGCAGTAAAGAATGGCTTCAAAGAGGATCTATGACAGATGCAACTGACAAGTCAAATAAGATGAAGATTGACATATATCCAATTTAGTAAAATGGAACTCAGTGGGAACTAATTGCACATTTAAATGTTGATGAGGAGGATCCAGTAGAGAATGAGGGATTGAAGATGAGGTGGGATAATTGTCTGGAGATTCAAAGATAAACAAATTGGCCACTTAATACCTCAATTGTTCTGCCCAAATCTCTGAGCTAGTCCTGAAACACTAGCAGAGGTATTGATGTGAGGTGACAGCTTCTAGAAGAGCAGAGAAGAGAAGTTCTTCAAATTTTCTGTAAATGGGATCTAATGATTAGCAAGATTTACACTGGATTTTTTCCCAAGACAACTTCATGAGTGGTGCTGTGTATTCTTCTATTAGGTGGCACAGAAAGCCTGGTTGTTGTTCTTTGTGATGTTAGCACCCATTGATGATCACTGACTAGATCTGTTAATTTGTTGTGGATTGCAAGATGGTGACATTTGAATTCAATATCGTTCCTTCTTTCTATCTGTAATTCTACAGGGAGAAACTTGCTCATCAAATAGTTGGTTATTCTGAGCTACAGTGTATGGAAAATATAGGAGTAATGATTAATTCTTTGCTCTCTTCCAGTTTTCAACTTAATGCATTAGTTCACTAGCATCCTCCACAAGTGATCCTTATAGAACAGTGGTAGGTATGCTCTGCTCCACAGAATCTTTCAGGGGTTGCTGGATGAGGCTGAGTAGGAGCTGTTGGCCAAGTTCTATGTCCCCACTCCAATTCACTCTGTGCAGCTTTTATGTTTTCCATACTGAGCATCAATGATCTTTTACTCTGGGGGTGGGGGAAAAAAGGCTTGCATGGCTCAAAAAAAAAAAAAAAAAAAAAGAGGACTGAAAATACTTGATCTGGAAGATAAATTGTATACCCAGAACATTATAGGCTCACTTAATGTTTGTTGAATGATGAAAGAATGATGAACAAAAGAGTGAATTAAAAAACAATGAATAGATTTTCAGAAATGAGATAAGAGAATATCTGGTTCTTTCCATGTATGGCCTTTGTTCACAGAAAGATAAGCTGCAGGAAAAGATTATATGAATAACGGGGATTTGTCTTGCTTTTATTTCTACTTTCCAATAATTCAAAGAAGGACAGATAGCAAGTATGAGAGAGTAGAGGGAGAAAGAGGATAGAGAGATGAGAGGAAGGAGAAGAGGGAGGGAAGAAGAAAAAGGGTAGTCTTTTCCTTCACTAGTCAACTGCTTCCATTTCTCTGAGTTAGTTCCCACAGGACAGTCTGAAGACCAGGCAGACACCAGAAACTCTCCCTTCTTGGTCTCATCACAACTCAGTCCCTCCATCTTTGAATTTTTCAGTTCTTGATGCCCCTTGGAAACTTGGGTTTGTGTTAGTCTGGAGAACCTTGTCACACACCCACTAGTCTCCCCAGGTGGCCTTTGGCAGGTCCTTACAACTCCCTGAAACACGAGCTATAAGTAGCTCCCCACAACTGGGCCACACTCTTCCTCAGGAGCCACGTGCCTCCAAGAAGCTGTCCCTACCACTGATGTCCTACTTGTTGATGTCCTTCAACCACAATTAGCTTGTAGGCTCTTTTCTTTCAGGTAATCCAGCTAGGCTGCTACATGCTTTTTTTTAAGTATTTATTTTAATTTTAGTTAGCTGATATACAGTGTTATATTAGTTTCAGGTGCACAAAAGAGTGATTCAACAATTCCATATATCACCCAGTGCTGATCACAACAAACACCCTCCTTAATCCCCATCTCTGATTTGACCCACCCCCCACAAACTCCCTCCCCACTGGTAACCATCAGTTCATTCTCTATAATTAAGAGTCTGTTTCTGGATTTCTCTTTCTCTCTCTTGTTTCTTTTTGCTCACTTGTTTTGTTTCTTAAACTCCATATATAATTGAAATCATATGGTATTTGTCTTTCTCTGACTAACTTATTAGTTAGTTAACATTATACTCTCTAGCTCCTTCCATGCTATTGGAAGTGGCAAGATTTCATTCTTTTTTATAGCTGAATAATATTCCTTTATATAAATATACCACATCTTCTTCATCCATGTATCTATCAATGGACACTTGGGCTGCTTCCGTATCTTGGCTATTGTAAATAATGTTGCTGTAAACATATGAGTACATGTATCTCTTTGAGTTTATGTTTTTGTATTCTGTGGGTAAATACCCAGTAGTAGGGTTGGTGGATCATAGGGTGGTTCTTTTCTTAACTTTTTGAGGAAACTCCACCAGAGTGGCTGTGCCAGTTTGCATTCCCACCAACAGTGTAGGAGGGTTCCTTTTTCTTTGCATCCTAGCCAACACCTATTGTTTCCTGTGTTGTTGATTTTTAACCTTTCTGAAAAGTGTGAGGTCCTGCTACATAGTTATATAATTCTTGCTGTTATGTCGACCAAAAAGGCAAACATTGGAGAATCCTAGCAGCCTTTTATTCCAGAAATGATTAACTAAACAGAATGTGATCTTTCTAATAATATTCGCCTGTCCTCATTTTATTCAAGGTGATTGTATAAATTAAATTCTATACATAATGAGACTGGTGAATTACCTGAAGATAATTAATACTATTTACTTTAATTTTCTCTTTAAGGCTATTTTTCTGGTTCTTTCACTTGTAAGTATATACAGTTTCCAACTTCAATAGACACTTTTCTTCTATTTAGAAGGTACCTAATTTTCTTTAAAGTTAATATTAATATGGAATTCAAACCCATTCATATGGTAATTCTATCATTCTTGTTCATGGCTGTAATTGGGTATCTTACATTATTTGATCTAAGGATAATAAAAATGAATAAGGCTACAGTCGGATCAAAGTGGGTTTTCATCACCTGCAACACCAAAACCAAATAGGGTAATTTAATATTGCCTAATGTAATACTAAATATTCATGGAGTACTTCCTCAGATGAAGTTAATATTCTCTTTAAAAGACAAACATGAATAAAGAAACCACCACAGATGCTACTGCATGCATATCAATTTTAACACCTGGAAATTCTTACCATATGTGAACTGCTTTTCAAAGACGTTCATTCATTCATTCATTCATTCGATAACAATTTGTAGAGTGCCTGTTAGGCACTGTGTTCAGTTCTGAGAATCCAAAAGCAAATAAAAACAAAACAGGAAATGACTGGTCCCTTATTGATTATTTGCCTGGCAAAGAAATGGGAATAGAGATACAGAGAAGAGATGGCACAGCAATTAAAATTATGAAATTGTGGGGGAACATGTTATGATTGAGGTAGATCGAGGGTGCAGTGAGCATCTGAGTGAGGTGAACATGCGGAAATGAGGGTGAGGTTCAAGAAAACTTCCTAGAAGCAACTGAATCTGAAAAATAGTAAGAGTCAGGCAAATGGAAATGGTTAGAATTGTGAAATACTAGGTGGAACTGATAGAACTTGATCACTGTTATATATTTCTTTGTTTGTTAATTAATTAATTAATTAATTTTCAAGTTTATTTACTTAAGTAATTTCTATATCCAATGTGGGCCTTGATCTTACTACCCTGAAATCAAGAGGTGCATTCTCTTCCCACTGAGCCAGCCAGGCAACTCAGTCACTCTTTTATAGATATGAGGATTTGTGAAGAAAGAAAGTCAAGAATTGACACTTGATATATGTCTAACTTTACCACAACCCCTTCAAAGAGAATCTTTCCATCTATAGATCGAGTTATGGTAGAGGACATGAGCAGACATGTTTGTACCTCTTGACTCAGCTAAGTTGAGGCAATCTGATTCTCCCTGGCTATGAACTGTGATATTCAGCGATCTCACTTGTGGGCTCGGCCTGGAAGGTCATATTGGGTCAGAATTATAGTGGTCTTAGTGAACAATAGATTAGCAGAAACATCTAGTTACAGAGGGAAGAAATAGATAAAAGTCAAGAAAAGCAATTCAGATGAGCTTGGGAGATAGTTTGAAGAGAGAGATTCCTTTGAGGTCTAGTTGCAGTTTTTTGGGGTTTTTTTATGTGATCTCTACACCCAGTGTGGGGTTTGAATTCACAATCCTGATATCAAGACCTGCATGCTCTACCAACAGAGCCAGCCAGGAACCCCTGGTTATATTTCTTAAAATTGCCTTTTATGGGGCACCTGGTTGGCTCACTCAGTAAAGCATGTGACTTTTAAATCGGGGTTGTGGGTTCAAGGTGAGCATAGAGCTTACTTAAAATAGATATATAAAATTCAAACAAACACACGTACATTTTATGTATATGATTGCCTTTTATGAGATTATCCTTAAGCATATGATAAATCATCTTTTTACTTGCAATATTCAGAGGCTTTTCTGTTTTGTAATCTTACTGTCTCATTATCATGCCAGATCTCTGGCTTGGATAACTGGCTATGTAACAGTACCATACTTCAAAAGGGTAGTATGGGAGGAAAAACAAGTTCTGAGGAAAAATTATGAGTTCAGTTTGGACACTGCCTATTGGCAAAGGCAAAGAGGACATCTAGGCAAGTCCAATGTAGACACAGAAGACTCTATAAGAATGTTTTGGATGAGAGTTAAGCTCCAGAAGGCATCTCTCTGTAAAGATTAATTTATTTCTTATTAATTTATTTTAGAAAGATTTTATTTATTTATTTGTCAGAGAGAGAGAGAGAGAGAGAGAACAAGCAGAGAGAACAGCAGGCAGAGGGAGAAGCAAGCTCTCTGCTGAGCAAAGGGCCTGATGTGGGACTCAATCCCAGGACCTCAGGATCATGACCTGAGCCTAAAGCAGGTGCTCAACTGACTGAGCCACCCAAGCTTCCCAGTAAAGATTAATTTATGCTATTTTCTTCCAGGGTAAGAGGGAAAAGAGAGTGAAGAGTAGTGAGAAGTTTGATATTTGAAGGACTTACCTGTTTTAGAAAGAAAGAAGAACCTGCAGAGGAGAATAAGAAGGAATAGAGGAATTAGGGGACAAGGGTGGGGGAAGTCCAAAATACTAAGAAAGGAAAGCATTACAGGGAGGTCAGGAGCATCCAGTGCTGTGGTGAGTCCCTTGGTTTTTATCAAGGAAGAAGCCCTGGTAACTTTGGCAAGAGAGATTTGGAGAAGTAATGACAGTAGAGAAAAGACTTTGGGCAGAAACAATAGCTTCTATTTCAGGGGTTTGGCTGTAATGGAAAGAAAAGACATAGAGGTAACTGAAAGGGAATATATGTCCATTTAACTAAGATGGGAGAGACATAAGCCTGTTTACCAACTAGGGAAGAAAATCAGTTGCTAAAATTTAAAGACCCTTGAGAAACATTAATTGATGAGTTGGAATCTCTAGGAATGTGGGAGAGATAGATGCAGTACTAAGTTGAGTAATCACCTCCTCTCACTGTGGTGAGAAGATATATGGTAAAAAAAAAAAAAAGGCAAGAATGCAAATAAATTTGTAGGTTGACAAGAGAAGTAAAAAATGGAGAAATATTTTCTTGAGGAGTCCTAACTTGCTTCTTTGTAGTACAATGAAGCACTAGATATTAAATTTGTGTTAACTGGAGAAATGTAACAGTAAGGTAATTTGGAATTATAAATTACTTAAGAAACTACCCCCAACCCCAGACTCACTCTGAATGTGAAACAGGTGTGAGTATTGGAATCACTTAGGAAGTGACTCATAGAAGGGAAAATCAGAAGGATAAATAAAACCTAAAACTGGTTGTTTGGAAATATAAATAAGACACAAACACCCTAGGTAATAAACAGACATAAGAGTACACACATAAATGCACACATATATGTGTGTGTATACATATGTGTATAAATATACATGTACTTTAGGTTTGAAAAAGGAAATATGAGGGGCGCCTGAGTGCTCAGGCCTATAAATGTCTGACTTCGGCTCAGGTCGTGATCTCAGGGGCCTGGGATCGAGGGCCAGGTTGGTCTTCCTGCTGAGCGGGAAGACTGCTTCTCCCTCTCCTGCTCCTCCTGCTTGTTTGCCCACTCTTCTCTGTGGGGGATTTTTTTTTTTTATAAAAATATATTTTTTAAAAAAATATTTAATTTATTTATTTGACAGACAGAGATCCAAGTAGGCAGAGAGGCAGGCAGAGAGAGCGGGGAGGTGGGGGGAGCAGGCTCCCTGCTGAGCAGAGAGCCCGATGTGGGGCTTGATCCCAGGACCCTGAGATCATGACCTGAGCCAAAGGCAGGGACTTAACCCACTGAGCCACACAGGTTCCCCAATAAATAAAATATTTTTTAAAAAGGAAAGGGAGATATGATAGATGTCAAAAGAATTATACAAGAATGCTTTGTGCATTTGAGGGTAATAAAGTGAAAATCTAGAAGGAAATTTTTTTTTTAAATATAAATGACTAAAAGTTTTTTTAAAACCCCAAAGACCAATATCATTGAAAATATTGGAGAAGTTAAATCTACTATTTATGAAAGGATAGCAGCTTGCCTTTCCTATATGAGCTGAATGTCAGTGTTTCTAAATAGCTGATAAGGGAAGATTGTTCTTTGTTGAGGAATTTCAGCTAACAAAGGGAGAAAGAAAAAAAATACCAATTTTAGTAAATCCTCATGATATAATGGCTGTAAGCAAAGTTTATTAATGGCCACTAAAATTATTAGGTGAAAGGCTGATGGTGAACTTTATAATGAATGGATTAGCCTGGTAATACCTGAATTCAACCATCAATCTCAGTATCATTACTAGTGGGACAATCAGACCTTAGAGGCAAAAGAATGACATGGGTGCAGTATGAAGTATATATCACACCATCTATGAAGAATCCTCAGCCAAAAAGTAATTCAACTTCTTTTTTTAAAAAGATTTATTTATTTATTTATTTATTTACTTATTTTCAGAGAGAGATAAAGAGACTGAGTGGGAGTGGGAGAGGGAGAGGGACAGAGAATCTCAAGCAGACTCCCGGCTGAGTGTGGAGCCCAACAAGGCAGTCTGTCTCACCACCACCAGATCACCACCTGAGTGGAAACCAAGAGTCAGATGCTTAACTGACTGAGCCAACCAGGCACCCCAAAAGAATATTTTTTAAACAATCAGGAAAATTGTGTTTAGGTATGATGAGGTGACTGTGTTTAAAAAAAAAAAAAATGGATCTTATCCATTAGAGAAATAGAGTGAGCTACTTTGAGTTGAAATGATAAGAAATCTGAGATTCCTTCAGCAGTCTATTACCTTAACCACATGGCCACCTCCTCCCCTGACATTTGCTTTAGAATATTCCAGCAAAATAAAAGTAGAAAGATGGATGAAACAAGAATGGAAAATTCTTGTGGTAATTGCCAAAGTTGGGTGGTAGTAACATAAGATTCATTATACTATTTTCTTTACTTGTATATATACATTTGAAATTTTTCATAATAAAATTGTTTTCAGATAATGAAAAAAAGCAACAAGTATGGGCAATATTACAACTAAATTCTTTCTAACTTTCAAATCCAGATAATTCCTTTGCTTGCCAAACTATTCTGGAATACATAAAAACATGAAACTCTTCACAATAGTTTTACAAATCCAGCATAGTCATACAAACACAAAAAGTGAAACAATAGAGTAATTTCATTTTATAGGTTCAGAAAATTTAAATAAAATGCTAAATAAAATTTGGCAAGGCAATTAAAAAAAAGGTTTATTTATTTGAGATAGAGTGAGACTGAGAGAGAGGGAGAGAGAGCGGCAGAGGAAGAGCAAGAAGCAGGCTTTGCACTGAACAGGGAGCCGGATGGAGGGTTTGATCCTGGGACCCTGGGATCATGACCTGAGCCAAAGGCAGATGCTTAATCAACTGAGTGACCCAGGCAGCCCTGGCAAAGCAATTTTTATTTTATTTTATTTTAAGATTGTACTTATTTATTTGACAGACAGAGATCACAAGTAGGCAGAGAGGCAGGCAGAGAGAGAGAGGGAAGCAGGCTCCCTGCCAAGCAGAAAGCCCGATGTGAGGCTTGATCCCAGGACCCTGGGATCGCAACCAGAGCCGAAGGCAGAAGCTTTAACTCACTGAGTCACCCAGGCGCCCCAAGGCAATTTTTAAAAATATAAGACATCATGAAACAAATGAAAAGATTTTCCTCAATAGATAATGTATTGTTAAGTGTCAAATTTCCTAAAATTATTTTGTAAATTTAATTCAATAAAATTTTTTTCTTTTAATTAGATCCTAAAATTTGTATGGAAGAATAAATATAAGGAAATAGCCATAAAAAGCATTGAGAGAGAGAGAAAGAACTGTTGTTACATGTTGCATGCCATGTCTGTCCAGGGACTGCCCAATGGGAAAATTCACCTACTCAATATTGGAATACATTACAAAGCTAACATAAAATTAAGTCCAAATTGTACCAGTGAAGAAACAAAATTTAAAAATTTAGAAATAGATAGAGTATAAATGAAAATTTAACACATGGCAAAGGTGATAATTCAATTTACTGAGGAAAGTCTGAATTTTTTTTTTTTAAGATTTTATTTATTTATTTGACAGAGAGAGATCACAAGCAGGCAGAGAGGCAGACAGAGCGGGGCGGGGGGGAAGAAGACTCCCTGCCGAGCAGAGAGCCTGATGCGGGGCTCGATCCTAGGACCCTGGGATCATGACCTGAGCCGAAAACAGAGGCCCCAACCCACTGAGCCACCCAGGCGCCCCGAGTCTGAATTTTTAAATAAGCACTGTTGGTGTAATTGGGAAGAAACTAGAATGAATTCTATATTTTATAATTAAAAAAAATTCTGGTTGGATTAAAGGCATAATTGTAAATGTTAAAATCTTATAAGAAGTTAATAATACATTATATGTTAATAAAAAAAATAAAATCTTATAAGAAAAGATAGGAGTTTACATGAGCTATTGAAGGGCATGAGGGACTTTAACCAAGCCCGGAAATGCAAAAATAACAACAGAAAAGGTAAACATATAAAAGTAAAAAACATTTTGTAGCAAGAAGGTAGCATAAATAAATGAAAAAATAGTAAATCTGGAAAAATTTGTAAAACATAATAAATCCAAATAACCAACAAATAAAGTGTTTTGATTCATTGATATGAAATGCAAATTAAACAACAATAAAGTATCACTTTTTACTCATATGATGAGTGAAACATTAAACATTAAAAGAATCAATAGTGTTCTTTACTTACGGGAATTAGTGGATAACGTTTCATGCATTGTTGGAGAAACATGAATTTCATACTCCAGACAACAATCTAGTAACATCTATCTTAACAAGTTGACTCAGGAAAAAAAATTAAGTAGTGGGATTAGGTGAGTGGGAAGCTATTGAACTTTGTGAAATAATATATAACATTAATACCTAAACTTAATAAGAACAGTGTATTGGCTTCCTATTGCTACTGTGATAAATTACCATAAACTTAGCAGCTGAGAACAGCCAGACCTATTATCTTGTAGTTCTTAAGGTCACAAATCTGAAATGGGTCTTGTGGGTTTAATCAAGGCATTGGTTGGGCTGTGTTTTCTGGAAGCTCTAGGGGGAATCTATGATATAGTGTCATAATCTGAGGAGTATGACCAGTTCAATTCAGTATACTTGGTGTCACGGATATAAATACCTCGTTCTTTGACACAGCAATCCCACTGTTAGTAATTTTTTAATAGAAATGAATGTATTAGTATAGAGGATCTATGAATGAGAATGTTTATTGAAGCATTTTTTTTGTAGTAGCAAAAAATTAGGACTTGACTTGTACATCTATCAACAGACTGGTTGAATAAACTACAATCTGTCCATTTGATGGAATATTATGCAGCTATTGAGAAAATTAGAGTTAGGGGCGCCTGGGTGGCTCAGTGGGTTGGGGCCTCTGCCTTCGGCTCGGGTCATGGTCTTAGGGTCCTGGGATTGAGCCCCGCATCGGGCTCTCTGCTCAGCGGGGAGCCTGCTTCCTCCTCTCTCTCTCTCTCTCTCTGCCTGCCTCTCTGACTACTTGTAATCTCTATCAAATAAATAAATAAAATCTTTAAAAAAAAAAAGTAAAGAAAATTAGAGTTATATATACTGACCTGGAAATGCTGTCCCTGAAACATTAAGTGAAAAATGCAAGTTGCAAAGTAATGGGCATTATTCCATTTATTGTAAAAAATACATACATAAATAAGGAAAATGAAAAAATTCCAACATATGACTATTTCTGTGTCCATGACTAGTAGGAAGAGAGAAATCGTATCAGATTTATGAGGTGGAGAAAGCTAAATATAAAATAACGATGAACTAGGTATCAATCAGTTAACTAGAATGGGCCAACTAGGTAACTAAGAGAGAACTTGAAGATCTTTAAGTGAGAGGGTGTGATGAATCTGTTTTCTGCAATGTTTCTGTTTCTAAACTGTTGAAAAAAACTGCAAGCCTTATTCAGCCACTGTCTGGGGTCACAGGTGCAGCTCCAGGAGTGAAAATGCTTTCCGGGGTGATGAGAGAGAACCGCATCCAGTTGGTTAGCAAACTGGAAACAACCGGGGTCCTAACAGGAAGCCAGAGAGCAAAGTTACAATCCCACCATCACAAAACAGGGAGCAGCCTGGAGCTAAGAGACAAGCACCTACTGACTAGCACCATGTGTTTGCACATAATTATGCAGATTTGAAGAAGCTTTGAATGATTCAAATGAACTTGTTCATGTGAACAGCAGTCACCTCAGAATTAAGAAGAGACTGAGATCCTTCAAAAAAGAAAAAAAATAGTAACGATTCCCATGTAGTGTTTGATGGAATGCAATGTGTGCATACTATTTACGTAATAATTTTTAAAACTGCACAGAGCCCCACCTCTGGCTTGGGCTCTGCAGTCAGCAGAGTTTGCTTAGGACTCTCTCTCCATCTGCAACCCCCCACTCCCCACCCCCTACCCCTGGTTGCAAATGAAATATATAAATTTTAGAAAACAAAAACAAAACAAAAAAACCCCTACAGAACCAATGAAGCATAAGAATAAAAAGTTTATTTTTTTGACAATTTTATTTATTTATTTGACACAGAGAGAGACAGTGAGAGAGGGAACACAAGCAGGAGGAGTGGGGGACAGAGAAGGAGGCTTCGGGCTGGGCAGGGAGCCCCATGAGGGGCTTGATCCCAGGACCCTGGGATCATGACATGAGCCGAAGGCAGATGTTTAACCGACTTAGCCACCCAGGTGCCCCAAGAATAGAAAGTTTAATTCTGAAGTAGAAATAATTACCCTGAGGTGTGCCCTGGGGAGATAACAGCTCTGTCACTGTGCAGTGGTAGATGCCTGAGCTGTAGTGCCCTTGGACCAAAGAGGTAGCTGCTCTGGAGACCAGTTTGCACTGCTAAATATATAGCTAAATGTATGTATTGTTTTTTTGTTTGTTTGTTTTGCTTTGCCTTTACCCTGAGCCCCCTTCAGTGCTCACAGCCCACCAGTGAGGAGGCTGGGCAGTGGGTCAGGGCTGCATACTCCCCTACCATGGGTATACTATGAGAGGCCACCAGAGAAAGGCCCGCCATCAATCCATCCCTGTGTGCTTGCACTGGCTTTTAAAAGCATTTCTACAATTGTGACAGTTTCTTCTTCTTCTTCTTCTTCTTTTTTTTAAGATTTTATTTATTTATTTGACAGAGAGAGATCACAAGTAGGCAGAGAGGCAGGCAGAGAGAGAGGAGGAAGCAGGCTCTCTGCTGAGCAGAGAACCCGATGTGGGGCTCGATCCCAGGACCCTGAGATGATGACCTGAGCCGAAGGCAGAGGCTTAACCCACTAAGCCACCCAGCCACCCCTGTGACAGCTTCTTGATGATTGTTAAATCAGAATGATGGGCACATGGCAATTCATTTTTTTTTTTAAAGATTTTATTTATTTACTTGACAGACAAGTAGGCAGAGAGGCAGGCAGAGACAGAGAAAGGAGGCAGCAGGCTCCCCGGTGAGCAGAGAGCCCGATGCGGGGCTCGATCCCAGGACCCTGAGATCATGACCTGAGCCGAAGGCAGAGGCTTTAACCCACTGAGCCACCCAGGCGCCCCATGGCAATTCATTTTATTGTTCACTTTACTTTTGTGTAGTTGATTTTTTTTCACAATAAGTACCAAAGAAAAAAAAAGATTCTGTTATATTCATAGCTTATTTTACAACTGCAGCCATGAAAAGAAGAAAATAGATGTATTTTTCCTAACTCTGAGAGAATCTGACAATCCCTTTGTGTTTGTTTGGATTAATTGCAATAAGATCAGTTACAGTGTTGAAGAAGAAATTCAAATTGAACTTCCTGTAACAAACAATGAGGAAATAAAATTTCTCAAAACAAACAAGCAAAATAAGCATCATTGTCTCAAAATTAAGGGTAATATAACAATAGACCATTGTAGCTAAAGGTCAAGATGTAACTGTTGAACTTCTTAAATGCCCACTAGCCAAAAATCAATTTCATCATGATAAGAAACATAATGTGTCAAGAAGGACATTCACCCCAACCTGGCTAATGTTTACATTTTTAGTGTCCTCAACACATCTGATTGCTTAATGGAGTCCATCTTTGATCTTTATCTCTGTAACAAGCTGCAACGGCCAGCTCAGAGTTTTAAAACCTTAAAATGTCTATGTCAACATCTCATCTGCCCAAGATTCCTATTATTAAAACACAAGACAGGGGCACCTGGGTGGCTCAGTGGGTTAAAGCCTCGGCCTTCGGCTCAGGTCATGATCCCAGGGTTCTGGGATCGAGCCACGCATCGGGCTCCCTGCTCAACGGGGAGCCTGCTTCCCCCTCTCTCTCTGCCTGACTCTCTGCCTGCTTGTGATCTCTCTCTGTCAAATAAATAAATAAAATCTTTAAAAAAAAAAAAACACAAGACAACTCTGGTAACAATATGGAATTCAATTTGATCAAGGCTGACTCAGATTTTACCTTTTATACATTTTTCTTTCTTCTTTTTAAAAAGATTTATTTATTTGACAGGGATAGATCACGAGTAGGCAGAGAGGAAGGCAGAGAAAGAGAGGGAAGCAGGCTCCCTGCTGAGCAGAGAGCCTGATGTGGGGCTCAATCTCAGGACCCTAGGATCATGACCTGAGCCGAAGGCAGAGGCTTAACCCACTGAGCCACCCAGGCACCCCTGACCTTTTACACATTTTTCTATTATCTCTGCTCTAAGTCTGTAACTTGGAAAACCTAAGAGTGGGAAGGCTTGGAAGAGATTAATACTAGGTGAGGGAAGTTTCCCTCTCTTGAATATTCCACACAGCCCTTGCAGGATCATCAGGAGAGCTGGCAGCAGTGAGATTTCGTGTCAATAATACGTGTGCCAGTAAGAAGTGGGTTCTGATCAAACTCCAGAGCCATCTCTACTTGGGTGTGGAAGGCAGACTGTGAAATTCTCTAGGGCTTTCAGACAATTCAGGAATATGGAGGGAGTCTTCAAGAAAGAGGTACTGAAGTTCCTGCTAAAAAGGCCTATGGACTGTGGGCTCTGCAGTGCCCTGATGCCCCAAGTATGCAAAATGCATTTGTGAAATATAGTGAAGGTCTTCTGACGTTCAAGAGACATCTGTAGGGCAGGGGAATCAAGGAAAGTGGTAAAAGTTTGAAATAGCTTCTGTGAGGAATAGGAGAAAAATGTGACAAAGCATTTACCAAAGGACTGGGGCTATGAGGAAGAATAAGTTGAGGTTAGAGAATTTTGCCTGATATTCTCAGCAACTTACATTCAAGGGCTGAGAGGATGGATGGAGGAAGACTAAGGGACGATGGGAGGTAAAGGGGCAATGGTGCTGAGATCACTGATGAGACAGTGAGTGAACAGATAGAACACAGGATCTAGGCTGAGTTAAAAAAGGAGAGAAGATGGAAGGGTAGGAAAGTTAGTGGGAAACACAGAGGCAGTCCCTGGGGGACTAGATCAAAGGTCAAGTGAAGGATGTGGGAGAGCTAGAAGGTTTTGGCCAGTGAGCAATTTACTGGAATTCTGTGTATCAGAGGTGGAGCCACATAGACGTGCAAAGATCCCCAGGTGTGGCCCTAGGAGGAGGTAGTTGTTATGGGATAAAGGTCATTGTATGTATCAAGCCACCATGAAGCTAGAGTGTGGGATGACTAATCCATACGGTTGTTAACACTGATGACAGCAAAGAAGAAGACTGGTTGTTAAAACTGATGACAGCAAAGAAGAAGACTGGCATGAATTTCGGAGAGTACTGAAATGTTGACAGATGACTGGATGCTTTTGTTTGGGAGTATGGGTCCCAGCCTCTACTCTCTATCTGTTGCATTCTGGCAACCTGTTTGCCTGTTCTCTGAGTATTTCCCACCACACCTACTCCCCCATACCCCACGCCTTCCATAAGGAAAGTCCTCCCCCAAGAGGCCTCTTGTCATTCTGAATTAGGAAAGATCAGTTGAAAGGTCCTGATGTAAATCTCATATATTCAGGAGAGAAATAAGTGAAAATGACAATAATTTATAAGGAAGATGAATAGTTTATCATCATGAGTCAAGAAATCGGGACATTTATTGCAGGTTTACTTTGTGCTTAGCTTAGAGTTTAAATGTATGGGTTTTGCAGTTCAGCAGTCCAAAGATCAAACCTGCCACTTAATAGCCGCATGAGCAGGACAAATATTACTTTACCTCACGAAACTTGAGGTTGTTGTCTTAAAGTTAAGATAATACTTCCTACTGCACAGGGTGGCTGTGAAGATTAAACTAGAGGTTTCTTGTAAAGTATAAAGTACTGAGAATAATCAGTGCTCCATTTCGGCTGGCTATTATGACCATTCTTCTCCTTCCTGTGCCCTGAAGCATTTTTCTCACAGGCTCCTCTTTCCTCATTCGAGAATGAAGAGAAATCCATCCACATCTAGTGCTTGCCAAGGCATGTGATGGATCCAACTTACTCCAACTCAGGCTTGTACGCTGCTCTTCCTCGCTGGGGTTCAGTGATGTTGATGGCTGAGATCCACCATCACGGGAGTGTTTATACCATGGCAATTGGCACATACTTACAGAGTGGGGGAGGGATGGTGATGGTAATGGTGGGGGAGTCAGAGTCCATTTACCAGCACGCTACTGCCCTTGGTTTTCAACTCATGTTTTCCCTTCTCAGGTCTGAAGCTGATCTGCTGGTCAGCTCCTAGCCCATTCCCAGCTTCTTGCTAGTTTTCATCTAGTGAGACTCCCCTGACCTGAGAAGGTATATTTCCTGGCCCCCACTATATCGCCCTCTGACTTTGGTGGGCACTGTGAAAAACTACAATTGCCAGACCTCTGTTTTCACAGCTCTTCCTGTCTTGGTGTCTCTACAGTGTTTACACAGGAGACCATGAAACCTCCAGTATTACCCCCAGTTCCTGCCTAGTTTTTATCATGGAATTTGAATGTTTTTATTTAATTTTTGGAGGGAAGGGCAGCAAAAGCAATGTTTATGGAGAATACAAAACTCCTAAAGTTGTGGGGGGGGCGACCCAAGATGGTTGCCCGGAATTTGAATGTTTTTAGAAAGAGAAGGCAGGCAGGACTAGGAGAGAAGATTCTGGCTTCTTTAACCCATGAGGCAGAAGGCTGGCTAAGGTTTCTTATTGCTGCAGTCTTTTCTTTCTTCATTCAGGACACGAGGAAGGGTTTTTATTGCCTGACTTCTTGCCCACAAGTGACACTCTTTCCCTGGTGTCATAGGAGAAGGGAGCAATTGATTAAATTTTCCCGTTTTCAATGGATTTATACTTAGTGGAGTTTTCCCCTTGCTTCTGCCCGTAGGTAAATTATCAGTTTCTTATTTTGATCTTGGTATTCATCTTCTTTCTTCTTAAGTATTTTATTTGGAAGTTGAAAAAGTTTATGCCAGGATCTGCTAGTTAAATGACATTTTATGTTGGAAATCATCCTAACAGAAACTCAGTTTTACTTACAAACTTTATTTTTGTTCCTTTTTCATGCCACACCCAAACACTGTTATTAAATAGGATTGTTTTGTGTTATTTTTCCTTATAGGAAGTATAGACGGCAAGGACAAAATCCAATTTAACCTAGAATTTCTAGAAATTTTTTGGAATGTACGATAGTGCCCTGAATAAAAAGATTCCTCTGATATGCCCAATTAATTAATAGAATTATGAACTCTGACTGGAAGGAGAGCTGAGAGCTAGGGAATACTCAGATCTATTATAATTATGTTTTCAAAAATTACCTTTTTAATCAGAATAGATAAAATCTATTTCCAAATTGAAATTTAACACCCCCCCAACCACAAAAACTAATAGATTTAGGTAAGGAACAAAATCAAGTATTTTTTTTTAAGATTATTTATTTATTTGATAGAGAGAGAGAGAGAGGTCACAGTAGGCAGAGAGGCAGGCAGAGAGAGAGGGGGAAGCAGGCTCCCCGCTGAGCGGAGAGCCCAACGTGGGGCTCGATCCCAGGACCCCGAGACCATGACCTGAGCTGAAGGCAGAGGCTTAAACCACTGAGCCACCCAGGTGCCCCTCAAGTATTTTTTGGCTACCGTCTCCCAGAATAATTCCTGACAGAGAAAAATATCATTAAAAGCTATGCCATAAAGTCCTGTATTTTAGGGACACCTTTAGGAATGACTATTACACAATTGTTTGTAAACCTTTTCTCAGTCAGAACTCGTGATTAGATAGTGAACAGAGAAGGCAACCTTATTTAAAGATTGGTCTTGTGTTATGATGTTCTGGGAACTATGTTTGCGAGCCGGAACCAATAGGAGTGAGAATCTACACTTCTCTCTGAATTTCTCAGCATTGAGCAGTCTAGGAAGATAAGTTATGTCAGTTTGGTTTACTTTACCGTCATGCTGCCATGTTGTGATTAGCTGTCAAGAAGAGGAACATCCCTCCCAGGGGTGAGTCACCAAGTTTAATTGTTCCTGAAGGAGTAACTAACCTTCCCTTTGATTGGGGGAGAGCCAGGTGAGTGTGAATGCTCGGCTTTGTTAAACAAATTCGAATCCTTTTATATGGCAGTAAGTGCCAGCTTGGGTTCATCAGAAGCTTGGCAGGCCAAAGTAAACTCATTTTCATCCTTCCAGGAGATTGGTAGAAGAGAGGGAAGCTATTGATAGTTATTTTTGGTTTAATGAGATGTGACAAAGATAATCATGATATTTTTCTGGATGAGTCCAGGAAATGTGATGTGGAAAATAATACAGTGGATATATGGGTTAGATTCTTATGTAATTTATTTATTTATTTATTTATTTTAATTTTATTTATTTATTTGACACAGAGAGAGAGATCACAAGTAGGCAGAGAGGCAGGCAGAGAGAAGGGGGGAAGCAGGCTCCCCACTGAGCAGAGTGCCTGATGAGGGGCTCCATCCCAGGACCATGAGATCATGACCTGAGCTGAAGGCAGAGGCTTAACCCACTGAGCCACCCAGGCACCCCAAATTCTTAGGTAATTTAATAACAGTGGTCAAACCTCTCTGATTAATCAACCCATGTTGGCTTGGAGGGGCGCTTTTTTTGTTTTTGTTTTTGTTTTTGATGAGGATTCGTGAAATACTCATATTTTTATTATCTACCTTCATGAAGACCTAGAAGAGAGGCTTGCCAAATAGATGACTAAAAGCTGGAGGAATGGATTACAGGTTGAATAATAGAATTAAGATCTCCACAGACTCCATGATAGACTCTTTTTTCTTTTTTCTTTTTTTTTTTAGTAAAATATATTTTCTTATGGTGACAACTATATATATACATATATTCACATGTAATATAAATTTTATATATATATATATACACATGAATGTACACACATACATGTATATATGTATGCATGTAGTATACATTATATATTATTATATTCATATTATATACCATATATAACCTTTATAGTTTGTTATAGATCACTATTGAATTTTTCCTTTTTTTTTTAATTAACATATAATGTATTATTTGCCCCAGGGGTACAGGTCTGTGAATCATCAGTCTTACACAATTCACAGCATTCACCATAACACATACCCTCCCCAATGTCCATAACCCAGCCACTCTATCCCTACCCCCCACCCCCCAGCAACCCTCAGTTTGTTTCCTAAGATTGAGTCTCATATGGTTTAATCTCCCTCCCAGTCCCATCTTGTTCCATCTTTTCCTACCCACCACAACCCCCCACCCTGCCTCTCAAATTCCCAATATCAGAGAGATCATAAGATAATTGTCTTTCTCTGATTGACTAATTTTGCTTAGCATAATACCCTCTAATTCCATCCACGTTGTTGCAAATGGCAAAATTTTGCGTTTTTGTTGGCTGCATAGTATTCCATTGTATAAATATGCCACGTCTTCTTTATCCATTCATCTTTGATGAACATCTAGGTTCCTTCCATAGTTTGGCTATTGTGGACATTGCTGCTATAAACATTCGGGAGCATGTGTCCCTTCAGATCACTACATTGGTATCTTTAGGGTAAATACCCATTAGTGTGATTGCTGGGTCATAGAGTAGCTATATTTTCAATTGTTTGAGGAACCTCCATACTATTTTTCGGAGTGTCTGCACCAGCTTGCATTTCCACCAAAAGTGTAGGAGGGTTCCCCTTTCTCCTCATCCTCGCCAACATCTGTGGTTTCCTGACTCATTAATTTAAGTCATTCTGACTAGTGTGTGGTGGTATCTCATTGTGGTTTTGATTAGTATTTCCTTGATGCCAAGTGATGTGGAGCACTTTTTCATGTTGGCCATTTGGATGTCTTCTTTGTAGAAATATCTGTTCATGTCTTCTGCCGATTTCTTGATTGGATTATTTGTTCTTTGGCTGTTGAGTTTGATAAGTTCTTTATAGATTTTTGGATACTAGCCCTTTGTCTGATATGTCATTTGTGACATTTGTCAGGTGTCTTTTGGTTTTGTTGACTGTTTCCTTTGTTGTGCAAAAGCTTTTGATCTTGATGAAGTCCCAACAGTTCATTTTTGCCCTCGCTTCCCTTGCCTTTGGCAATGTTTCTAGGAAGAAGTTGCTGTGGCTGAGGTCAAAGAGGTTGCTGCCTGTGTTCCCCTCAAGGATTTGGATGGATTCCTGTCTCACATTGAGGTCTTTCATCCATTTTGAGTTTATTTTTGTGTGTGGTCTAAGAAAATGGTCCAGTTTAACTCTTCTTCATGTGGCTGTCCAATTTTCCCAACACCATTTGTTGAAGAGACTGTCTTTTTTCCATTGGACATTCTTTCTTGCTTTGTCGAAGATTAGTTGACCACAGAGTTGAGAGTCTATTCCTGGGCTCTCTATTCTGTTCCATTGATCTATGTGTCTGTTTTTGTGCCAGTACGATACTGTCTTGATGATGACAGCTTTGTAATAGAGCTTGAAGTCTGGAATTGTGATGTCACCAAATTTGGTTTTCTTTTTCAACATTCCTCTGGCTATTCAAGGTCTTTTCTGGTCCTTATAAATTTTAGGATTATTTGTTCCATTTCATTGAATAAAATTGATGGTATTTTGATAGGGATTGCAATAAATGTGTAAATTGTTTTAGGCAGCATAGACATTTTCACAATATTTGTTCTTCCAGTCCATGAGCATGGAACATTTTTCCATTTCTTTGTGTCTTCCTCAGTTTCCTTCATGAGTAATTTATAGTTTTCTGAGTACAGATTCTTCGCCTCATTTGTTCCTAGGTATCTTATGGTTTTGGACACAATAGTAAATGGGATTGAGTTCTTAATTTCTTTTTCTTCTGTCTTGCTGTTGGAGTATAGAAATGCAACTGATTTCTGTGCATTGATTTTATATCCTGATACTTTACTGAATTCCTGTATGAGTTCTAGCAGTTTTGGAGTGGAGTCTTCTGGGTTTTCCACATAAAGTATCATATCATGCAAGGTGTGAGAATTTGACTACTTCTTTGTTGATTCAGATGCCTTTTATTTCTTTTTGTTGTTTGATTGCTGAGGCTGGGACTTCTAGTACTATGTCGAATAGCAGTGGTGATAGTGGACAGCCCTGCTGTGCTCCTGACCTTAGGAGAAAAGCTCTCAGTTTTTCCCCAATGAGAATGATATTCATTGTGTGTTTTTCATAGGTGGCTTTGATGATATTGAGGTATATGCCCTCTATACCTACACTGGAAAGAGTTTGATCAAGAAAAGATGTTGTACTTTGTCAAATGCTATTTCAGCATCTATTGAGAGTATCATATGATTCTTGTTTTTTCTATTATTATTATTATTATTATTATTGGCTTCCTTTTTTTTAAAAGATTTTATTTATTTATTTGACAGACAGAGATCACAAGTAGGCAGAGAGGCAGGCAGAGAGAGAGGAGGAAGCAGGCTCTCAGCAGAGCAGACAGCCCGATGTGGGGCTCGATTCCAGGACCCCGGGATCATGACCCGAGCTAAAGGCAGAGGCTTAACCCATTGAGCCACACAGGCGCCCCTTGTTTTCTCTATTATTAATGTATTGTATCATACTGAATGATTTGTGGATATTGAGCCAAACTTGCAGCTCAGGAATAAATCCCACTTGGTCATGGTGAATAATCCTTTTATTGGATCCTATTGGCTAGAATTTTGGTGAGAATTTTTGCATCCGTGTTCATCAAGGATGTTGGTCTGTAATTCTTTTTGATGGGGTCTTTGTCTGGTTTTGGGATCAAGGTAATGCTGGGCTCATAAAATGAATTTGGAAGTTTTCCATCCATTTCTATTTTTTGGAACAGTTTCAGGAGAATAGATATTAATTCTTCTTTAAATGGTAGAATTTCCCTGGGAAGCCATCTGGCCCTGGGCTCTGGTTTGTTGGGGAATTTTTTTTTTTTTTAAGATTTTATTTATTTATTTGACAGAGAGAGAGATCACAAGTAGGCAGAGAGTCAGGCAGAGAGAGAAGGGGAAGCAGGCTCCCTGCTGAGCAGAGAGCCCGATGCGGGGCTCGATCCCAGGACACTGAGATCATGACCTGAGCTGAAGGCAGCAGCTTAATCCACTGAGCCACCCAGGCGCCCCTGTTGGGGAATTTTTGACGATTGCTTCAATCTCCTTACTGGTTATGGGTCTGTTCAGGTTTTCTATGTCTTCTTGGTTCAGTTTTGGAAGTTTATACGTTTCTAGGAATGCATCCATTTCTTCCAGATTGTCAAATTTGCGGGCTTATAGTTGCTCATAATATGAGCAGAGGAGTTGAGAGCTCAGGGCCCCACTCTTCAGTGCACCCTCAGAGAAAAGCAGTCAATCCCTCCCATCTCCCTGATCTCCGGCGCACTCTGTGCTCACTTGACCTGTGACCAAGCATTTCTATCTCTGGTGCATGGCCCTGTTTGGAGTCTCCAAACCCAGCAGATTCCTGTAGTGTGCTCTCACACCTCTACTGAGGAGGAAAGAGGGTGTCTCCCCAGATCTGCCACTTGTGGAGTCCCAGCTCGAAGATCAGTGGCCCGACTGTGCCTCATATCATGGTTTAAGGGAACTCTGAGCTGAGAGCTCACTCCTCAGCTCCATCTCTGCTGCCAGCTTCCCTGCTCTGATACCTGGGAGCTCTGCCACATTCAGGCAACCCTGGTCTTTCTGTGTCCGCACGTGTCCTGAGACCATACTGTCCCTGTGAGGGCTCCACCCCCTGCTTAGCCCCTGGGGCAACGTCCCATAGTGGAGCAGACTTCAAAAAGTTCCTGTTTTATGCTCTGCTGCTCTACTGCTTGCCGGGAGCCGGCCTCTCCCACTGTGGTCTATCTTCCCGTATATCACCTCAGATTAATTTCTCCGCATGTCCTACCTTCCAGCAAGTAGTCACTTTTCTGTTTGTAGGATTGCTGCTCTTCTTCTCCTTGATCTCCTGGTGAGTTTTTAGATGTTCAGAATGGTTTGATAACTATCTAGTGGAACTCCTGGGACCTGCTGATATTTAGGTCTCCTACTGCTCTGCCATGTTCCTCCTCCCCTCCATTATAGACTCTTAAGAGAAAATTTGTCCTGGATTAACAAGTCTACTTAAATTTTACAGATCAGCTTCACAAATAGAAGTCAAAGGAGACCTAGCATAGAAAAGAACTTTCTTAAAAAGAATGAAGGGGTTTGTTGTTGTTGTTGTTTTTTAAGATTTTATTTTTTATTTGACAGACAAAGATCACAAGTAGGCAGAGAGGCAGGCAGAAAGAGTGAGAGGGAAGCAGGCTCCCCGCCGAGCAGAGAGCCTGATGCGGGGCTTGATCCCAGAACCCTGGGATCGTGACCCGAGCCGAAGGCAGCACCTTAAACCACTGAGCCACCCAGGTGCCCCATTTTTTTTTTTTGAGATTTTATTTTTAAGTAATCTCCACACCCATCAGGGGGCTTGAACCCACAACCCTGAAATCAAAAGTCATATGCTTCACCAAATGGGCCAGCCAGGTACCCCACTACAAAAGGGTTTTGCTGATTTTAAGTATATGTTACTTAGTAGTTTACTAATAAGAAAAAGCAAGTGCAGACTTAGGTTCTATTAATAAAAGGACAGCAAAAGAAGAGCCCAGTGTTTTCTGTAATGATCAGACCATAATCATTCATGACTATTTATTACCATGGATCAGGACATCATTTTAGAATTTACTGAAATTCAAAGATGGGTCAGTCTGGGTTGCTTGAGGATGTTTATTCATTAGATAAGCCTTTGGTAACTATAGCAGAAGGTAGGAAGTGTAGGTAAAGTCATATGTAAATTTGGAGGAGCCAGGGATTTCTTCTTGGAGTAGGGATCAAGAAATGCACATCGAGCAGAGGGAATTAGAGTAGAGAACATTGTCAGATCTCTTGTTTGGTATATGAGTCTTGTAAGGATCTTGATGTCTGTGGCCAGCAGATATTTTGCTCATGACTGCAGAGGACCACCTTAAAGTGTCAGATGCAAAACATTTGTAAAGTACAAAAAATTTGAAATCCCAAGTACAGAAATGGTACAGAAAGTTAAGTCTGATGAACTTTGTCAAGGGTAAGATGGGAAAGGTAAATTGAAGCCTGATAATTGTACTTTATTAATATCAGTGAGAAAGGACTTCAGGATCTCAAAGAGGTCCTTCTGTTTGAAACAAGAGTTGCAGTTCTCAGTTTTGCCTCTGTTCTCTGACTGTCACAGTCTTAACCCTGGATCATTATTCTCCAACTCCAGCCACTGGGGATCTGATGTCTCCTGCTATACAGATCTCTGTATGACTCTGATTTCCCTTATCTCTGCTTTTTAAAAATTTTTATTTTTTTAAAGATTTTATTTATTTATTTGACAGAGATCACAGATAGGCAGAGAGGCAGGCAGAGAGAAGGAAGGGAAGCAGGCTCCCCCCTGACCAGAAAGCCTGATGTGGGGCTCGATCCCAGGACACTGGGATCACGACTTGAGCTGAAGGAAGAGGCTTTAACCCACTGAGCCACCCAGGCACCCCTCTGTTGTTTTTTTTTTTAAAGTATTTATTTACTTGAGAGAGAAAGAGCATAAGTAAGAGAGAGAGCACAAGCAGTAGGGAGGGGCAGAGAGAGAAGGAGAGAGACAAGCAGACTCCCTGCTGAGCAGGGAGCTCAACATGAAGCTCGATCCTAGGACCCCCGGACCATAACCTGAACTGAAGGCCCACACTTAACTGACCGAGCCACCCAGGTGCCCCTCTTATCTCTGCTTTTGCATCACACCTATAGTCTCTCCAAAACCCAATGCCAATCCATTTATGTCTTATTAATACTTGTAGAAACTACACCTTATGCGCAAGGTGTCACATGCCAAGCAAAGGTGTTTGTATTTTATAGTATATACACAGAAGTGATTCAAACAATGTTATAAGCCACGAAGGGTAGATAGAGTGGAAAGAAGATTAAGGCACAGAAAGAGGTAATGAAGGTCAGATTTAGGATTGTACTTAGAGGAATATGGAGGAGAGAGAACTTGTAAAAGATATACATAGTCCCCTCTAAAGCAGGATATCACTGGGGAAACACTGTAGACACTCTTGCTCTTCACAACAAATTAACTCTGTGAGGCTTTAGCCTACATAAACACTTGGTGGAAAACAATTAGAAGATTAAAAATGGAAAAGGAAGAGGCACAAGTGCTGTTCTTCCCAGATGTGATAGTTAACCTGAAAAAAAAAAAAAGAAAAAACCCTCCAAAATTGAAAGTAAAGTGACACAGTTCAATCTAACCATGTACCAAATTGGTGATACAACCAAAAAGAAGAAAAAAATATTTCACCTGTCTTTACAAGATAAGAGTATGCCTGTATAGTCTTAGGGCAATATATCATAAGAGTTGAAAAAAAAAAAAAAAGGCAAATCCTGTGCTTTACTTAGTAGCAACTTTGGTATTGAGAACATAATTTTGAAAACCTTGCATCTACATCACAGCATAAAACAATAAAAAATAATCATCTTCACATGATTAGGTATCAGTGTTTGTTGCACAAGAGAAGGGATACAAATGTAAGAATCAAAGAAGTTGAGAGAAGCTTATATCATTCAGGAAAAACTAGGAAGGGATCTTCATCAGTTTGGTAAGGAGCACACCCAAAACACCAATAACAACAACAGGTAATGTCACTTTAATGGTGAACTATTCAAATGCTTCTCCACTAAGTTAGGAACTAGACAATGATATCTATTCTACGACTTCTATTCACAGTGTACCAGGGAAACTAGCCAGTGTAATAAAATGCTAAAAGGAAATAAAAGGCATACAATTGGAAAAGAAGAAATAGAAAATTTATTTTATTCACAAGTGACTTGATTTTATAGTTAGAAAATCCCGTTGAGTCTACAGTTAAGTTTCTAGAATAAGTTGAATTTAGCAATGGTATCTAGATATAAGATCAGTAGGAAATATATTTTTATATATTAACAACAGTCAACTAGAAAATAAAAATGTTAAAACTGCATTTATAAGAGCACAGAATGGCATCAGATACCGCAGAATGAATTAAAAGTTATATAAGACTTCTATCATGAGAACTACCAAACATTGCCAAGAAAAGT
This sequence comes from Pteronura brasiliensis, assembly GCA_004024605.1. Classification (NCBI taxonomy): domain Eukaryota; kingdom Metazoa; phylum Chordata; class Mammalia; order Carnivora; family Mustelidae; genus Pteronura; species Pteronura brasiliensis. The sequence goes on from PJEN01002723.1 coordinate 59,504, forward strand.
TGAAGACTTAATTAAATAGATATATATCATTTCAGGATTTGGAAGACTTGATATGGTTAAGATGTTTAGTTTCCCAGAAATGATCTATAAATTTAATTAATTCCTTAAAAATCTTAGCAGATTTTTAAAAATTGAAACTAATGAGCTGATTTTAAAAGTTATGTGGAAAAAAAAAAAAGGTCTGTGATAGTCGATCTTGAAGAAGAATGGATTTGAAGCACTAACCTATCAGATGCCAAGAATTAATTTTTAAACAGTCTAAAAGAATAATTAAGGGGTGCCTGGGTGGCTCAGTGGGTTAAAGCCTCTGCCTTCGGCTCGGGTCATGGTCCCGGGGTCCTGGGATAGAGTCCCGCATTGGGCTCTCTGCTTGGTGGGGAGCCTGCTTCCTCCTCTCTCTTTGCCTGCCTCTCTGCTTACTTGTGATCTTTCTCTGTCAAATAAATAAATAAAAATCTTTAAAAAAAAAGAGTAATTAAGACACTTTTCTGTTAGCATAAGGACAAACAGATCATTGAGTCCAGAAATAGACCCATACTCATATGGTTACTTGATGTACTACAAAGTCACCAATGCAATTCATTGGGAAAATGATGACACTTTTCAATGAATGGTATTAGAAAAATTTAATATTGACATGGAATAAAAAGACCTTAGTAATATGCTTCACCTTATAACATGCACAAATATTAATTTGAGATTAAATCATAGATTTAAATGTGAAAGATAAAACTATTATACTTACAGAAAAATTACATAACATAATATATTCATGAAATTAGGGTAGGTAAAAAATTTGTAACTAGGAAACAAATGAATTAACCATTTAAAAAGTCCACAAATAATATTTCATCAAAATCAAAAACTTCTGTTCATCAAGAGCACCATTAAGAGAGCAAAATAAAATTATTTATCTACAAAGAGAGTTGTACTACAATATTTACAGCAATTTACTCCTGGTAGCCAAAATGGAAAGGTCCCAAGTGTCCATCAACAGAAGAATGGATAAACTGTGTGTGTTTGGACGATCTCTGGACAATCCTTTAAACTTTTCTATATTTTGAAATTTTTTTATAATAAGATTTTTGGTCAGGAAGTACAGGAAAGAAACACAGTGAAGTACCAAATATGCTGTTTAATTATCCCTGGGTGTTTAGATTTGGAATGAATTTATGAACTTTCATTTCTATTTTATGTTTTATATAGCATATCTGGGTATTTTTACACTTAGTGTATGTATTCTAATAAATCATGAATCTTATTTTGTCAATATGGTGTAAAAGAAAAAAGAAACATATGTACATCCTGTTATTACAGCTGCACCTATAATGATCCTATGCCAACACGATGTTTGCAATGAGATTTTTTAGAGGTATACAGAATTGCCTGACTTTCTCATAATTCCTCTTTGAGTTCCTGTCACCAAATAAGATAGCTGTTTTAAAAACATGGAAAATATAGAAATAACTACAGTCAGCAGTAATTTGGATATACTTCTTTGCTATTTAAGTTGGAAAAATTTTTTTAAAGATTTTATTTATTTTAGAGAGAGAGAGATGGCAAGAGAAAGCATGAGCAAGGGGTGGGGAGAGAGGGAGACTCCCCACTGAGCAAGAAGCCCAACATGGGGCTCGATCCCAAGACCCTGGAATCATGACCCAAGCTGAAGGCAGGGGCTTAACAGCTGAAGGCGGGGAGCCATCCAGGCACCCCGCCCCCAATTTTTTAAAAAGATAGTAATAAGAATTGGTGGGTGCCTAGGTGGTTCAGTCAGTTGAATGTCCAACTCTTGATTTCAGCTCAGGTCATGATCTCAGGAATGTGAGATCAAGCCCGGAGTAAGGCTTGGAGCTGGTCATGGAACCTGTTTAAGATTCTCTCTCCTTCTCCCTCCCTTGCTCCACTCCCAACCTAAAAAAAAAAAAAAGATTACGAATCATCCATAGGGGATAAGGCACCAATACAGTCAAAGATAGTACCGAGCTTTTAATTTCTTTTTATTTATTTGTTTATTTGTCCGAGGGAGAGAGAGAGAAAGAGCACAGGAAGGAGGAGCAGCAGGCAGAGGGAGAAACAGGCTCCACACTGAACAAGGAGCCCAGTGCAGGACTTGATCCCAGGACCCTGGGATCATGGCCTGAGCCAAAGACAGACGCTTAACAGACTGAGCCACCCAACCATCCTGAGATAGTGCCACGCTTTAGGCCTGAGTGAACAAATGTACACTTCATGGACCATTGCCCACAGTGCTAGCTTTACCCACACGTCCCTCTGATGAGTTCCTTCCCTGAACCCCCACAGAGGGGAGCAGTCCCCAAAGGGGTGCTCTTGACTCAAGGGACTACAATAAGTTGTCTCAGAGGGATTGCGCTGTTTTTCCTGGACCAATCAGAATCTCTATTGTGGGGACTTTGGCACGTTTCAAGAGGTAGCTGAGCAGCTGGAAGATTGTAATAGAAGCCAAACTCACACAGGAAGAAGCAACATGCAGATGCCCTAAGGGAGTGGAAGCCATGAGTAGGCCAAAGCCATCAGTGAGCAGAAAGGACAAGCATGAGAAAGGATCGCAGGTAGTTGGTTGGTTGACAAGGGAGGGAAGAAGCAGAAGTGAATTTGAGCTCTGTTGATAATGCTTATGTAATGCTTCCTGCTTGCCTGGCAATGTCCTAAGTGTTTCACAGGCACTAACTCATTTAATCATCCTTTTAAGGTAGATAGTTTTATTATTCTCAGTTTTACAGACAAGGAAACTAAGGTAGAAAAGCAGTAAGTGTCTTGGCAGTCTGGTTCCAGGGCTCTGCTTTCTGCCACCATGCTGTGCTGCCCTACTAGATGGCACTGCAGGAGAGGGCGGCTGGGCTGCTCAGGCAATTCCTGTGCTAAGTGGCAGAGGGCTCAGGCCCAGCTCCAAGGCTGGTCCTATTTTTCCCCTTAATGTCTGCTTGTGCAAATTGTCCTGGTTTCTGTTTTGTTTCATTTTTGTTTTTTAAAGATTTTATTTATTTATTTGACAGAGAGAGATCACAAGTAGGCAGAGAGGCAGGCAGAGAGAGAGGGAGAAGCAGACTCAATCCCAGGACCCTGAGATCATGACCTGAGCCAAAGGCAGAGGCTTAACCCACTGAGCCACCCAGGCGTCCCTTGTTTGTTTGTTTGTTTCTTTTTTTTTTTTTTTTTTTTGCTTTGTTTTTTGTTCTTTGTTCTTTGTTTTTAAAGGTTTTATTTATTTACTTGAGAGAGAGAGAAAGAGAGAGCATGAATGGGGAGGAAAAGGAGAAGCAAACTCCCTGCTGAGCAGGGAGCCCGATGTGGGACTGGATCCCACTACCCTGGATTCCTGACCTGAGCCTAAGGCAGACACTTAACTGACTGAGCCACCCAGGTGCGCCTGTTGGGCTTTTGTTTGTTTGTTTTGTTTTTAAATGAAGTCTGGCTCTATGCCTGAGGATCCTATCTGCTATCTAACAAAGACGAGGAGAAAGAACCTCCTCCGCCAGTAGACGGAAGAGGAGGAGTAGTGAGTTGAAACTTTACAAGCAAGCAGGGACCTCATCAGAAAGGGCCTTTAAGCTATGTTAAGGTGTAAGATCTTTTCCTAAAAGCAGGGGGTATCATTGAAGTGTGATAAGCAGGGAGAGCAGGGAGAGGATCAAGATGAGAACCACATGTTTGTTTATTCTTAAGTAATCTCTCTGCCCAACTTGGGGCTCAAACTCACAACCCCAAGATCAAGTATCCCATATTCTACCTACTGAGCGAGCCAGACGCCCTGATATCCACATTTTTAGGATGATTATCCTGGCTGCCTTTGTGGAGGAGTGAGATAAGACCCAGTGTGAGTGGTGGGAGGCCAAAGCAGACTTGGGTGAGCAGTGATGATAGCCTGAGTCAGGGAGGTGGGCAGGGGGGATAAAAAGGTGTGGACAAGTCTGAGAGATAATTAAGTAGGAGAATTCAAGATGAGGGAAGGAAAAGTCAATAGTGATAATCTATGAAACTGGGTCAGTGTGGCCAGTTATTGAAACATAGGACAGTAGGAAAGAGTCCATCAGGTAGGTAGGATCAGCTTCAGAGCTGTGTGACACACGGGCCCTGTGATCAGAAGGGCCCCATGATTGGCCTAATGCTCTGCTAATGCTGCTCCCAATAATTTTTTTTTAAAGATTTTTTGTTTATTTATTTTTGGAGGGCAGAGGGAAAGCACAAGTGGGGGGTGGGGGTGGGGGTAGGAACAGAGGGAGAAGCAGACTCCCCATTGAGCAGGGGAGCCTGACACCAGGCTCGATCCCAGGACCTTAAGATCATGACCTGAGCTGGAAGGCAGATGCTTCACCGACTGAGTCACCAGGGTGTCCCTGATCCCAATAATTTTTGAACAAGGAACTCCACACTTTAGTTTTATACTAGGCCCCACAAAATATGTAGTTGGTTCAGCCATCAAGCATTTGGAAATGCAGCAATGGGCCTCAGAAAAATAAACATTTGAGTAGTGTTCCCAAAGTGTGTTTCCCAAGTGTGCTAAAAGGTATGTGTGGGGAAAATGTAGGGTCCATGAAATGGGGCTTCATGGCCAAGTAAATTGAGGAAATACCAGGTGAAGCAAGTTAAATCATTTTTTAAAGTACAGAATATCCCAGAATTACTAATATGTTAACTATGGTGTAATACAGAATATCTGGTCTTTGTCCCCAGTCCTGGTGCAGAGCTTCATCAACCTTTGGAATTTCCTGAGTTGTAGGAGTATCCTGGTTATGCTAATGACATAATCTGGAGGTGGAGATACACAGCTGGCCTCAGGCCGGGGGCTGAATGATCACCAGAAAGACCAAACATGTTACTAGAGAGTTGGAAATTTCAGGCACCTGACCTCTGAAGAAGAGAGAGGGGCCTAGAGATGAGGTTCGATCACATGGCTAGTGACTGAATCCATCATGTAATGAAACCCCAATGACAATTGAGAGGGTCTATAGAGCTTCCTGGTCAGTGAACACACTAATGTACTGGAAGGATATCATGCTCAGATTCCACAAGGAGAGGGCATGGGAGTTCTGTTTGCCACACCCCTCCCCAACACCCTCTACCTTACCTTGTGTGTTTCTTCCTTTGGCTCTTCCTGAGTTCTGTCTTTGAGAATAAAACTATAATCATAAGCATAGCATGCTTAGTGAGTTCTGTGAGTTGTTCAAGTGAATTATTGAAACTGAAGGGATCATGGGAACTCCTAAATTTATAGTCAGTCAGAAGTACAGGTAGTCCCTGAGATTTGCAGCTGGTGTCTGAGGGGGAGACAGTCTTTTTTTTTTTTTTTTAAATTAACATATAATGTAGTATTTGCTTCAGGGGTACAGGTTGTGAATCATCGGTATTACAGCATTCGGTGAAGCATTCGGTGTTACAGAAATTACTCACGTAATTTCCCGGCACTCACCATAGCACATACCCTCCTCAATGTCCATAACCCAACCCAACCACCCACCCCTACCTATCCCCCCACCACCCAGCAACCCTCAGTTTGTTTCCTGAGATTAAGAGTCTCTTATAGTTTGTCTCCCTCCCTGGTCCCATCTTGTTTCATTTTTTCCTTCCCTACCCCCCACTACCCCCCACACTGCCTCTCAAATCCCTCATATCAGAGAGATCATATGATAATTGTTTTTCTCTGATTGACTTATTTCACTCCACATAATACCCTCTAGTTCCATCCACATCGTTGCAAATGGCAAGATTTCATTTCTATTGATGGCTGCATAGTATTCCATTGTATATATATACCACATCTTATTTATCCATTCATCTGTTGATGGACATTTGGGCTCTTTCCATAGTTTGGCTATTGTGGACATTGCTGCTATAAACATTTGGGTGCATGTGTCTCTTAGGATCACTACATTGGTATCTTTAGGGTAAATACCCAGTAGTGCGATTGCTGGGTTGTTGGGTAGCTCTATTTTCAACTTTTTGAGGAACCTCCATACTGTTTTCCAGAGTGTCTGCTCCAGCTTGCATTCCCACCAACAGTGTAGGAGGGTTCCCCTTTCTCCGCATCCTTGCCAACATTTGTTGTTTCCTGACTCATTGATTTTAGTCATTCTGACTGGTGTGAGGTGGTATCTCACTGTGCTTTTTGATATGTATTTGAAGGGGAGACAGTCTTGAGGAGCACTGTAAATTGTGCGGTCTTCTCTAACTCCAGCTTGTTAGTACTGGATTCAAATATAACTGTAGGACACTCAAGCGGTGTCAGAGAATTTGTGTCAAATAGTTGAACTGTAGTAGATACTTTGTTGTGCCATCCAGCCCAGGGTCCCCCTTTAGCACTGAAGTGCTCATTCTTGCAGCTGAAGGATCAAAACAGCCAGTTGCTGATGGCTTACAACTCTCTCCCTCCCTGAGAGATGTACTCTGGCAGAAGAGAGATGACTTGCCCATGGTTATTCTTCTTCATTCTTGGCACAGCCTGCATCCAATGACTAGAGAAGCCTGACCTCTCTTGCCCCAATGCATGACAACTCTGACTGGGTATCCCAGCTCCAAAGCTCCCTGTGGCATCAGCCAGGGGCTCTATGGCCAGTGTACTGCAGTGAAACTTCTCCTTCCACCCAGTCTTACTTCCCTCACTCCTTCACAGGTGATATTTCAAAAGGCACACCAAGTACAATACCTGCACACAAACTTCCATTTCAGTCTGTTTCCTAGGGAACTGGATTGAGGATAAAGCCACTGTGAACCTCTAAAAAGGAGATTAAGTATGCAGCCTTTTACCAAATTTATTTGACCATGGAATCCTTTTCCTAAAGCATCATGTGGAGTGGGAGTGTTCCTGATTGGCTGGCTTCCAGAAGTGTGGGGCTGGCACTGATTGATTGGCTTGCAGAAGTGCATTCGCTGAGGCAAGTTGTCTTTGATTGATTAAACTTGTAGAAATATGATAATCATGGCTACACAATTCTATGGCTACAGAAAAATCATGGGTTTCCCCCTGCCGGGACTGTAGAAAGTTATTTTTATAATCTCAAGGAGATACTCTTTTTACCATCATTGAACAGAATAAGAAAACTAAAAATAGAAGTTTAGTAACTTGTCCAAGGTCAAAGTAGCAGGGACAATATTCACATTTCCAGATTTTAAAACTTGTTACAAAGCTACAGGTAATCAAGGCAGTATGGTACTGGCCAAGGAAAAACATATAGATCAATGTAACAGAATGGACAGTCCAAAAATATACCCTTTATGTCTATGACCAATTGATTTTTGACAAGATGTTGAAACAATTCATTGGGGGAAAGAATGGTCTTTTCAGTGAATGGTGAAACAGCTGGATAGCCACGTGCAAAAGAATGAACTTGCTGAGATACCATACAAAAAATTAATTCAAAAATGGAATATAGACCCAAATGTAAAAGCTAACACTATACAATTTTTTAGAAGAAAACTAAGCAGGGGCACCTGAGTAGTACAGTCAGTTAAGTGTCCAACTCTTAGTTTTGGCTCAGGTCATGATCTCAGGGTCCTGGAATGGAGTCGTATGTCAGGCTCCATGCTCAGCATGGAGTCTGCTTGAGATTCTCTCTCCCTCTGCCCCTCTCGCTCATACTCTCTCTCTCAAATAATAAGTAAATCTTTTTTTTTTTTTAAGAAGAAAACTTAAGGATAAATCTTCATGGATTCAGATTAGGCAAAGCCTTCTGAGATGTAACACCAACCACCTACAACAAAAGAAAAAAAAAACAGCTTTCATTGGGCTAAATTGGATTTCATCCAGATTAATAGATTTTGTGCTGAAAATGATATCTTCAAGAAAGTGAAAAGACAACCCACAGAATGAGGGAAAAATACTTGCAAATCATATATTTGATAAGGAACTTGTATCAAGAATGGATAAAGAACTCTTATAATTCAAATATTAGGAGGCAAATGACCCTATTGAAAACATGGACAAAGGACTCAAATAGGCATGTCTCTAAAGAAGATGTACAAATGGTGAGCACATGAAAAGATGCTAAACATTGTTAGCCTTTGGGGGAGGATCCAGTGAAAGTGGAGGCAAATCCACATAGGAGAGTTTACAGTGAATGAGGCAAAGTTTTGAGAGAAAGAAGGATTTTGAACCAAGGACATGAATGGAGGATTTGCTTTGGGGAAGCAGGCAGGATATTTCTTTAAGACGATAGGAAAAGGCAATCCAGTATGCAAACATGTTTGCAGGTGATACAAGAAAACCTGATGGATTCCTCTTCCCATGGTTCCTACCTTCACAATAAGTCATGAAGCAAGGTGATCCAAAAGAAGTAAAAAATTGAATATTTCATTTACCTCTGAATAATGAAGATTTTTTTAATGAGATCAAAGTTTTAGTGGAGTATATAGAATTATTTTTTTTAACTTTCTAATTAAAAAGTTATATAGCCCTTTTATAGAAAATTTGAAGGCAATTAAAGAAGAAAAAAATACTTGTGGTCTTATGACCTTAATATAACAACCATTAGCATTTTGATTAATTTTCTTCTGGTCATGGTAATGCATTAAAAAGAAATCTCAAGTGCTTGAAGTATGCAAGTAATTAGTATCTTGAAGTTTTGGTTTTAGGTTTTTCTTCTCTCATGAGTTCCCCACCCGTTCCTTCTGCCCTGCCACCCCATATGGCATCTAGCCTTAATATAGCAGCCATTTGGGGGGGCTGCATACACTTGATAAATAAACTTATTATAATTAAACAGTAGGTTCCCACCAACTGAACTTCATTACAATTTTCCAGCATTATAGTAACTCCAGAAAAAATATTTTTATACCCAGAATGGATTATTTCTTGAGAATAAATTAACAAATAGAATTGTTTGGTTAGTAACTATAAATAATTTTATACCTTCTGATAAACAGTGTTGATTTAAATACATATGTGAGAAACCGTTTCAGCTCAGCAATAATTAAAATGAAAACAAGGTATCATTTTTGGCCTACCATCAGTTTGGCCTACCACATTAGCCCCCAAAAATTAATAAATGAAAACATTTACATTAGTAAGTTGTTACGAAGTTTTTCATAAAGTAATTTGACAGAGAATATCAATGATCATAAACATTTTTACACCCTGATTGTACATGTTTTAAGGACATTGCCAAGTTAGAGCATCTTCTGCAGAGATATGCAAGATTTCTAATTTTAGAAAGACGTGGTCTGCTCAAAATTTCGAAAGTCAAAAAAAAAAGTAGCCTTCAGTTGGGTATGACCATCATAAATTTAGCAAACAGGATATTACATTACAAATTCTATTTTAATTACACATAAGAAACAATTAAAATGAGCAAGAAACATATTCTCATCAAATATACAACTTGAACAAATAGATGAAATTTCTGCAACTTCAACTTTTGTAACAAATGGAGATTTTAACTATTGATTAAAAAAATGAAAATATAGGTAGACTCCATTTGTACTCTTGCCCTAGTCTCTGCAGATGTCAGGGATGGGCCTGTGAGGGCAGAGAAGGTGTGTTGAAAGGAAGACATTAACCAGCGGGTCAGCATTTCAGTGGTGGAGGGTCTGGTTTTTTTAATTTACTAAGCTCTACTTTTGCATTTTTCATTTCTAAATCAAATATAACAATATTCAAGGAGCACAAACCTTAAATATATTTGCAAAAATATATTAATATATATAAAATAAAAATTAATAGAAATATATTAATATATATAAAATAAGAAATTAATATAAATTTTAAAATAAAACATATTTTTGTATTTTATACAAATTTATGTATTTTATGTATAAAAATAATGGTTTGTCTTAATGTGTCAGCTTAGCTAGGTTATACTACTCAGTTATTCAATCACACTAATCTAGGTGGGACTCTGGATGTATTTTATGAATGTAATTAACCCTTATCATCAGTTGACTTTGAATAGAGATTACCATTGAAAGGCTTTCAGAGCAAAAGCCTTTTCTGCCTCAAGAACACATCAATTCCTGCCCATGAACTTCCAGCCTTGCTGGTCTGTCCAGTAGATTTCACTTAACAGCTTCAACAATCATCCAATCCATTTCATTGAAGTTAAGTCTCTCTCTCTCTCTCTTTCTCTCTAATCCTAACTAATACATTGTTTGAAAAGTAAGATATTTTTCCTTCTAAAATATTCAAGATTGTTTATTAAAATTAAAATGTCCAATATACATCATAATTAATTAACATAAAAATTAAAACTCAAAGTATTTAAATAAATTGTACTTCAGTTTTTGAAAGTTTATTTAAATTCCAGCACTCGATGTCCGTCCAATTGCCTTGTAAAGAATTGTTATGCTTCATTCCAATCTATTGTGTTGGTTAGGAAAAGAGAAACCACACCAATTGAATTTAACAGCAAATATTTAAGGAATTGGTCAAATCGGTATCAGAGAACTAAAACACTGAAAGAGATCAGAGAGGTAACATTGAAGATAGTATTGGTAGAAGACACCATGCCTAGGGCGGGGAGAAGGAAGAAGAATCTAGAAGTTTGGAGGAGGGCAGTACAGAACTGGGGTGGAAACTTCTGGATAGGGAGAGTTTCCTGGCTAGTGGATGTTGTGATTCTGGTTTTGGGGCCACCACAAAAAGCTAGATACAAACCAGGTATCACTGCCGAGCTGACAGGGACACCCAGCAAACAGGAAGGAAGAGCAAGCCCCCCATCTCCAGCCTTACAGCTGCACCCCTCGCCCCATAGTGTTCCCTATTGGCAGAAAATAGAAATGTAGTTTGCAGAATTTAGTAACTGCCTCAGAGCAAAATACAGAAGGTGGTTTAGTATCTGAGAGACAATACAAATTTAAGAGTACAACAATTTGTGTGATGTTATAAATGTTCCTTTGCTACCATATGCAACTGTTGTGAATACAACATCAATTTGTCACTTCCTCCGGAGCCACGAATTGGAACACAAAAACAAGCAAGAATGCTTGGCACTACTGGGAAATACTTCACTGTGAAAGAATCTGTTGCCTTCCTGCTTTCTGAAAAGAATTTGACAAGTTAACAAATTTGTCTTTTTCTAACCTAAGTACTTCTGCTTTTCAAATCTGCCCTCAACTCCAACAGGGTGTTGGCCTCCAGTATTGGCGGCAGAACAACCCACAAATTTTCATGGCGTTTTGACACAGTTGCCTTTTGTTTTGAGGATATAGGGCAAGCCATGTGAAGAAGGATTCCCCTGGGGTCCGAACAGGAGCAGATGTTTAGGGTTACAGGTTGTGCTATGCCAGGGCTGATGGTAGGATCCCAAGTGGCAGACACGCTCTCTAATATTTGGGTGTGTGTGTGTGCGTGCGTGCGTGCGTGCGTGCGTGTGTGTTATGCAGGGTTTGTGTTGTGCAGGGCAAGTCGAGAGCCTCAAGTCCAAGGCAGAAGTTCTTCTTTTCTGGATTTAAGAATAGTACTCCTCAAGGATATGCTGGCAGTGTGGGGGAACTAATGCCTCACAGGGAGAAATTTTGACCAATGAAAGATGGGAACCTATGGATAAATCCTTCCCTTCCCCCCCCTGCCTTTCCTGAGATGATGCTGAGATGACATTTATGTGGTTTCTCAGGGGCACAATCTCATGGTTTTGAGTGATCAGTTATTGGTGGCCAGCTTGCTAGATCTTCTTCATGTTGGTTCTTTCTCTTTCTCTGTCTCGCTGTCTTTGAGGCTCACTCCTGCTCCCTGGGACTGAATTCCCTGGTAAAATGCCCACAAATAAATCTGTGGCCTCAGGCTCTTTTTTCTGGGAACCTTGACTAGGACACTGTTAGCCCTCCGTGCATGCAAGCCATAATTGGAGAGTATTTGGGTTCTGGTAAAGAAGAGTGAGACAAGTTCTGTCAAGGAGAGCTGAGTCTAGGGTGAGGCATTCATTCCAGGGGACACGCAGGTGGGCTGGCCTCAACAAGAAGTGTCTCATCTTTGTGTCCCAGGAGATTCTCTTCCTCATATCCACCTGGCCTTGCTGGTGGAGGTTAGAGCCATCTGTCACTCTTGCATTAGAAGTCCCAGTCAGTTGGATGTAGCTAAAGAAACAGCAGAAGTTTTCCTAGCAGCTGGCCAGTGTCTAGGAACTCCAAAATATAGAGGTTTGAGCAAATTGCGTTGGAGTATGTGGAACTTGCACTGTTACTGATGTTTTTCTCAATTCTTTTGTACAAGTAGATGAACAAGTTCACCATTGTTTTCTAGCCAAAATGATTTTCCTATGATTAGATTTCAAATGCAGAGAACCAAGTTAATCATTCTCCATGTGCGGCTCGCTGTCACTGTTGGTTCTGGGACTCTTTTAGGCATTGGTGCTTAGGTTTCTTTTAAATGGCATTTTATTTTATTATTATGTTCCTTTTCAAGTTTTCATGTAAATTCTGCTCAGTTAGCATATAGTATAATATTGGTTCCAGGAGTAGAATTTAGTGAGTTATCACTTCCATACAACACCCAGGGCTTATCACAAGTGCCCTCCTTAATGCCCATCCCCCATCTAGCCCATCCCCAGCCCACCTTCCCTCCAACAACCCTCAGTTTGTTCTCTACAGTCAAGAGTCTTTTTAAATGTCATTTTAAGGGGCTCTTGAGCCCTTCAGCTCAGGGCATGATCCCAGGATCCTAGAATTGAGCCCCGTGTTGGGCTCGATGCTCAGCAGGAGGCTTGCTTCTCCCTCTTATACTCCCCTTGCTTGTGTTCCCTCCCTCAATGTCTCTCTCTCTATCAAATAAATAAATAAATAAGATCTTTTTAAAAATGTCATTTTCAAAACACTTTTTCATTTACCAGTTAATTTCTTTTAGGGGCACCTGGGTGGCTCAGTGAGTTAGGCATTGGACTCATGATTTTGGCTCAGGTTGTGAGACTGAGCCCCACATGGGGCTCTGTGCTTAGTGGGGATCTGCTGGAGATTCTCTCCCCTCTGCCCCTCCCCCAGCTCACTCTCTCTCTAACACAAAAAGTAATTTTGTTTAATTATAGAAAATTTAGGAATTTTAGTAAAATAGAAAAATATCCAGGATGCTGGTTGGCTCAGTTGGTTAAGCATCTGCCTTCAGCTCAGGTCATGATCCCAGGGTCTTAGGGTAGAATCCCACACCAATCTCCTTACTCAGTGAGAAGCCTGCTTCTCCCTCTGCCTGCTGCTCCCCCTGCTTGTGCTATCTCTCTCTCTTTCTGACAAGTAAATAAATAAAATCTTAAAAAAAAAAAAAGGAAAAATATCCATAACCGTACACCTAAGTGGTACCATTGTTAACATTTTGATAAATGTTCTAGGCCTTTCTTTATGCATTTTACGTTTTTAGGATACATTGTGAGTATACTTTTAAATTTTCTATCATGCTTTTTTACTCAAGGTTATACCATGATCATTTTGCAATGCCATTAATCAGGGAATAATAAAATGGTAATCTGGGAATAATAAATAATAAACTATATAGGCACCCAATGCTATGTTCATTTTAATATTAAGATATATCGATACCATAATTTATTTCAGTAATTCCCTAGTGGTGAGCACTTATTTTCTACTATGAAAAAGCCCTTGGGACACTTGGGTGGCTCAGTCAGTTAAGCATCTGCCTTCAGTTCAGGTCATGGCTTCAGGGTCCTGGGATGGAGTCCCCATCAAGCTCCCTGCTCAGCAGGGAGTTTTCTCCTCTTCCCTCATGCTTTCTCTCTCTTCTCTCAAATAAATAAAATATTTTTTTAAAAAAGCCCTCAGTAACATCCTATAGTTGTATTTTTGCAAATTTGTGCTACTATTTCCTTCGATTAAGTTTTTAGAATTATTATTATTATTATTATTATTTTAGAAGATTTGTTTTTAAGAAATCTCTATACACAACACAGGGCTCAAACTCATAACTCTGAGATCAAGAGTCACGTACTCTATGGACTGAGCCAGCCAGGTGCCCCTGGAATTACTGGGGTCAGAAGCCATGTATATTTTTAAGGATATTAACATGTTGCTAAACTGCCCTCTGGAAAGCGGACACCGCATTGCTGATTCTGTTCTTTATTGTCTCCATTATGTATTTCAGTTCTGCTGTTTCAGAGTTGTTTCACCCCCTCCTTTTCCTTTTTCTTTTCATTCCATTGTTTCTCCATCTTAATCCATCCTATGCTTTTCTGAATCTGTTTCAAAGAGGTCAGTTACTTTGCATTCTTTTGAGGAGGTAAAACTTCCCAAACTGTTTTGTTTTCTTCTCTGACTCCTGTGGATTATCTTCATCTGAAATGATACCCCTTCTTTTGTTTGGATATTTTTCCATGGGCTTTATTTTATTATTTGTTAATTATTCTCAATATCCTTTGGGGAATAAGATTCACCCAGAGATCTCACTTGGTGTGTCTTTTACCCTCATGCTGCTCTCGCTTCACCTAGGGCATGGTAAGGTCCGTGAGTCAGACCTACAGCGAATGGCTGGTGGATTCATGCTGCTCTGGCCAGTTCAAGGAGTCTTCCCCCAAATGCCTCTGCTAGAAGGTGGCAGGATCTTTCATTTGTTGGCCATCACACCCTCTGAACAGATGTGGTTCCTCAAAGATTATCATCTCAAGCATGCAGTTCTCAAAGGCTCCTGTTCTCTCTCTGCCCTCACCTTAGAACTCTCCTTGAGAGGCAGTCACATCACAGCTTAGCTGAGCTTTATGTCAAATGGATCTCTAATTAGATCATATAAAGACATTTGCCTTGTATTGCCTGGGTGGCTCAGTCAGTTAAGTGTTGGACTCTTGGTTCCAGCTAGGGTCATGATCTTAGGGTCCTGGGATCCAGCCCCACGTTGGGCTCTGTGCTGGGCATGGAACCTGCTTGGGATTCTCCCTCCCCCCTCCCTGTGCCCCCGCTCACCCTCTCCCTCCACCCACATGCACACACACTCTCTCTCAAAAATGAAGTGAAATAAAATGAAATGAAATAAAATAAAGACATCTGGATTAAAAAGTGATGGAAACGATGCCCCTCTGTCTCTCTAGGGCTCAGTGTCTGTTGGGACTTGACAACCCATTTGTGCTTGCTCTCCAGCATCACTCCCCATTCTAAGCACTTGGCCAGCATTTCGTACTGTCTTCCAAAAAAACTTTACAAGGCAGCTAGGAGTCAGATTTTCCTGTCCCTGAACTTCATGGGGGAAACAGAGGCATGGAGGGACATGGCGATTCATCTGCCTAGTTGATGAGCATCTGTGGTTCCCTTACTTCTCCTCCAGTGCTTTCTGCCATGGCGTTATGCTGCCAGTTTGCCCATCCTTTGAGGTTAGTTGGGCTGCTGTGGAAGGTCAGTTTAGATGAGTCAAATATTCAAATATTTGAATTGCCTTGCTGCTGCTTAGAAAGTGCCCGGAATGTAGGCTTCTCTGCTGAGCATTTGAGGTGTGGTGCAGAATAAAACTGTGTACACCTAGCCCATCCCCCGAAGCTCTGAGTCATGTGTTTACCATTCAGGCTCCATCAGTCTTAATCCACTCCATCCTCAGTGACAGCTTAGTCAGTATGAAGTGCTTCTAATAATAGCAGTGGAGGAACATACACAATACCTGTAATCTTGAAGGTGTTTTAGAAAACTATGTGCCGCCGTTTCTGTGTCTGGTCATAATGTTAACATTATATCTGGAACCTTCTTCAGATGGTGACATAGACAGACATATTTAGTAACTGGGAAGTCATGGGGTTATATTTGAGAGGTCTAGCGGAGAGTTTAATCAGCCCCAGCTAACCACCTTGGACACCTCACCTGTCACGAACTTGCACTTCTAGGAGAATGGAACCCAGCGTTTACTAAGCATGTTTTAAGAATCTTTTGGTTTCCATGGAATTTAGAACTATAATGGTCCAGCAGGTGTAGAGGGGAGCCAGCTGTGAAAGGGTTAATAGGTCAGGTGACCTAAGGGCTAATATTAGAAACTCTGAAGGTGATCATCTGTTGGACTTACAGAAATAGAAGCTGGTAGGAAAAAGAAAGAAGGAAAGAACGAGAGGCAGCGAGACAGAGAGAAAAATAGCTCATTGACTATGTTTCAGGAAAGGGGCCATTTAAAGTATTGATTGAAGAGATCCTGAGGCTGGTGGGTTCCCAGGGGGTGAGGAGAGTAAATAAGACAATTCGCTCGCAAAAGAAAATGCAGCTACACTGTTGTGGGATACAGAAGGACTGGGAAGCTAGCTTTAGCCCTTCGCCTCATTCTGCTGTTGAGATGTGGTCCTTTGCCCAGAGCTACCTTTCAAGTATGAAAGGCTGAGACAGACACAGTGGGGTTTGGAGAAGGAAGATGATGACAGGGAGAGAGGAAGAGAAAATCTGAGATGGGTTAATTTCTTCAAGTTCCTGAAACAGAAGTACACATAAACATATACATTTAAACATCTGTGACCCTTCCAGGGGAAAATTCTGATTCCATGATTTCACTCCATGAGTAAATCCACTTTGTCATTTATTTTGATGAATAAAATGTTATTTATGGACTCAAGTCTATTTAGAAACCTTTTACTATTTTACAATCTCATGGATTTGAAGACAACATAAAACCTGTTCTCTGTAGAAGCTTCTCATTTTGATCTCCACATTACGACAGTTCAGTTGCTAGTCAATCATGCAAAGAGGGAAAATCTTTTGAGAATGTGCCTAAACCATCGTAACATTTAGTATACTGGTCGTACTTCTGCAGGGGAATATACTCAGCATCAAAAGAATTGCAGAGGGTAGGGCAGTTTTGGGTTTTAATTCCATCTTCTTCAGCCATAATTTTTGAGGAGTGCCATGCTAAGTCATAAAATCAGAATTACACACTAAATTGTACTCACAGACTTGGATATGATTACAGAGGTTTCTGGAGTGACTAAATATTTTCATTAAGTGGCTGAATTGTGTATTTCTTTTTTTTTCCTTCACATTTATATTATAAAAATTTGCAAACATCAGAAAAGGTGAAGGACTTCTCCAATAAACACTCATATATCTGCTTTTTAGATTCAGTAATAGTTAATATTTTGCTTTATTTGCTTTTTCTTTCTCTGGACATTATATATATTTATAACCTTTGAAATTAAGTAGTAGTTATCATGATATTTCGCTCCTAAATACTTCACTAAGCTTGACACTTTGTCATGCCATTAGAGAATGAGACTTTTTGAAGGTAAAGCCAAGTTTTGTTTAGAAAAGGTGGGCAAGAGGAATTGTCAGCATAACTTCTGGTAATGAGGTTTCTAGCACTTAGCTAATTCTCACATTGATTTTCTCATACATGGTGCCATTTTATGAACCATGAATAATAAATTCCATCTTGGTAGTTCTGGTTTCGATAATTTCAAGAGACAAGTCCACTTTAATTCTGTACCTTTATGTCCATTTTCTTCATTGTTTCCTTCAAATACACATCTCGGTTACAATGTTCTCTTGCACACACTAGAAGACAGAACTTGCTTTTTTTCTCCCAATATAGGACGCACTAGAATTATTTTGTAATATGTATTTGGGTGTGCTAAGGAGAAAGTTAGAGATCTCTTTAACAGAGTTAAGATCTCCTTTAAGATTTTTCCTTATTTTGCCTGGGACTCGAATCACCTTGCAAGGTGGAGGATGTTAAATATCACGTTAATACTTGCTGGTGATTATGAGACATTAATGTATACGCTACTTCACAATAATGGTTACCTTCTGTAGAAAAATAATTATATTCCTTTAATGTACTCATAATATCTCTGCAATTTTTTTAAGTTATTCATTTATTTATTTCACAGAGAGAGAGATCACAAGCAGGCAGAGAGGCAGGCAGAGAGAGGTGGGGAAGCAGGCCCCCTGCTGAGCAGAGAGTCCGATGTGGGGCTCCATCCCAGGACCCTGAGATCATGACCTGAGCTGAAGGCAGAGGCTTAACCCACTGCGCCACCCAGGCGCCCCATCCCTGCAATTTTTAACTGCTGTTTTGTTCCCAGCCCATCTTGTACACAAGTACAAATCTTCATACCAGTTAATCAGTGGCTAGATTATAGATTATAGAAATTATTCATTAGAAAGCTATAGATGTCCTGCATTTGTTTCAGAACAAACCAGAGAATTTAATTCAAAGTTCTAAAAAAAAATAGTTATAAAAAAATTTTGACAGATGGGACACCTGGATGGCTCAGTCGTGGGCGTCTGCCTTTGGCTCAGGTCATAATCCTGGGGTCCTTGGATCAAGCCCCACATCAGGCTCCCTGCTTGGTGGGAGGCCTGCTTTCCCTCTTCTGGTTCCCCTGCTCGTGTTCCTACTATCGCTGTGTCCCTCTTTGTCAAATAAATAAATAAAATCTTAAAAAAAAAATTAAAAAAATTTAGACAGATAGATGGGATATGAACGTAATGAACCGGCTATAAACGACACTCTTGAATAAGTCAAAGTACTCTCTGGCACTTTTCCTTCTTTTTATCAACCTCCTCTCCTTCACAACAGGTCAATGTGTGGCACCCATGACAAAGCCTCAACAATATTGGTCTAAAATTGGACAAAAGCTATTGTAATTGGATAATAATGATCTATAAAACAGTGAGAGCTAGCTGTTTTAGGTAAAAAATAGTTAAACTATGTGTCAAGTCCCCGGGAACCTGTGTGTCCTGCGGCAATTCACGTAGGCAGAGTCTGTTCTAGTCCAGTGGTTCTCAAAGCTCAGGGTGCCCAAGGATGACAGTGTGCCTGCAAACATGTTTATTTCTTGATCCTGATCTTAGAGGCTCTGATTTGGCAGATCAGGTGTGGCGCCCAGGAACCTACATTCTGTTCAGTTCCCCACGTGATTCTTTTTTTTTTTTTTTTAAGATTTTATTTATTTATTTGACAGAGAGATCACAGGTAGGCAGAGAAGCAGGCAGAGAGAGTGAGAGGGAAGCAGGCTCCCTGCCGAGCAGAGAGCCCGATGCGGGACTCGATCCCAGGACCCCGAGATCATGACCTGAGCAGAAGGCAGCAGCTTAACCCACTGATACACCCAGGCGCCCCCCCCAACCATGATTCTGATGCAGGCCGTGATGGAACATGATTTGACTTATATTGTTACTGGCACCTAAGATGCCAAGAGGATGGGTCACAGCTAAACCCGATCCATTGTATGTAAGCTGACTTGTCTTCCCTGGTTGACCAGGGCTAATGGTCCTCATTGCATCCCAGATCAGTCACTGTTCAGAAGGAACAAAGGACTGGTATGCTGTAAATAACAGTCATTGTGTGGGCTGACTCTGAAAAGGAGACTTTGTTCCCCTGTCAGCTCAGAAACAAACTTATATGACAGGACACCTGGGCAGTAGTGTTTAAACAAAATTCTATGTGTGTGTGTGTGTGTGTGTATGCACACGTGCATGGGCATAGCTATTAGACCCAAGGTTAGTATTTCAAGGGACTACACCACACTTCTGATAATGTTCAGCTACAACGTGACATATGCACTCACAAAAATCATCATGCTATGCACAACAGTGCAAGAAAAACCACAGGGTTTATGGGAAAAGATGGGATCAGAGAGACAATACTCCAAAACTTTAACAGTGACACATTAAAGAAAAAGGTATAGGAACCTAATAAAAATTCTAGCACAGTTTTACACATGTTAAATGGTCAAGAAATTCATAAGTAGCCTCACAACTTAAGAAATTCATAAACAAACAGATAAAAGGGTATAGAACTGGAGAAAAAGAAGGTTCCCGCTGTGCCAGAAATCATTAAGACGAAGAAAAGGAATATTGCAGAGCTGAAGATAAAGCACCTGAGAAATTTGCCCAAAAGATGCCTCAAAATGCAAGAGGAAGCTTATCTATGAAAAAGCTAAGCACCATAATAGGGAAAATTGGAGCATGCACAGAAGAAAGATTTGAATTGTGAGGATGGCAAGAAAAGTGAGCAATGTCTTTTTTTTTTTTTTTTTTTTTTTTTAAGATTCTATTTATGCGGTGTCTGGGTGGCTCATTTGGTTAAGTGTCTGCCTTCGGCTCTAGTTATGATCTCGGGGTCCTGGGATCAAACCCCAGTGTTCAGCAGGGAGCCTGCTTCTCCAACTCTGCCCCTCCCCCTGTTTGCGCTTTCTCTCAAGGAGAAAGAGAGAGAGAGTGAGCAGAGGGAGAGGGAGAAGCAGACTCCCCACTGAGCAGGGAGCCAAGATTATGACCTGGGCAGATGCTTAACCGACTGAGCCACCCAGGTGCCTGTAAAGTGAGCAACTTCTGTGTAACTGTGGGACCCAAATGGGCATCTGTTTTCAGGATCAGAAGTATCAATGGTGTGAGCCCAAAGATCCAAAAGGTCTTCACCTGCGTCAGCTCTTCAGGGGCACCTCTGTGAAGCTCAGTAATGCTTCTGTTAACATGTTTAGGATGGCGGAGCCTTAACCTGCATGGGGTATCCAAGCCTGAAATCAGTAAATGAATTCCCTCCCAGCGTGGTCACAGCAAAATCAATGAAACAGTCAATTGTTCTGACAGATAACACTCTGATTGCTCCAGCTCTTGGTAAATAGGGCACCAGCTGCATGGAGGATCTTATTCATGACATCTGTACTGCTGGACAATGCTTCAGAAAGCGAAGGATCTTTCTGTGGCCCTTCTAATTATCTTCTCCACGAGGTAGAATGAAGAGAAAGATTACAGATTTTGTAGAAGGTGGAGATGCTGCCAGCAGGGAAGACCAGATCAATTGTCTTGTTAGAAGGTTGAGCTAAGGTATCTGCCATGACTATAATCTGGTCAGTTAATAAACAGTGACCAATTTCACGTAAAAAAAAAAAAAAAAAAAAGGAAATTCACAAGTAACCCAATAAACATGGCCTTAAAAATACTTCAAATTTGAGGACATCGGTGTTGAAAGGGCTGCACTTGTGATTCACTGTTAAGTGGTGGGAAGGTAGGTTATCTAAGCTCAGAGGAAAGAGTGTAAGAGCAGATGTGGATGGGCACGATGTAACACCTGCATGAACTGAGATACGTGGTAGTACTTGGGGTGGTGTATGTGCGTGCAAGTGCGTTTTGGGTATCCTAGGCCACTTAGTTCAGCTGAGTGCAGTATTCTGCTTTCATCCAGTTTCTCACTCATAAGAGCTCACCTCACACAGCAAAGGTAAATGTGCCTGGTACTCATATTGTTTCCTAATATATCAGTCACAACTGCGCCAAATTTGTGTTTTTAATATAAGCATTACTGCAGAATGGACACTGCCTGTAAGGAATTCACCTCAGAAGTAATAGTTTCAAGCTGCCTGACTCTGAGAGTAGCCAGGAGGACATTACTGGCCTATAAGGAATGGTGTCTGTCTAAGAAGGGTTAGGGACTGAAAATATGAGGGTAGAGGTTGTGCTGTTCCCTTCTACCTTCTCGGCTGTCCACAGGACCACAAAAGATTCTCATAGGTATTATCTCAGAGTCTCATAGCTGTTACGTTTTCCCATATTTCCTTAGACTAACCTAGATTAACAAATACCCAAGGGTTTAGGATATCTAGGTATAGAAAACAAAACAAAACAAAACAAAAAACACCATCATTAGAGTAGGCTTCAGAGGGCTCATATTTTATGCTTAGCTCTGCAAGCTATGTGACAACGCAAGGCCCTTTATTTCTCTTGGATTCATTTCCTCATCTGAAAAGTACAAAAACTTAACTGCATTTTCTTTCTCTAAGATCCTTCCTGGCTCCAATATCTTTTGACTTTGAGGCCTTCTATGTTGATTAAATGTAGAGAAAATGAACACTTTTTGACCTCTTCAATACTTTCCACATTGCTCAGCAATATTTTTTTTTCTCATCACACATTGTCTTCCTTGGTCATTTCCCAAAGTGAAATTCCAAATTGTTATGCCCCTCAATCTCTGCCTCCACTAACAGATGGAATTCACTGAGGCAGATCAAGTCTGAGCTTATAAAACTCCTTTATTTATTTTGTTAACAGCTTTGTTGAAGTGAAATTGACATACAATAAACTGTATATATTTAAAGTAGACAATTTGATAAGTTTTGACATGTGCATACACCCATGAAACCATCCCACCAAGATAAGGAATATATCCAACACCCCCTGATGTTTGCTCATGCCCCTTTATAATTAATTCCTTCCTCTCCTATTCCACCTTGTTCTTTCTTTCCATGCCCAGGCAACCACCAGTCTGCTTTCTGTCATTGTAGACGAGTTTGTAATTTCTAGTATGGTGTGTAAATGAAATCATACAATATGTACTATCGTTTTGTCTGCCTTCTTTCACTCGGTGTAATTATTTTGAGAGCTATCCATGTTCCTTTTGTTAATAAAAAGGAATAATAAAAGGAGAGAGGTAACAGTCTATCACATGGATACACCACATTTGTTTATCCATTTACTTGTTGATGGACATTTGAGTTGTTTCCAGGGTTTTAGCCATTACAGAGAAAATTGCTATAAATATTTTTTATAGGTCTTTGTATGGTCATATGCTTTCATTTCTCTCATGTAAATACTTAGAAGTTGAAAGGCTGGATCATATATGGTAAATGGATATTTCCCTTCTTTGGAAACTACCCAACTGTTTTCTAAAGCAGTTGTACCGTTTACATTCCCATCAGCATTATAGAATAATCCAAATTTTCCATATCCTTGCCAGAAGTTAGTATGGTCAGCATTTTAAATTTTTGTCATCTAATAGGTATGTAGTGATCTCTCATTGTGGTTTTAATTTGCATTTCCCCAGTGACTAACAATGTTGAGCATCTTTTCATACGTTTATTTTCCATCTGTATATCTCCTTTGGGGAATGTGCGTTCAAACATTTTGCCCAATTTAAAAAACTGGTTTTTCCTCTATTTATTGAGTTTGCTTAAAATTGTGATAAAATACATTTAATGCAAATTTTACCATCTTAACCGCTTTTTTTGTTTAAAATTCAGTGGCATTAAGTACTGTTGTGTTACTCTCACCACCGTCCTTTTCCAGAACCCTTTCATCTTATTAAACTGGAACTCTGTATCTTTTAAACAATAACTGTTAATTTTCCCTCACCCCCAGCTATGGCAACTACCATTCTATATTCTGTCCCTATGAATTTGACTACACTCAGGTATCTCATTATCAGTGGAATCTCATGGTATTAGTTTGTTTGTGACTGGCTTATTTCATTTAGCATCATTTCCTCAAGATTCAGCCAACCTGTAGTTTACTGAAATCAATGAAACAGTCAAGAAAGGATTTCTTTCCTTTTTAAGGCCAAATATTTCATTGTGTGCACATAACACTTTTTAAATTTTTTTTTTCTTAAAGATTTTTATTTTTATTTATTTGACAGACAGAGATCACAAGTAAGCAGAGAGGCAGGCAGAGAGAGAAGGAGGGGAAGCAGTCTCCTTGCTGAGCAGAGAGCCCGATGTGAGGCTGGATCCCAGGACCCTGGGATCATGACCTGAGCCGAAGGCAGAGGCTTTAACCCACTGAGCCACCCAGGTGCCCCAACACATTTTTTTTAATCCATTCTTCCATAAATGGGTTGCTTTCACCTTTCAGTTTATTGTGAATAATGCTGCAATGAACAAGAGTGCATTAATATCTGAGTCCCTGCTTTCGTTTTATTTATCTTTGAGACAGAAAGAGAGAGAGAGAGCATGAGCACAAGCAGGGGGAGGGATAGAGGAGAAGCAGACTCCCCACTGAGCAGGGAGCCCAACGTGGAACTTGATCCCAGGACCCCGGGATCATAACCGGAGCTGAAGGCAGGCATTTAACCAACTGAGCCACCCAGGTGTCCTTGAGTCCCTGATTTTAATCTCATTACTGGGTTCTGAGAGTTCTTTATAGTAATCAATATAAGACATTTATCAGGAATAGGATTCACAAATATTTTCTCCCAGTCTGTGGCTTTTCTTTCTTCTTCTTCCTTTTTTTAAGATTTTATTTTTATCCACAACCAATGTGGGTGTTGAACTCACAACCCTGAGATCAAGAGTTGTATGTTCCCCCAGATGAGCCAGCCAGGGGCCCCATCTGTGGCTTTCTATCTTCATTTTCTGAAAAATGTCTTTTGGAGACCAGAAATTTTTAATTTTGGTTTAATACAATTTATCTATATTTTTTTCTTCTTGGCTTTATATCTAAGAAATTTTGCTTAACCTGAGGTCACAACAATTTGGGAATTTCTCCTATTAGCATATAATTTTATAGTTTTAGGTTTTACAATTCTATCTATAATCCATTTTGAGTTAATTTATTAATGACCCAAGATATTGATCAGAATTCATTTTGCTGTATATGAATATCCACTTGCACCAGCACTACTTGTGAAAAAAAGCTCTTTTCTCCACTATATTGGTTTTGCACCAAAAATAAAAAATCAGCTGTACATATATTTGTAGTTCCTTTCTGGACTTTGTAGTATGACTCCTCGATCTATTTGTCTCTCTCAATGCCACACTATCTTGATTATTGTAGTTTTACAAAAAGTCTTGACATGAGGTAGTGTAAGTCTTGCAATTTTGCTTTTCTTTTTTTCAAAGACATCTTGGCAACTTAAGTCCTTTGCACTGCCATGTGAATTTTACTTTTATTTTATTTATTTTTTTTGCCATATGAATTTTAGAATTGACTTATCTATTTCTACAAAAAGTCCTGCTGGGTGTTTTATTGGGATTGTGTTGAAGCTGTAGATGAAGTTTGAGAAAACTGACCTCTTTACAACAGTGAGTGTTCCCTGAACACTACATCTCTTCCATTTATTACAGTCTTCCTTGTTTTTTCTCAGCAATGTTTTGTAGTTTTCAGTATATCTTGCATATCTTTTGTCAGATTTAATACTATTTCATATATATTTTTTAAAGATTTATTTATTTATTTTAGAGAAGGAGAGAGGAAGAAAGAGTGGGGGAGGGGCAGAGGAAGAAGGAGAGAATCCCAAGCTGACTCTGAACTGAGCATGGAGCCGGAGGCAGGAATTGATTTCACAACCCTGAGATCACTATCTGAATCAAAAGCAAGAGTTGGACACTTAACTGACTGAGCCACCAAGGTGTCCCAGTATTTCAGATTTTTTGGATGCTATTTTAAATGTCAGTTTAATTTCACTTTACAATTGTTCATTGCTAGTGTATAGAAATACAATTGTTTTTTATGTATTTACCTTGAATCCTGCAACATTGTTAAACTCCTTTATTAATTCTAGTAGCTTTTAAGCATATTCCATCTCCTTTTCTGTATAGATAATCATGTCTTCTCTAAATAAAGACAGTTTTCTTTCTTTCTTCCTAATCTGGCTGCTATCTATTATTTTAGCCTTATTGCACTGGTTAGACCCTCCAATATAGTGTTGAATAGAAATGGAAAAGTGCCTGTTCTCATCTTCTTCCTGAATTTATGGAGGATGAATATTTAATTTCCTCCATTAATATGATGATGTTAGCCATGGGTTTTTGGTTTTTTTGTTTGTTTGGGGTTTTTTTGTAGCTACACTAAGAAAGTTCCCTTCTATTCCCAGTTTTCTCAGTTTTTTGTTTGTTTGTTAATTTATTAGGAAACAATTTTTTTCTGGATGTATTTACATGTTTACACAGGATTGTTGTTGTTTTAATTTTTTTAGCTAAAAAAAAGTATGGTGAATGATGTTGATTGATATTGAATAGTAAACTAATGTATTCTCTGTATTAAGTCCCATTTTATGCAGAATACATGGGGATAAACACCATTAAATCATAATGTTTTCTCATTTTTATGTATTGTTAGATACAGTTGATACTTACAATATTATCTGGAGTATTTGCATGGGTGTTCATGATGGATATTGGTCTGTGGTTTTCTTTTCTGTCTGGTTTTGGTATCAGGGTTATACTGGCCTCATAGAATGAATTGGGAAATGTTCCATCTGCTTCAATTTACCAGAAGAGTTTGAACATAATTGGTATTATTTCTTCCTTAAATATTTGGAGGAATTTGGTAAAGCCACTGGTTCTGAAGTTCTCTTTGGAGAAGGGAGGTTAACTATAAATTCAATTTCTTTATTAGAGAGAACACTGTTCAAGTTATCTATTTCTTCTTGAATAAGTTTCGTCATTTGCAGTATCTGTCCCCTTTCTCATCTAAGTTGTTGAAATTATTAGCACAAATTATTCATAATACTTTCTTATTACTATGTTAACATTAGTTGTATTTGTAAGGATATCACTTCTCTCATTCCTGATATTGGTAATTTGTGTCTTCTTTTTCTTTTTCTTTTTTTCTTTTTTTTTTTTTAAGATTTTATTTATTTGATATATATAGAGAGATCACAAGTAGATAGAGAGGCAGGCAGAGAGAGAGGAGGAAGCAGGCTCCCTGCTGAGCAGAGAGCCCGATGCGGGGCTCGATCCCAGGACCCTGAGATCATGACCTGAGCCGAAGGCAGAGGCCTAACCCACTGAGCCACCCAGGCGCCCCTTCTTTTTCTTTTTCTAATCAGTCTGGCTAGAGGTTTATCAGGTTTTCATGTTTTTAAAGAACCAGCCTTTAGTTTCACTATTTTTTGCTATTGTTTTTCTATTTTATATTTCTTTGCTTTCTGCCTTGATTTTTATCTTTGTTTTCTTTTGCCACTTTGAATTTGCTTCTTTTTTTCCTAGTTTCACAAAATGAAAGTTAGGCATTTATTCCTCTAAATTTCCTTCTAAGTTGTATTTTAAGGGCTGAGTGAGTCCTGTTGACTTTGTAACAAATTTCCCCAAATTTAATGACTTAAAACAATACAAAATTGTCCTTTTACAATTTTGAAGGTTAAAAGTTCAAACTCAAATTTATTGAGCTTAAAGTCCAAGTGTTGACTGGGCTGGTTCCTTCTGTAATCTTTGAGGAGAGACTATATTTCTTTGCCCTTTTCAGGTTTTTTTGTCTGTCTGTTTGTTTGTTTTAAGTAATCTTTTCACCCAATGTGGGACTCAAACTCACAACTCCAAGGTCAAGAATCATATGCTCCATCCACTGAGCCAGCCAGGCACCTCTTTTCCATCTTGTCCTCTCCTCAGATTCTGACCCCTCCTTTGTTCTCATATAAGGATTACTGTGATTGCATTGGCCTACTCTGATAATGGAGGATAATCTTCCTGTCTCCAAGTTCTTAACTTATCACATCTGCAAAATCTCATTTGTAGTATAAGGTAACATTCACAGGTTCTAGAGACAGAGATGTAGACATTTGGAGAGCCATTTTTTAGTCTACTACTCAGGCATCCCGTACAGTTTGGTATGTCATGTTTTCATTTGTACTCAGTTCAAAATATTTTAATTATTTTTATTTGTCCCCTTTGTTGTTTAAAAGTGTGTTAGTTTCCAGTTATAGTTAAATGAATTGGAAACAACAGAAGTTTGAACTGAGCCGGTCCACTTTAACAAAGATTTTTTAAAAATAAATACAGAATAGTACTGTAAGTGTATTTTCTTTCTTGCAATTTCCTTAATAGCATTTTCTTTTTTCTAGCTTATTTTATGAGAATACAGTACATAATGCATATAACATACAAAACATGTGTTAATTGGCTGTTTATGCTATGGGTAAGGTTTCCAGTCAAAAATAGGTTTTGGGGGAGTCAAAAGTTATATGTGGAATTTTGACTGCGTGGTGGGTCCAAGGACCCACCTATCATGTTATCCGACATCCCTACCATGTTATCCAAGGGCCAAATATATATGGAGATTTCCCAAAGATCTTTCTATTATTGATTTTTAATTAAAATTTAAAATTTTCAGAGTTCAGAAAATATACTTTTATTACTTAAATCATTTAAAATTTATCAAGACTTGTTTTAGGATTCAAAATATGATGTATTTTGGTATATTTTGTGTATGCATTTGAAAAAAGTACATTTTCTGCTGTTTTGGTTGGAGTGTTCTATATACATTAGATCGTGTTGGTTGGCAATAGTGTTCAAGCCTGCTCTGTAGACTTACTGGCTTTTTCTTTATGTGTTCTATTAATTATTGAGAGACAGTTATTGAAATCTCTGACTATAATTATGGATTCATCTACTATTCCTTGCAATTCCATCAGTTTTTGCTTTATGTTTATTTTGAAGTTCTGTTACTGCATAAATGTTGAAGACTGTTGTGTCTTTTGGTAGGCTGATGATTGTTAATTGTTACAATTTTTCTTCCTCTACTGTGGCTTCCATAACAAAAGACATAGACTGGGTGGCTTAAATGACAGAAATTTATTTTTCACAGTTCTGAAAACTGAGACATCCAAGACAAAGGACCCAGTCTATTCAGTCTCTGGTGAGGGCCCTCTTCCTGACTTGAAGATGTTGCCTTCTTGCTTTTTTGGGTGCAGTCACACACACACACACACACACACACACACTCTCTCTCTCTCTCTCTCTCTCACACACACACACACACAGGGAGAGAGAAAGATAATGACAGATATTATTTGCTCTTCCTCTCCTTATAAGGTCACAGTTCTATTGAACTAGAGTCCCACCCTTATGACCTCATTTAACATTAATGAGCTCTTAAGAACCTATCTCCAGATATAGTCACTCTGGATTAGCACTTTAACAAAGGAATTGTGGGGGGGGGGCAAAATTCAGTCCATAATACAACCGATGAGCCAAAATTGATACATTATCATCTCTGTCTTTTAATTAAGGTGCTTAACCCATTTACAATTATGATTATTGATATAGTTAGATTTAAATTTATCATCTTGCTAATTGTTTTGTATTTGTCTTGTATGTCTTTTGTTTCCTCTTTGCTCTTTTATCTGAATAATGTTGTGGGTTTTTTTGAGCCTAAAAGAATTTACTGGGTTTTGCCCTATTTTCAGTGACCAGCCTTGGGTCTGGAATATGACTCTCTAGCTCTAATCCATTCCTCATCTCAGTTACCCACTTTTCTCCCCCCAGCTCACACAGGTGATGGTTCAGTATGTCCTGGCTTTAAAAGTGACAGAAATCTGACAAGGATAATGCAAGCATTTTGGAATGTCAATTTAAGGTTTTTCTTCATTTTGTTTTGTTTTAGAACACGGTTCTATCTACTTATCTACCTTAATTTCCCATAGCCGCCTTCAGATACTCTCCCTATTTTATCTTCAACCTTATATGTAATGGTGCTCATATCCTAATTAGTTTATCTTCAGGCTTAGCTTCCTCCTACCATACATTTGATCATGTCTCTTCCTTTAAATACAATTCTTGTCCTCTGTTCTTTGTTTGATGAAATCTTACTGACCTTTAAAAACTCAGTTCATGTTTTGTTAGTTCCTTGTGAAGCCTGACCTGGACCCCGGCTCCACTCAAGAGGGAAAAGATACCCCCCACTGGGTGCTCAGAGTGCTTTGTAGGTGTGTCTGTTACAACACCTTCCGTGTTATATATAGTCAGGTCTCTATGTGAATGTTTTTCCCACCAGGTGCCAAAATCTTGAGGATCTGGAGCCTATATATTATTTTAAAGTATCTTTCAGACTTCTTCCTTTTTTTTTTTTTTTTTTAAGATTTAGTTGTTTATTTTAGAGAGAGAGAGAGAGCTCATGCGCATGTGGGGGGAGGAGCAGAGGGAGAGAGAATATCAAGCAGACTTCCTGCTGAGCACAGAACCCCATGTGGGGCTTGATCCCATGATCCCAAGATCACTACCAGAGTGGAAACCCAGAGTCTGTCGCTCAACCAACTGAGCCACCCAGGTGCCCCTCTTTCAGACTGTTCTTATATATGTCAGGGTTCTTGGTTGTAACCAACAGAAATGGATTCAGGTTTTGCTTGTTGGTTTGTTTGTTTTTACTTCCCCTCCCTCACCCTCAGCTTTATTGTGGTATAACTGACAAGCAAAATTTTAATGTATTTAAAGTGTACAATGTGATCCCTTTTTTTTTTTTTAAAGATTTTATTTATTTATTTGACAGACAGAGATCAAAAGTAGGCAGAGAGGCAGGCAGAGAGGGAGAGGGGGAAGCAGGCTCCCTGCCGAGCAGAGAGCCCAACGTGGGGCTCGATCCCAGGGCCCTGGGATCATGACCTGAGCTGAAGGCAGAGGCTTAACCCACTGAGCCACCCAGGTGCCCCAATGTGATCCCTTTTTAAAGGATTTTATTTATTTATTTGTCAGAGAGAGAGAGAATGCAAACAGGGGAAGTGGCAGGCAGAGGGAGAAGCAGGCTCCTGGATCAGTAAGGAGCTGGATTTGGAACTTGATCCCAGGACGCTGGGATCATGACCTGACCAGAAGGTAGACACTTAACCAACTGAGCCACCCAGGCATCTGTGCAACGTGGTGTTTGATATATGTGATACTCACAATCAAGTTATGTAACATATCCATCCCATCACATAGTTAATTTTTTGGAATGTAATGAGAATATTTAAGGTCTCTCTGGTTCTATACCTCATACTTAGATTTCAGAAGTGGTCCCACTATTATTGATAGTGATCAGAGTGGCTCTCTCTGCTTAAATTATACAATTTGGTTTATGATGAATGCTTACTTTCCTTTTCCTTTCAGGAGTCTGGGATCTGTGTATTAGATAGGCAGAGGATACCTGACCAAGTGCCTAATTAATATCCTAGACTCCGAGTCTCTAATGAGTTTCCCTGGTACACAACATTTCACATGTTGTAACAAATCCTTTCTGGGGGAAGTAAGTGTGTTCTATGTGACTTTACTGGGAGCAGAATCTTGGAGAATTTTAACTAGTTTCCTGTAAATTTTCCCCATGTTATGCTTTGCCAGTTATGCTTTGTATGCTTTCAGGGTAATAAATCCTAGCCATGAACGTGAGTATATGCTAAGTCCTATGTATCCTCCTAGGAAATCATTGAACCTGGGCATGGTGTTGGAGATTCTCAACATGGAAGAAATCTCTTCAAGATAGCTTTATGATGCCTCTTCTAGAGCCCTAAAGGTTTCATTGGTTCTGGAAAAGTTTCCAGATTAATCTTTTGGCTTGGTGTTCACACTTCCACAGGGTAGTCTGAATTTGTAGCCTCCCACACTCATGACACATATTTGGGGTCCTGGTTTCTGATAGATGCCACTTTCTGTTAGTGGATTAATAGCTTCATTGACCCTTTCCTGGACAGCAGGCAATGTCCTTGCATTTCTTCATCACAAGCAGAGCAGCCTTGTGAACTTGGTTTTTGTGGAAAGCCCAAATCCTCACTTCTCATCTCAGTGAAACCACGAATATTACAGTCCTTGAACTTTGAGGCTAGTATTGACTTATCAATATTTTCACAAGAGGTTTGGCTCCAATTCCTGTTTTGTGTCCCTACACCTGGGAATTTCCTTCACTTTCTTTCAAGTTTAGTTATGTATTAAAATTTCTTGTTAGACTTTTTTTTTTTTTTTTTACCAGCACTATTGTTGTTTGAGGGTGATCTTTTTATTTCAGCTCACTTCAACCTATTGCCTAGAAATTGGAGCTACATCCTTTTCACATTGAGTCTTCTTTAGCATGCAACCCAGAAAAGTATGCAGAAGAGGTGAACATATGTTGCATGTCTGAATAAATGGGTTGTAAAGAACTCTGGTGATCCCCTCATCCCAAGTTTTGCTTCTCCACAGACTGATGTCCACAATCATAACATCTTTGGTCATACCAGGTCTCCTTGTTCATGATCTAACAGGAAATGAGAAACTAATATAAAAATCAAGAACTTTCCCAGTTTGTGGGCATTGTCTTAGCTGGTCAAGATTAGAGATAATGATGAGTAAATATGCCTGAGCAGTACCAGTTCTTCCAACCCGTAAGAGACAGCAGACACAGAATCTGGCTATAAGCATTTCACATGAAGTATCATCTCACAGAGGCTATCATGACACTCCCAAGAGAGGGCTCTTGGAGGGGTGAGCCATGGATTACTCTCACTTAATGTGGGCCTCTCACACTACATTGTGTGGAGAATGCAGATTCTGTTTTAGAATGATAAGAATCTGAAGAATCTTGTCTGGGATCATCCACGGTGATAATTTTTCTGATTAGCTCTGTCCAGAGTAGGATACTATGCAGAAAATAAATGTTGGTTTTTCCAAATTTTGGATGCATAAAAGTGACACAAGTGCAATGATTGCCAGAACTCTGGAGAAGGGAGAGCTGAAATACATAATACATATACATAATGAGTATAAGGAAGAGTGAAGCAAGCTGGGGACTAACAGTAGAGGTATATATTGAAAGTCTGGAGGCCAATAGGTGAGTTGGGGTTGGGACTCCTGTTATACAATCTCAGACTACACTGTGTGCATCTCCTTTGTAGTGACTGTTTCCACCACAGCAGGGTAATCATCTGTACAACGATTTGTTACTTATTTCCTTTACTGAACAATAAATTCTATGAGGAGAACACCTATGGTCTTACTTACCCCAAGACCTACAGTGCCAGACATGTAGTAACTACTTGTTGAATAAATGAATTAGTCATGCAATCATCCTATGTGGACTGTTCTTTCACAAGCCTTTCCTGAATCTGGATGGAATTCTGGATGGAATCTCTAAATACACTGATCACCTCACAATTCCATTAATAAAGGGCTTCCCCACACTTACTTCACCTCTGTGTTTATGTAGTTCTGATCTGCTGCCAAGTCAAAGTAAAGGAGTTAAGTTCTCTGTTTTATTTTTCTATTTTCATTTTGGTTTGACTAGGTCTTATAACTTCCAAACAAAAGATACAGAGAAAAATGAAAGCAAACACTACTTTATTTATAATTTGACAACACTGGCTGTCTAACATAAGGTGACCACAGAAAATTCCAATACTTAATCCTTCTTCCTTTCTTTTTACTTTTTTAAAATTTAAATTCAATTAATTAACATATAATATATTATTTGTTTCAGGGGTACAGGTCTGTGATTCAACAGTCTTACATAACACCCAGAGCTCACTGCAATGCATACCTTCCCCAATGTCCATCACTCAGCCACCCCATCCCCCCACCCCTTCTTTCCAGCAACCCTCAGTTTCTTTCCTAAGATTAACAGTCTTATGGTTTGTCTCCTGATCTGGTTTCATCTTGTTTCACTTTTTCTCCTCTCTTCCCTATGATCCTCTGCCTTGTTTCTTAAATTCTGCATGTCAATGAGATCATATGATAATTGTCTTTCTCTGACTGAGTTATTTCACTTAGCATAACACCCTCTAGTTCCATCCATGTCACTGCAAATGGAAGATTTTATTTTTGATGGCTGAATAGTATTCCATTGTAGATATATACCACATCATCTTTGTCCATTCATCTGTCGATGGACATCTGGGCTCTTCCCATAGTTTTGCTGTGTGGACATTGCTGCTTAAACATTGGGCTACAGGTGCCCCTTTGGATCACTACATTTGTCTCCTTGGGGTAAACCCCTAGTTGTGAAATTGCTGGGTCGTAGGGTAGTTCTATTTTCAACTTCTTGAGGAACCTTCATTTCGTTTGCTAGAGTGGCTACACAAGCTCATATTCCCTCCTTTTTGACCACATAACATTGTGTCAATCAATCACTCCAGGCCTTCAGACTTTGACCTGAGAGGTAAAGGAACAACCCTTTCTTTGTGTTCAACCTGTTAAAAAATAGGTACTTGGTTTTTGGAATTTTCTATCTAAAATTTCCTGCTATGTATTTACAATACAGTATTTATCTCCTGGCTACCATCAACAGTATTGATCCTTATGTAATATTTGTTATAAGTTAATAGACATTCTTAATTTTAGCTTTTGAGGGTAGGGTGTTATCTATGTAAAACAGTTTCATTGGTATTCAATTCATTGTTAAGGTAAGCAACATTTGTAGTTGAGGAGACTTAGTGTGGTCATCCATTCCTTTTAAAGATTCATGATCTATAAACCTGAAAAAGAGACTACTGTTTGGGATAACAGAATTTGTGGCAAGCTCTGCTCCTAGGTGGAAGCATTGTTCGGGGTTAATGTACTTTATAGATCTGGCTGGAAAAATTTCTTAGGTGGGTTTTGTTTATATATTTATTGAATATCTACTATGAATCAGGTACTATTCTCTACACAATAGGTGATGCAAAGATTGTTATCTATTACTATAAATACCATATATGACAAAAATCTATATCAGAGTCCTAATATCGTGTGTCAAAAGAGAAATGTGTCAGAGAAAGCTGAGAAGTAATTAAGGAAAACTTGTGGTAGAGGTGACCTGAATAATGAAGAGTATTTCAGCAGATAAAGATGGGAGCAGAGCCAAGAGGCATATCAGCAGAGCCATGGAATGATCAAGGCAGTTCAATGGGACTGCTGTGTTGGATACATAGAAGAGAAAGGAAGACATGTCTGGAAAAAATGGGATAGGGCCAGAGAACCTGTGGTACTGAATGCTAGTCTGAACTTAATTTTCCACAGGTAATAAATAGCCATTGAGTAATTTT
The DNA here is from genome assembly GCA_004024605.1 of Pteronura brasiliensis. NCBI lineage: Eukaryota > Metazoa > Chordata > Mammalia > Carnivora > Mustelidae > Pteronura > Pteronura brasiliensis. The sequence continues at coordinate 93,798 of PJEN01002723.1, forward strand.
GAGCATGAAACAAACAGGAAAGTTTTGAGCAAAGCATAACACAATTAATATTCCATATTTAAGTAATTGCTACCCAAATCAGGGGATCTTTAAAATCACCTTGGGGATTATATTTTAAAATACAAGTTTATAGGCTACACTTCTGGAGGTCCTGAATCATTAGGACCTTTCATTCTGCTTCATCCTGTTCTCAGGAGAGACAGCTTCTCTAGTGATGTGGACAGCAGCGACAACCCTCAGAGTTCAGTGGTAGGTGAGTCATTGGCAGAGTTCAGTTTATAGCAGTGGTAGCTGCAGCAGCAATGGCACCCAACCAGGTTGGCATGACCTTGGCAGTGGACCTAGCTGCTTGGCCCACCATAGTTCACGTTCCTTTTCTGAGCTAGATTCTTCAAGTTTCCTGGTGATAAATTCCTGTTATGCTTAATTACCCCAAATCTTCATCATGTGAAACCAAATCCTCTGGCCAATACAAAAACCAAAGTTTTTTTGGAATGTTCAGTCCCTGTTCATTCTTCATCACCTGCCTCTAACAGAGAGAAGAAAACATAGAGTTTATCTCATTGTCCCCTGGGAGAGAGTCTAATGGCCTGAAAGAAGAGTCTACATTTGGCCTTGAAATATGCTGGAAAAGGTCTTCAAGTGCTAGGATGTAGAAGTATATCCACTCCCCTTTCCCAAAGCCATTGCATTGCTCCCCTTTTTGTTTGTTTATTTGTTTTTAAAAGATTTTATTTATTTATTTGAGAGAGAGAGAGAGAGAGAGAGGTCAGTGGGAAAAGCAGTCTCCCTGCTGAGCAGGGAACCTGATGTGGAACTTGATCCCAAGACTCCAGGATCATGACTTGAGTCGAAGGTAGTTGCTTAACCAACTGAGCCACCCAGGCGCCCTGCTCCCCTGTCTTGACATAGATTTACTTAGTGTGAATTACTTGCCTAGTCAATCAAAATTCCTCTCAACTTTCTAATGATTTGATGTTTTAAAGTCTTGATTCTTTAGCCCCTAACTTTCTCTCTGAATCTGATTCCTCAGATTTCAGAAAACTTGCAGCTGTGATCCTGCCAAGACATTTCGGGAAGCAAGCAGCTGTCTAGTGCAGGTTTTAATTCTTTCTATTTGATACCAGAGGTAACTTGTGTGTCTTTTTTAAATCCCTGTTTGCCTTAAATAGATTTTTAGGAGGAAATGTTCTCCCTTCGCTTAGCTGTGAACCTTTACTCCAAGACAAGAATGTGTGATTACATGGAGTCCAGAGCTTTTGTTTTGACAGGGTACTTTCTTCTCATTCTTTGCCATTTGCATGAGACAGAACTGTAACAGTAAGAGTTTTATTTTAAAATCAGAACATCTGTACTTTTCAAAAGACCTTCATTTTGACCCTAAGACTCTCAATGCCGTGTTTTCCCTCCATATGAAACTGCATGGGTCACCAGGTACAGTGTGGAGATGTGAGCAGAGATTAAGGTGTTAAGCACACAGGAAGCGGGAAGATACGTGTTCCAATAGGCAAGGTGTCCTATGAAATAGCAGGAGTCAGGCTTCATGGGAAGATGTTTGCCTAGAAAAGCTCAAGGACTTTTCTGTCCTACCACTGACACCGCATGGTCACTTAGAGGTGACCTTGGAATATTAATTTAGATTGATAGGGAAAGATACCAAATTTCACCTAGAGAAGTATTTTAGTGTGTATCAGAATTAGCTCATTGCTAGAAATATAGATTTCTAGGCACCACACTAGACCTGCAGAGGAGGAGTATTTAATATCTAGGTAAATGTGTGAATATATATGTGTATATGTATGTGGGGTGAAGGTAGGGAGCTTGGTTATACTTTTAGCTCAGTAAAATGATTTTAATAAAGGCATAACAGGTAAATTCAAGTAACTAATGGTCAATACTGGTAAATTTTTCCAGTATTGAACAATTGGTGAATTTTAACTAGTACTTTTCCATTGTTAAACTTTTTATTTTGAGATTAGAGATCTACATACAGTTGTAAGAAATAATGCAGAAATTCCATAATCCTTTAACCCAATATTCCCTACTGGTAATATCTTATAAAACTATTACCACCAGGATATGGACATTGATACAGTCAAGATACAGAAAAAAACATTTCCATCACCACAAAGATCTCTCATGTTGCTCTCAAGTAGCCAAACTGACCTCTTACCCTCTGTCCTGTTCCTCGACTCCTGCCTACCACTATTCTTTGTTTCTCGAATTTGTCTTTCAAAAATGTAAGATAAATGGAAGCACATATTCTGTAACCTTTTGGATTGTTGTTTCCACTTAGCATAATTTCCCAGAAACTTATCCAAGTCGTGTGCATCACTAGTTTGCTTCCTTTTGTTGTAGAGTAGTATTATATGATATGGAGGTACCACCGTTTGTTTAATGATTTACTCTTTGAAGGACATCTGAACTATTTCAGTTTGGGGCTATTATGGATAAAACTACTGTAAACATTTGTGTACACATTTTATGTGAACATCATTTTTCATTTCTCTGGTGTACATACCCAGGACTGCAACTGCTGGGTAGCAGGGTGGTTGCATCTTTTGTTTTTATTTTACTTTATTTTTTTAAGATTGTTTGTTTGTTTTAGAGAAAGAGGGACAGAGAAAGAGAGCTCACAAGTGCATGCGTAAATGGAGGTGGGGGGGCTTGGAGGAGGAGGGAGGAGCAGAGGGAGAGGAACAAGCAGACTCCATGCTGATGGTGGAGCGGAGGGGGGATTGAAATACCCCTGCCCCCTGAGATCAGGATCCAAGCTAAACCAACAGTTGGTCACCCAACTGACTGAGCCACTTTAAAAATGTTTCATTTTTAAAGAAACTGCCAGACTCTTTTCCAGAATGGTTATACCATTTTACATTTTCCACCAGTATTGTATGACTGATTGGATTTCTCCATATCCTTGACAACATTTGGTATTGTCAGTGTTTTGGATTTTAGCTGTGTGTAGTGATAGTTCATTGTGGTTTTAATTTGCATTTCTCTAATGGTTAATGATGTTGAACATCTTTTCTTGTGCTTATTTTCCATCTGTGTATTTTTCTCAGGGAAATGTCTCTTTATGTCTTTTGCTCATTTTTTAATTGGATTGTTTTCACTGTTGAGTTTTGAGAGCTCCTTATATATCCTAGATATTATTCATTTGTAAAGCTTGCAAATATTTTATCCTACTCCACAGAACCTGGGAATTGTGCAAATAAATCAGTCTACTGCTTTTCTAATTACACTAAGATCAAAAACTTGATCTGTGTAAAAGAGCCCATTTCCGTGACCTGTATCTGACCGCTTCAGTTCTGGTGGCTAGAGAGACCTGAGTGCCCCTAGAGGCCATGCCTGGTAGTGCCAGCAGTTCTCAGGCCTGCCAAAGGTTTAAGTTCAGGTGGCCCTAAGGAAGTTATGTTGGTGAGAAATTGCAGGGTTTGAATCAGGGGTATGTGTTTTTCAAGGACAGAGCAGAAGAATATTGGAAACCAGAATAGCCAACAGATTAGCTTGGCAGGTGATAATAGGATTGAGACAACTCTTACCACAGCTCCACGCAGAGGAACCCAGATACAAAGTTAAAAAAATGTAAAATGAGAAAGAAGAAAGGCTGTGAAAGTAGGGCTCTAGTCATCTGGAAGCAGTAGAGAAAGCCCTTTAGAATCACTGCTTAAGAACTTAGAACAATCGGGGTGCCTGGGTGTCTCAGTGGGTTAAGCCTCTGCCTTCAGTTCAGGTCATGATCTTGGGTCCTGGGATCGAGCCCCACACCGGGCTCTCTGCTCAGCGGGGAGCCTGCTTCCCCCTCTCTCTGCTGGCCTCTATTCCTACTTATGATCTGCCTCTCTGTCAAATGAGTAAATAAAATCTTATTGGAAAAAAAGGAATTTAGAACAATCATATCAGCCATTATCTCTGACTTACAAAATAGTAAGAACTGTATAAGTGCTTTTTTTGGTGCCAGGATTTGTGTCATGTATTATAAATACATTATTGCTAATCTTTGTGTAACAGTAAAATATCGTGAGCATATTGAACCAATGTATTTTTGTCCCAGGTAACGTATGGGGCTAACTCACTTTATGGACCCCATTTCCAGTCAGATGCTCAGTCAGTGGAGCATCTGATTCTTGATCTTAGCTCAGGTCTTGATTTCAGGGTTGTGGGTTCAAGCCCTACATGCTGGGGGCATGGAGTCTTCTTAAAAAAAAAAGTAATTTTTTTTTTTAAAGAGAGAGAAATAGTTTTTTATTCTTTTCTCCTCAGGGCTGACATTTGGGATAGGGTTACAAACATCCAGTGAGTGTTAAGAATATCCAGTGATCCAAAGAATATCAGGCTTAGTGAGCTCCTTCCCCAGCCACAATATTTCCCAGGTGTGAGATGAGAAGGGGTGATTGAAAGAAGCTGTGGCTCACTGGAAACAAAACCAGGGAGTAAGGTCACCCTTACTCTCCTATCTCCCTCTGATGACTTTCTAGAGCTTCTCAGTGGCCAAATAACAACTGGAAGCCAGTAAGCAAGGAAGCCACAAAAACAGTCCATAGAAGTTAGCCTCTGGACAAAGAGCAGAGTGGAGGAGAGTATAAACAGGAGGGACAAATGGAAGGAAGGCGGCACTCCTGCTTACCTTTATCATCTCTCTCCATAGCCCTCCTATTTCCAACACACACACACACACACACACACAAACTACAACCAAGCAACTCTAATACTTTCCCACCATGGATCATTGTCAACTGTGCTGTGGAGCTTTGCACACACAGTACCTGTCTAAACATCCTTTCCTTCACCTACCATTATCCTTCCAGTATCAGTTAAGACATCATTTCCTCTAGGAAGTCCTTCTTGGTCCCCAAGGCTAGGCTGGATACCCCTCCTCTGGGTTCCACAATAATCATGGTTAACATATTTAAATTTATATAGTGGCAGACACTGTTCTAAGTAAGCCTTAACATGTGTTAACACATTTATTATTTGCAAACTTATCAGAAATGTACTATCATTAAACCCAAGTTACAGGCTAGAAAACAGAGGAACACCACAGGTCACTGATCAAGGTCATATAAGTAATGAGTGGTGGGGCCTACATTTGAGTTCAGGTGGACAGGAGCTGGAGCCCATGCTCTTAACCACTGTGCTAAACTGCTTTCAGTTCCAAACTATATTTATCCCTAGGCCATTCACAATGCCTGGTACATAGAAGGTACACAGTAAATACTAGAGGATTTAGTTAGTTAGCTAATTAGTTATGTAGGACAGAAGTCCTAGTCATTTTTTAATTTTTTAAGAATGTCTGGGTGAGAAGGATTTGTTACCTAGCTTTTGCTTTGTCCCTAGCAAAAGCTTACACAAGATTGTATTTTAATGCCCAAGATCTGGCTAAGAACTTCTGATACACCAGAATTTATTATCTCGTTTGCTCTTGGGGAGCTTATGTGTCCATATGATGGAGGATCTTACAGTATGATTTCTGCAAAAACCATTAATGGTATCCACTTCAGCAATTATATTTATCATTTCCCACCTGGGGATTCAAGCCCTAGCCTTCGCTCACATGGATGTGCAGTAACTTATGGATCTGCTGCTGTGTCTGACGCCACAGTTTCTGCAAAAACCATTAGTGGTGTCTGCCTCGGCAATGAGGTACAGGAATTGGCTCATGGAAGAAATCAAAGAAAAGAGGAAGGTAGCTATGTGGATGAGTTGTGGGAAGATGGTCTAATATGCAGGAAGGAAACAGCTCTAAGGGGGAAACAATGAAGATGGCATATCAGATTCAATTCAATGAAGTGTTAAGCAGAGATCTGGCAGAAGTGAAGAGAATAAAAAAAACCTGGAATTTTAGGCACTGTGTTTTAGATAATGATCTACTCGATATTTACAGCAATCCAGAGGGATTTTTTTTTTTTTTTTCAGTTTACAAATGAGAAAACTGGAGGTTAAGTACTTGCCCAAGATTATCCAGAAATAGGCCTTGGTAAAATTCAAAGCCTGTACACTGTTCATAGGCCGTGAGGTACTTAGCTGAGAGCTCCAATGTGCTAAGTTCTGGGGATATTCCAGTGAAGAAGGCACATTCATACCCTGAAGGAGCACATTAATCTTTGTGAAACATGCAATGGTAGGATGTGATGGAATTGGTGGAAGTGGAAAGAGACATTGACCTTAAGGAAGGTGTACAAAGGAAGTGAATTCAAATGGTGCCTTGAGAGACAGGGGATTAACAAGGAAAGGAAGTAGGCAGTATATTCAGAACTCAGAGCTGATACAAATGCCTAGAGATCTCCCAGAATTGCAAGTAGCTCAGCAGGAGGTAGGATGCTGACAACACTTAAGACAGGGGCTGATAAACAAGGGTCCAAATGTGTATGGCCTTGTGTAATATCTAATGGATTCTGTACTTTATTTTGTGAGCTATGAGGAGACGATAGAGTGACATTGTATATGTTATGGAAGGATGTGCATGTTATGGAAGGATCACTCAGCTGTGGTGTAAAGAATGAATTGGAGGGAACAAGAATGGGGGCAAGAATGATGGCTTGAAATAACAGAGTGACACTAGGGAAGAGAGAGCTAGTCAAGAAGTATCAAGAGGATGGAATCAACAGGACTTGGTGCCTAAGAGGTGGTGAGGAGTAAGGGAAAAAGGAGTCAATCATGACGTGATGGCTTTTGGTTTGGACCACTGAAAGGTGGAAGTAATTGGCATTCACTGACATAGGGAATGCAAGAAAAGAAACAGGCTTGGGGCAGATTATATTGACTTTAATTTGGGACATCCAAATGGGAGACCCAGTAGGCTGTTGATTATATGAATCTGGACCTCAAGGTGAAAACCTAGACTAAATAGAGCAATTCAAGCCATCGACTTGAAGATCTTTGTTTCCAGACTTGGTTAAGAATCAGAATTGCCTATGGAGCTTTTTGCAAAGAACATGTTTGACTTCATCTAAGACTAACTAAATCAAAATTCTCAGAAGGCAAGATCTAGACACATTTGTGTTTAAAGAGCTCCATCAGGATTCTGGTAGGTGGCCTTGCCAAGGTTGAAATTTACTGACATGGATAATGGCCATGCAAGTGCACTGCTCAGACCTCCCTCAAGAGATTGTGCTTTGAGAAGCATACTTGACTGATAGCCCCAGTTAACTACCCCCATTTGAATCTTACTTTGGGTTCATACCAAGGCCACACTCCCCAGCTAGCTACAGGACTACTTAATAGGCAACTTTGGTTCCAGGATTCCCCTGAATGAAACTGTCTTAGAACTCCATGGCAGTCTAAGACTCTTCCAACTCATCTTTCCTTCACCCACTTCTGTTGCAGGTGTCAAAATGACATCATGATCTAACTGCTTTTCCTAACCTACTACTGCTATCTCCCCTTTATCCTTCACAGATGTTTCCCTCAATAAGTCTCTTACACATCTAATCACATCTTGATGGATGCTTCTTGGAAAACTCAAACTGACAGTGGATAATAACTGTAGGCTTAGAAATAGCAGAGGTCATCCAGAAGAGAAGAGAAGAGGACCCAAAGAGAGCTCTGAGGATCACCTATATTCACAGGCTAGGCAGAGGAAAAGATGCCTAGAGAAAGTGACTGATAACAAGTGGCCAAAGAAGCTGAATGGAAACCAAGAGACCATGGCCTCACAGAAAAGCAAGAAAGAGATCTTCAAAAGGATGACATGGTTAATATAGTCAAATGCTACAGAGCTCTAATACAGACTTGCAAGTGTCCACTGGATTTGCCAATATGGATTGGACATCTCGATGAAAAGTCCAGTGAAAAGCCAAGATTGCAGCAGCCCAGGAGTAAATGACAGGTAAGGAAGAGGAGATATTTAGCAGACGCCTTTTTAAAGAAACTTGTCTGTGGAAGGGAGAGCCTGGGTGGATGTGGAGTTGAAAATGGGTTTATTTTTTTAAGATGGAAAATACTAGGGCCCGTTTAAATACTTTCAGGAAAGAGGTAGTGTGAGGCCAAGAATGAAGATACAATATTGAGAGGTGCTAGAACCAAATGAGATCAGATTACAGGTAGAGAAAATAGATTTAGATAAAAAGGCAGGCCATCTTTTCTAGTTTGGCAATGGGAAAAAGAAGAAGTAGGTACAGACAAAAGTAAATTTGTGCATTGAGTAGAACAAAGTTGAGGGAGTTCCTAAATGACGAATTCTACTTTCGTTGAGATGAAGTCTCCTACAGAGAGTAAGAAGTAATGGGATATAGGCTGAGAAAAGGAGGGAGAAGTTTCAAATGATTTCTATAGAGAGTAGGAGTAAAGAGCTACTCAGATAATAGAAGGATTACCATACAGCCCCTAAGGACCTGTTTGGAGGACATGTATTCATTGTGGCCTGACTAGATGAATTTGAATAGTTGGGGTTTTCTTTCTTTCTTTCTTTTTCTTTCTTTCTTTCTTTCTTTCTTTCTTTCTTTCTTTCTTTCTTTCTTTCTTTCTTTCTTTCCTTTTTTTCCCCATCATGCCCAACAGCAAGCTATGGAGCTCAAAGGCAGGTGGTTGCATTCTCTAGACATGGAGATCTGCTGGGCATATGTGAAGGAAGGATCAAAGAGAAAAGAAGTAGAGGAAACTGGATGGAGAACTGTAGAAGTGATGGGTTATGGGGTCTAGATTAGATACAAAAGGGAATACAGAGAGGATGAAGAAACAAGAGTCAAGAACATACAGTGGGAATTCAAAATGAGAAAGGAAAGACAAAATAGTATGGGGAAAAGTCTAGGAGAGAAGGGATGACAAAAAAGTTGATATGGAAGTGAACCATGTTGTACTAAAAGTAGGGTATCTGGAAGACTTAGTCCCCACAGTGACTTTATGAATAGGAGGGACTTGGTTTTCTGTACCAAGTCAGGCATGACCCAGGTTGATTATAGTTTCAAGGGAACTCTAGTTAAGAGGACTCCATGAGCAGTAACAGTACCATAGTTACATTTTAAGACAATACAAATCATGAGAACAAGCAATGAATAACAGCTTTTAAGGGGGGGTATAAGGAAAGAATCTATTAATCACATATCCTGATTTCAGGAAACGTTATATTATAAAACACGCATGCCTTAGAGTTAAAAAAATATGAAAGCTGGTTCTTTATAACTTTGTCACGTTCCTGGTTGGTGGAGGTAGGAGGCACAGGTTTCAAAAGAACATACTTTGCTTCTTATATTAAAAAATGAGGAAGTTGTTGAAAAATGGCCAAAGAAAATAAGAGGAAAAGAGGTGAAAGTGAAGTCTGCATGTTAGCCAGAATCTCCTGTCACTGAACATTCTAGTTTGGGCTGCTCTTTGTAATTATAGTACTGTTTTTAAACAAAAATTTGGTATCTCCTTCTAAGGGATTCTAAAACGTGGAGGGTTTTTAGTCCTTTGAAATGGGTATCCCAACTTAAGCCAAAATCTTGGTAGTCTCTCAAATTCTCTATCCAAGTTGACTGCTCTACATCACATTTCTTCTTTAATGCTTGTTTTTCTCTTCACCCAGCCAGTTGGGGACCAGGACAAAGTTTTTTGTAAATAAGGTTTCATTTAGTATTTCTCTGAACCTTTCTTCTTTTTAAATCTTAAAGTAAGAAATTAACCTAAGAAATTTCCTGTTTTTCTCTGCTTTGATATTTACATATCAAAATGAGCATAATGCTAGAGTGATTTGTATGCTCTAAGAGGCAAAACCAAACCCCTACTTGGTGTAATTTACTCAAATGCCAGATTCTCCTGGGGAAACTGTGCTCTCTTTATAACTTGATTCAAATAACTACTCTGATTCTCAATAGCTTTTATGAAATTACCATGTAGAGCCTAAATTGGTGCAGCTGAATTAAATAAATATCAGAGCTTAACATTCTTAATCGCAAACCTTCAATTTAACCAACCGTTTATTATAATCAAAAAGCAATCAATATGTTGATTGTGGCGACATGCAAAATGGAGATAGAATTATTAGTAATTACCTTATATTTGTAGTTCAGTGTGATGGGGAAATCACTGGAAAGAAATTTTAAAGCACACTACAGTTAAAGGACTGGTTGCTATGTTTTGGAGCAGCATGCTATATTGATTGTAGTCTTTAAATAAATTGAATAACATAGGTTGCTGTCAAACATGTGAATTATTCATGAAACAGAGTTTGGGAACACTAAAACAGATACTGTTTATGAATATTCAAATGTGTTAATGTATGAATGACTGACCCAGCATTCACCAATTCTTGCATAAAGATAAGGTCTCAAAAACAAAGTAGAAATCTGTTAGGCAAACTCACTGTCTTGGGTCACTCACTTGAAACATAATCAGCCAGTGTGAGAGATGGGTAATGAAGCCTGAACCCCAAGTCAGAGAGGCATTGGGTCAAGGAGGGAGGCATTGGGGCCTTCCTTGATTGGGAACACTTGGTGACATTAAATGTTCTGCATGTTCCAGGGACCTTGGGGTTTCTGTGATCACATTTCTGGTGTGACTCTTGGATCCCTTCCTATCCATTTTTGGACCTATGTAGCAACACATCTTTGGTTTACTTTTTTAATCCTCTTTATGAAAGGATGCAAGAAAGTTATAGAGCATTCCATCTCTGAGAAATCCTAAATGACGATTTTCTTCTTTCTAAGTAAGTCTCCACAGTGCCCAGTAAGTTATATGTTTTAATATTTATGAGATCTCATTAGGAACAAAATCCTCATTTCCTACAAACTCTGGATATCACTGAATCTTGGGAAGATATATTTTAGTAAATGATAAAATAGAGAATTTGTCTGAGGTTATCAGACTGCGCAGTCTCATAGGGAGACAGTGGTTTGTGACCAATTAGGGTAACCAGCTGAAACAGTTTGCCTGGGACTTAGGGGATTCCCGAGAGGTGGGACCTTCAATATATACATTTTTTTAAGATTTTATTTATTTATTTGACAGACAGAAATCACAAGTAGGCAGAGAGGCAGATGGAGGAGGGGTGGGGAAGGGGAAGCAGGCTCCCTGCTGAGCAGAGAGCCCGATGTGGGGCTCCATCCCAGGACCCTGGGATCACAACCAGAGCCAAAGGCAGAGGCTTAACCCACTGAGCCACCCAAGCGCCCCTGGGACTTTCAATCTTAAAACAGGGTGCATTCTCAGGCAAACCCGGATGAGCTGGTCACTCTGCCAACTATATCAGTTTGACTGGAGGAACCTCCTGGGAAGTGGGACTTCCAGTGTTAATACCAGGAAAGCTTTTGGACTATTGGCCACCCTACAAAAACCACAAAGTGAAATGGACAGATTTGGAAGGATCTACTCATGTTGATCAAGTTTAATTTACAAAATTAAAAGCTAACCTTTTAATTTACAAAAGAGTAGAAATTTTACTGTGAGTGGAATTTTATGCAAAGCATTGAGAATACTCTGTCCCATCATCAACATGGCTGAATTTTTAAATAGAACATTTCAAGTGTATGAATCAGTGCCAAGGGAGGGAAATTCTGGAATATGAATTTTGGAATGTTACTGCATATCAGAAGCACCGTAGGAGATTTGTAAGAATATAGATCCTAAAACCCTACTCCTAGAGGTGTTCTTTTGGTAAGGGTTGGGATAGGGTTTGGGAACTAGGGTTTTACAGGTTCACAGATAATACCAGCCATGTTTAGGAACAAGTGATTGGGGAAATACTTCATTCAGATCAAGGTGGGACTTGATGAATTATTCCTGCCTTGCACCTCTCGAGTAACCATGGTTTTCATGTCCCGTGTGATGCAGCGAGGGGCTGGATCTCATCCCCTGTGATGCATGGAGCTCACGGACTCTCAGCTTCTGGTGTCAGAAACCATTGGTCACCTCTGACTCTGAGGCTTAGAAACTGAAAACTTAAAGCAGGTCATTTGCACTCCCTGACCATCTGTTTCCTCATTTGTCGGAAGGCTACAACATCAGAAGCTATTTCATACAGTTGTTATGGAATTAAATGATACAATATGCCTGAAATATTTAGAAATATGAGAGCCACGGGGTTCAATGAATCTGATCTAACGTCTCTTCCTGAATAGTGATGCAGAAACTGCCAAACTCTTCCTGTTTTCTAGCTCTCTCTTTTACTGAATTCTCTGAAGATCATTTTGTAGGAACGCACTCTTTCTTCGGATAGAGTGCTTCATCTTGTTAGGTTTTAGGTTTAAAGGTTGGACTATATTACTGTTTGATGGTGTCACAATTTCAGGTGTGTTGGTTCAGTCATGTTTCTGAAGGGTGGACGAAAGTCAACCCCACTCGTTCTGGGTGTTATCAGATCGTCAGTCACCTGTATCTAGCCAATCAATTAGATCTCTGTCAGGGATCACACAAAACATTCCATTCTGGCATCATGATCATGAGTTGGCAGTTGAAAAAAATAAGTCCTGGAATAGAGGGCATAGGTGGGAATGCCCGCCTATCTATCTATCTATCTATCTATCATCATTTATTTATTTGACAGAGATCACAGGTAGGCGGAGAGGCAGGCAGAGAGAGAGGGAGGAAGCAGGCTCCCTGCTGAGCAGAGAGCCTGATGGGGGGCTCGATTCCCAACCCCGAGATCATGACCTGAGCTGAAGGCAGAGGCTTTAACCCACTGAGCCACCCAGGCGCCCTGGAATGCCCTCCTTTTTAACATCCATTTCATTCACTTCTGTTCATTGCTCAAATAGGTGGGAATTTGACATATTTCATGAATTTGGGTTGGTGTCCATAGGTTAATTTTCATTTCTTCATTTTCTACTTCTTGGAAGGATGCCTCACTCTCATCTCCATATACTGAGTAGGGTTACCATTTAGAAGTTGTGCCCATCTTGGTGATGGTAGTGTGGCTGCAACTGGAGGGTTGATTATCACATTATTTCCCTTTTTCTTCCAGTCACATAACTAGATTTTTCTCAGCCTTCCTCCCTGTTAGACATGGTAATATGACTGAGTTCTGGGCAATGGAATTATGGGTTATATCTGGGACTGGCTAGGAAAACCTCCTGTGCAACCCTACAAATTCTCTCTTCCCTCCCCTATCAACTTAATATAAAGGACCCGGTGAAGCCAACAGATTGAAAGAGACTCGGTTCCTGGATCACTGCTCAGAGAATTGCTTAAAGGAGCTGTCTAGGGACAGCTGTATTGGACCATTACATTTATAAAAACTAACCTCTCTTTGCATTTAGTCACTGAGTTGTGGGACTATCTGTTTCATCCTGCTAGGCCATCCTGACTTTTCATGTAGGAAGGAGGACTTGTGGGTGTCTAAGACAAACATCTGGCAAATAGCATTTTTGGCCTCTGACATTGTTATTCTTTTCTATAAAATGGGTTTTTAAAAATAAATTTATGTAAGTCTTTGCATATTTGTTCTAGAAAACTTAGAAAGACAGAAGAAAGTTAACATAACCCATAATTATACCATATGTTCTTCCGGACTATTTTCTCTGTATATAACTTTTTTTCTCAAAATAAGTTCATCTGTCCTTAGTATTTTACAACTGTTTCCATAATTCAATGTTTAATGTAAACATTGTTACATTTCAATCATTTTTTATTACAAATTTCTTTTTTTTTATTTGAGACAGACAGAGAGAGAGAGAGCGACCATGGTGGGGAGGGGCAGAGGGAGAGGGAGATGCAGACTCTCCGCTGAGCAGAGAGCTGGACAAGGGGCTGGATCTCAGGACCCTAAGATCATGACTTGAGCTGAAGGTAGACATGTAACTGACTGAGTCACCCAGGTGCCCCTCAATCATCATTTTTTAGGCAGTATCATGGTCTAGTTAGTGACCTAATTTTGAGCATTAAAATTCGCCTCAAGTTTTTCCTTATAAGACAAATCCTACCATGAATATCTTTGTATATTAATCTTTGCTTTTATCTTTCTTTTCTTTTTTTTAAGAAATTTTTATTTATTGATTTTAAAAGATATTTATTTATTTATTTATTTTTTATTATCATTTTTTAAAATTTATTTTCAGCATAACAGTATTCATTGTTTTTGTACCACACCCAGTGCTCCATGCAGTCCGTGCCCCCTCTATTACCCACCACCAGGTTCCCCCAACCTG
>PJEN01002723.1:107960-145507 GCA_004024605.1 Pteronura brasiliensis
TCCATAGTCTCTCATTGTTCACCTCCCCTTCCAATTTCCCCCAACTGCCTTCTCCTAACTCCCCATGTCCTCCATGCTATTTGTTATGCTCCACAAATAAGTGAAACCATATGATAATTGACTCTCTCTGCTTGACTTATTTCACTCAGCATAATCTCTTCCAGTCCCGTCCATGTTGCTACAAAAGTTGGGTATTCATACTTTCTGATGGACGCGTAATACTCCATGGTGTATATGGACCACATCTTATCTTTATTTTCTTAACATAAATTCATTGAAGTGGAATTGCTAATTTTAACTTTTCTTTCTTACAGCTAGTGCAAGGTTGCCTGATTTCATTGGCCTTGACCAAACCACAGCCATATTTTAATGTCATAGATTGTGTGACCAAGGGAGGGTTTGCCAGCTTTAACTATTATATCATGGGCTATAGAAGAAAATGTCTCATTACTTAGAATTACAATCTCTCGGGCGCCTGGGTGGCTCAGTCAGTTAAAGCCTCTGCCTTCGACTTGGGTCATGATCCCAGGGTCCTGGGATCAAGCCCCACACCGGGCTCTCTGGTCAGTGGGGAGCCTGCTTCCTCCTCTCTCTCTCTGCCTGCCTCTCTGCCTACTTATGATCCCTGTCTGTCAAGTTAATAAATAAAAAATCTTAAAAAAAAAAGAATTACAATCTCTCACCACAAAATATTTTTAGAGAGAGTTTACTACAGTGGAAATTCCTTGAAAAATGAGATGTGAGCCTAGGACAAGCTTCTAGACATTCTTCCACATATTCCTATGTCAAGGTCTGTGTGGAAGGATGCACTTAAATACATATTAACCTAAGTTACATGGACCCATGTTAACCTAAGTGTTGCATTTAACATTCTGTGGAAATCATTCTGGTCAAGAAAGTTTTTATTTTCAAGTTTGCTTAAGTACTTAAATGATTTTTTAAAAACTTCATTAAAATTTGATTATTTTAACTATTAACACCAGCGTTAGATGAAAATATGAGGGATGAGGGATGATTTTATCTTAAGATAAGCTCATAGAATTTGTATATATTGCAAGTCTTGCCTTCTGAAGGTTTTTAAAATCTTAAAAACTGGTGGATTTCAAAATCAATTCTCTCAGGGAAAACAAGGCAGTAGAATGCATTTTTTAATTTCAGAAAGGATCCGTAGTGGCTTCTCTGCTCTCAATGATACTGTGCAATGGGGCAAGACCACACATGGTTACAAAGACTATTATCTTGTATCTGCAGATGACTTTGTGTGTCATTGTCAAATGATCCTCTTTGGAGGCTAAGTGACCTCGCTCTTAATGCCCTTTAACAGCTGGCTTCAAAGGTGAAGAACAGTGCAAGTGGTTGAAGGCACAGATAACACAGGTTGTGGGTGCATTGTTGGCATATGTGAGAGATATTTTTGGAAATATAGAGGTTAAGAGCATGCTGCCCTAAACATTTTTAATCAGGATCATGCACATATTTTTAAAATATTTTGTATGGCAATGCTTGATTTTGGCTTTAACCATTTGGATTGGATGAATAAAATCCAAAGACAAATGATGGTACTTGTTTTTGGAGTCCAGTTTCATTAAGTGCTCCTACTATCAAAGGACTGGGCCATTTGTTTGACACAGTTGTACTCCCTTTACATCACTGTTTCCTTCTGGTTCCTCAATCACCAAAGCACAGTCCAAGAAGATGATTGTGCCTCATCATTACCTTCTCTAGGTGGTGTCTTAGTGGACCCATGGAAAGTGTCGCTCTTGGTGGTGTTTTTGTTTAAAATAACATTCTGCTCTCTGACAACCTAAAGCCAAGTAGACTTATGTACAGATCCTTGGACTGTGAAGTATTGAAAAGAATTTAACCTGCAAGCAGAAGCTGTGGTTTTTATTTTGGCCTTTGCACAATGAAAGAAAATGTGGTTGTTTCAGTGTTGAGTGATTTCTTGGCTCATCACAGTAGACATAAGTAGCTTTTCCTCTGAAATTGATAGCCATGTTCTTAACACTTTGCTGTTCCTTCAGGAAAAGACATTTCAATGGTGCTGAGGATTTTCATAATAGAGATCATATGTCTTGAAATGGAATCTCATCTAAATCACTCCCAATTAATGAACATCTCTTTAAGACTCTTCTTTGAAACACTGAACTGGCCTGTGACATTGGTTCCTTTTCTCTTGCTAAAGGAGATACTTCCCTGATAAACCATGCCCATCTGCCATACTTTGTAGGCTTAGAGTTGTAGGATAAGGCTTGGTTGGCAGAGGGCTTTTCAGACTGTGGAGGAGAAGAACCTAAAGATAGGACAGCTCCATGGCCGCTACAACCCACATTTGATGTGTGATCCTAGTATGCTTTTTTTTCCTGTCAATCAGACCATCTGACTAGTTCTCTCAAACTAATGCTTTGCCTTTTGCAGAAAACAGTTAGTTTGTCTTTTATACTAACTACTTGGAATACTCTTGTAATTTTTGTAGCCATACTAAGTATTTAAATGTGTGATATTGGGCAAGTCAGTTCACCACTCTGGACCTTATTTCTTTCATTAGATAAGATGTCTGGCTGAACTCTAAGGTCTCTCCAAACTCCAGATTCTGTGGTTATAAAAATAACTAAATTGATTTATCTATCCATTTATTCAGGAACTACATATTGAGCTGAGACTGAGTGGTAGGCATTGTATTGGACACAAACAACTTCAGATCTAGTTCCTTGCCCTCTATCTAGTAGCTGT
Source organism: Pteronura brasiliensis (assembly GCA_004024605.1). Classification (NCBI taxonomy): domain Eukaryota; kingdom Metazoa; phylum Chordata; class Mammalia; order Carnivora; family Mustelidae; genus Pteronura; species Pteronura brasiliensis. Next base: position 110,694 of record PJEN01002723.1, read on the forward strand.
TGTCTCAGGCAAGGAGTAACAGAGTCAGGGCTAGGACTCCTGGGGCGTGTGCAGTTTGACAAAGCTCCCCAGATGATGCTGGTACTCACCCCCTCTATCAGTTTAGAACTCCATATTCACTCTAAAAATGTCAGCCACAATAGGTCATTAGGACACATTATTCCTCTATAGATTTGCTAGGTAAAATCCAGCTGGAGGTCACCCCACTCTGTATAGCCTCAATTTCACCATCCATCATGTAGCACATGTGTAGAATATCAGTGTAGCCAATGGTAGGTAGCTGGTCTTTCAGAAGCACAGGATTTCTTTTGCATGAAAGCATTGTTTATATGCTGTGTGAGTGATTCTATTTCTCTCGTATTGTCAGGGAGTTAATATTAGGGACTGTCAGAGGAAGGACTGGGTGAGTGGTGAGTCCTTTGACTTGGGCCCCTCTGTTCCACACCCTATGGTTGGATGGGGGAAGGGGAGAGTTGAACATGACAGCTGCCAACTATGAGAGTGCACCTGCCAAACACGTCTGTCACCATCCTAGGGGTAAGGGTTTCTGAGGAACTTTGGGGCTTGTCAGTCTCCTGTAATTTGTCACCAATTCCCCTGTCAGGGCCTGAGTAGCCCCTTCATGTACTGATTACACCCATTAACTCTTGGATCTTTTTCCTCCGCATACACACACACACACACACACCTGTGTAATGATGGTTGCTCATTGCCATTTTCCTATCATCATCATTAATTCATTCATCAGTTCATTGATTCTTTGATTCATTCACTGATTTATTCATTTTCCCATTCATTTATTTGTTTCTCTTTAGACGAGCATTGAAAAGATTTATGCATAGGGTGACTCAATCCTACCACAAAATGCTTTGGAGCACACCTGAATTCTCTTTATACTACTTCCTTTTTAGTGTTCTTCCATCTCAGACCTCACTTAGAGCTGGTCCTTTTCTCTTCCTCCTTCTGTTCGTCTCACCCTCTCTCTATTTAGACATCTCTGATGGGCTTTGTTCAAGGAGATTGCTCACACATTTAGGAGGTCAGAGCTGGGTGTGTAGAAAGAGCTCCATGCATTGGTGCAGGTGCAAGGTGGCACAAGGGAATGGAAGAAATTGAATAATAATCAACTGCAAAAAATACTATAAATATTTAAAAATTTCAACTGAGAGAATTTCCCAAGTTTTCCTTTCTCTCTTTAATAATAGCTCTGTGGTATGACCTGTGAGTCTGTTGCAGGGCAGCCTATGGGAATGGAAGGTTCTGGAACACAGAGACTCCAGTGTGCTTGCTACTGTGCTCACAATGGGACAACAGAAACCATCAGAGATCCCACAGCCTCCTGATAGTTGGTAATCCCCCGTCTCCTTTTGTCCAGTCTGAAGCCTGGTTTCTTCATTTACCTCTCCCCACTGTGTAGTCTTTCTACTCCAGGTGAACTATGACTGACCTACCTAGGGATCCTTCAGCAGGACCTACTTGGTTTCTGAATTCTCCATCTACCTTCAAAGGTTCCATTTCTTGGATGTGGGCTTCTGGATTTGGGCCCATTGTCAATAACCTGGTTGACATCCCATGCCTCTTAGAACAGGAGCCTTCCTTGGCCATGCCAGTCCAGCTCCCAGGGATCAGAATCAAAGATATCCCCCAGGCTGACACACTGCTGGCTTGCGGTCCTGAACTTTTAAGGGTGATCCTCTTTGAATGCTCCATTCCTGTGCTTCACACACCTGCTGGGCTCCTGTTCCCTCTCCACTGCCTGCTCAGGCTGTCTGCAGTTGTGCTTGCCTGCCCTCACATAAACCGGAATTCACTGCAGTTGCAGCTGCTTCATTTCCTCTCCCTCCCTTGTGTTTGACCCAGGGAGACCAACCGAGATGCATGCAAGGCCGGCTGCCTCTCCCCTTCCACCCATCCGTGAGTATGGTTGAATCCCACGGAGTGACACAGGCGACAGTCATGCGTGAACTCAAGTTTATGGCATTTGCTGTTGTGTAGATTGGTGCCATAAAAAGAAGAGCCAAAACTTGATGAACAAAGAAATTTTAGGACCACGTACAAAACTTCTCTCTGTGACATGTCTCCAAGCAAAGAAAAGACAACTTGGTGTGTACCTTGATGATTTCCCAGTTTTATATTCTGGAATGTGAGCATAAAAATGTCTTTAGGATGTGTGCTGTGCAGCTCCCTTTCATGCCAACCCTCTTTATAGTGTGATTATTTTGTATGACTTTATCAAAAATCATTTTCATGTGTCCTGCTCAGTAGCGGGGTGTCCTAGTGGAAACAGTACTGACCTGTACTCTGGTCCAGCCTCTCTGGAACATACTAGCTATTTGTGTTTTGTTCCATTTTGTTTTTATTGAAGTGTAATTGGAAGACAATATCCTATTAGTTTCAGATATACAGCATGGTGATTCTATGTTTTTACACATTATGAAACGATCCCCGCAAGTCTAGTTACTGTCACGATATAAGTTATGACAATATTATTGACCATATTCCCTGTGCTGTACATAACATCCCCATGACTTAATTATTTCACAGCTGGAAGTTTGTACCTCTTCATCCCCTTTACCTATTTCACCCACTCAACCCCTCCTCCCTCTGGTAACCAACAGTTTTTTTCCTGTATCTATGAGTCTGTTTCTGTTTTGTTTTGTTTCTTCATTTGTTTTGTTTTTAGATTCCACATATGAGTGAAAATCATATGGTATTTGTCTTTCTCTGACTGACTTATTTCCCTTAGCATAAAACCCTCTAGGTCTACCCATGTTGTTGCAAATGGCAGGATTTCATTTTTTTTAATGGCTAGATATATATATGGTGTTCATGGTATATATATATACACCACATCTTCTTTATTATTCATCTGTTGGTAGACACTTAAGTTGAATAAGTGGTCTGGATTAATTTTCTGGAAGTCTTGGAGCCTGACTATGAGGGTGTGCCCACACTCATCTCAAAAGGCTTTCACCCATGCAGCCAGTTTGCATGGATGTCACAACACATATTTACTGAATATTTACTCTAGACCATGAGGTGTCTTAGATGCTAGAGATACAATAGTGAATGAACACCTGTATGGTTCCTGTTCTTGTGAAGGGCTCTTCACCTGGGCATTTTTGACATTTTGTTTTGAGATTGTCCTGAACCCTGTAGCATAAACCTTGTTTATCAGCATATCTGGCTTTTCCCCAGTAAATCCTAGTACCACCTCTCCAGCCAAGACATCCAAAAAGGCCTCCAGCCATTGCCAAATGTTTTTTTAGGGGAAAGGGGAGGAGGGGGTGCAGATTATCTGGGGCTCAGAACCACTGGTCTAGTATTATTAATGATTAACAACTACTGAGCTCTTACTAGGTACTGTGTTCAGTGTACAGCACAACTAGCCAGAAGTAGACAGCAGTGGAAACTTGTCAGCAGACCCTACTCAAATACCTATCACAACAATATTTACTAAATGTGAGAACGTATGCGTAGAAAACAGTAAGACTCCATATGCAAGCGTATACATACAAACCAAAAGGTGTTCATCATGCCCATCAGAAAGGTTGCTTGGGTAGGTTATGGGGGTAAAAAGGAATAAACATAAAGGAACATGGAAAAAAATGCCTTACATGGAATCAGTGAAGATAAGTGTCTCAAACTGGGTATGTGTAACTCAGATTCCAGACTCTGAAGACCTAAGTAAACAGATTAATGTAGTGTCCACCACCTGCCTCCTAAAAAAACCCTGAACACAGAAGCAGCCTCTTTGGAGTTCTTGAATAGCAAGTATAGAAGCAGACTTCTGTTTTAAAAACAGTAGATGCCCAGCCCCGCCCTGGTCCTTTAAATTAAGCTCAACCTATCATTGCCCTTATGTTGCCACAAATACAGACCACCAGCAACAACAATTCCCAGCACCAGCCTAGGAGAGCTGACTTAGGCTCCCCGGCCTGCCTACTCTCTCTTTCAACCCTCCCTCTGGCTAGCTCCTGGGCTTTCCATTCCTGCCCTGGTCCCATGGTTCTTTTTTTTACCCCCTTAAATAACTTTATTGAAATGTAATTTACCTGCCATACAATTCACCCATTCAAAATATACAATTCAATGGCTTTTAGTATATTCACAGAATTGGGCAGCCATCACTGTGGTCAATTTTAGAATATTTTTATCACCCCAAAAAGAAACACAGCAAGTCCCAGGGCCACCTCTTCCCTGCTTTAGGCAACAACCATCCAACTTTCTGAATGGATAGATTTGCCCATTCTGGAGATTTCATACAAATGGAATTATACAATATGTGCTCTTCTGTGACTCTTCAGCATAATGTTTTCAAGATTCATCCACATTGTAACATGTTTCAGTATTTCTTTTTATTGCAGAATTATATCCTGTCATATGAATATACCACATTTGATTTGTTTTTTCCTTCAGTTGATGAACACTTGGGTTGTTTCCAGTTTTGGGCACTTATATGTAATGCTGTTATGACATTTGTGTATAAGTTATTGTGTGGACATACGTGTTCATTTCTCTTGGGTGTCCATCTAGGAGTGGAATTGCTGGGCCATATGGTAACTCTCTAGTCAGCCTGCCAGCAACTGCCAGACTGGTTTTCAAAGCAGCTGCAACATATTCCATTCTCACCAGCAGTGTATGAGGACCCCAGTTTTCCACATCTCTGTCAACACTATCATCTCTGTCTTTTCTTAAAAGTTATTTACTTATTTATTGATGAAACAGAGAGAGAGAGAGAGAGAGAGACAGAGATAGTGTCAGAGATAGCGGGAGAGAGCCCAAGCAGGCAGGAGAGGGAGAAGCAGGCTCACCACTGAGCAGGGAGCCTGACAAGCAGGGAGCCTGACTTGGGGCTCCATCCCAGGACCCTGGGATCATGACCTTAGCAGAAGGCAGACACTTAACCAACTGAGCCACCCAGGAGCTCTCATCTCTGTCTTTTTGATTAGGGTCCCCTCATTCTCACTTCTGGTTCCTGGCTCCTGTTTGGCTCACTGACCTGAGGTGTCCTACATTTCCTTGATCTCAGGGATTTTTTTGGTTTCTTGTAAAAGGTGTTCTCTCATACACTGGCAGAATTAGCCCTTGACTTCCCCCACTAAGGAAAAAGGCTTGTAGATATTGGGGTTCTCAAACGCTACCCCCCAAATAAAAAAATATAGAAAGAGGAAGGTTGAATGTGACTGACAGTAATGCTTTTCTTTCTTTCATACTCCAGTTGTTGGACTGACCAGCTGAGGGGCCGAGGAGGGTCTGACTTGGGGACATCAATCATTTTGGAATTCCAACCTGAGTGTGCCAAGGATGATGGTATGGCCAGTGCAATTATCAGTTTAGAGGTAATCTCTCATTTTCTTTGTTCTTTTTATTTTCTGCAAAGAGAAAGATAAGGGAGAGGAGTCTCTACACTACATATGGTAATAATAGAAAACTGTTTTACTGACAGTAACTTACAATTGATAATGTTAATCATTTCTCTTATCAGTGACTTCTCTTTTATGACTGGTTTATTTGGAAACAACTGTTGGCATTTGTACCATTTCTATGTGCTCCAGGCTGAAGAGTCCTAGTTCAGGGTAAGACAGATTTCAGCATTATCACAGTTAAAGGAGAAGATGCTGTCAGCACAAAGACGAAATCCATTAGAAAAGTCATGGATTGTGTTTCTGTTTAACCCCCTTTACTTAGCCGGATGGCTTAAGTAGTGTTTTCTGACTTGGAAAATTGACTTGAGTTTGGATTTCTCAAGCGTACTTGAATTTTACCCTAGGAAACCAGGCTCAGTGAATGCACTTAATTTCATCAACAATTCTATACCCAGCAGAAGCCTTTACTTAACAACCATTTAGATTCATGAATAGATTAAATCCATTAACTGGGCCAGTGTTTTCTCCATCACTGTGGTTATTAACCAAATTGCTAGGTTAGTTGTAACACAGATAACCATGTTTAAAGATAACCCAGACCTACTCTTGGCATTTTTATTTTAATGGTCATGATTAGGTAATCAATTCTCAACCTATATAGTTTTATAGAACTCAAGTATAAACTTCTATTTTATTTGTTTAAGAGAGAGAGAGAATGTACTGTGGGGAAGGGCAGAGGCAGAGGGAGAGAGAGAATCTCAAGCAGGCTCCACACTGAGTGCAGAGCCCATTGTGGGGCTCGATCTCACGACTCAGAGATCATGACCTAAGCTGACATCAAGAGTCAGATTCTTTTTTTTTTTTTTAAGATTTTATTTATTTATTTGACAGACAGAGATCACAAGTAGGCAGAGAGGCAGGCAGAGGTGGGGGGGAAGCAGGCTGCCTGCTTAAGCAGAGACCCCAATGTGGGACTTGATCCCAGGACCCTGGGATCATGACCCAAGCTGAAGGCAGAGGCTTTAACTCACTGAGCCACCCAGGCACCCCACAAGAGTTAGATTCTTAACAGCCTGAATCACTCAGGCGCCTCTCAAGGATAAACTTTTAAACATCAACTCTCTTGAGATATAATGTATTTACATCTAAGTTCACCCATTTTAACAGTACTGATCAATGAGTTACACATTTTGGTAACCACTACTATGCTCAAGATATAGAGCATCTCCATCAGCCTTTCCTCCTGTCCTTTGCTGTAGATTCCTACCCACTCTCTGGCCCCAGGGAAACACTAACATACTTTCTGTTACTAGATTAGTTCTGCCATTTTGTGAATTTTACATAAATAGAACCAGAGTGTTTTTGAGATTCATTCATGCTGCTGCGTGTATCAGTTGCTCATGGCTTTTTGCTTCTTGATATTTCTCAGTGTATGGATGCACCGAAATGATAAATTAAAGTTTATCCTAGGAATGAAAGGTTGAAAAGACATTGGAAATCACCATATTACTGGAATAAAGTTGAAAAAGAATATGATCGTCTCAATATATGCAGAAAATGTACTTGACAAAATTCGATACCCGTTCACAATGAATACTCCCAGCAGACTCATTATAGAAGGAAAATATCCTAACTTGATAAAGGACATAAACAGGAAACCAGATACTTAACAGCTGTATCAGTTACCTATTGTTGTGTAAAAAATTACCTCCAAACTTAGCAGCTTAAGCAATAAACACTTATCATCTTACTATTTCTGAGGGCTAGGGAGTGGAGAGGTTAGTAGAATGGTTCTGACTGAGATTCTTTCATGAGGTTCTGTTCAAGATATCAGCTCGTCATTTGAAGTCAATTAAAGCTTTGATTAGGGCCAAAAGATTTTGCTTCCAATATAGCTCATATACGAAGCTATTGGGACAAAGCTTCACGTCCTTACTCTTTAGTTGATGGAAGCCTTAGGTCCTCACCATATGGAACTCTTCTTGTGTTTTCCCATGGTTTGGCAAATGGCTTCCCCCAGAGTAAATGATCCAAGAAAAATAGAAAGCAAGAAGGAAGCCACAATGCCATTATTTATGATCTGATCTTCTGAAAGTCACAGTCCTTTCCACCAGCATCTCCATTAGAAGCAAGTCACTAACTACTGCTTGCATTCAGGGAGAAGGGAAAAGACTGCACTCTCTGAGGAGAGGAGTGTAAGAGAAATTGTGACTATAGTTCAAAACCACCACAAAGGTAAAAGATGAAATGCTTTGCTCCAGGGATATCAGAAACAAGGAAGAATAAATACTCTCAACATTTTTATTCAGCACTGTCCTGGAGGTCCTAGTCATTGCAATACTGCAAGTAAAAGAACAAGGCATATGGATCAGAAAGGCAGGAGTAAAACTGTCTTTATTTGCAGGTGACATATTTGTGAACATAGAAAATTCAAAGGAATCTACACAAAAGCTACTAAAATATAAATAAATTTTGCAAAGCTTTATGATAACAAGGTCAATATACAAAATTTAATTAAATTGTTATATACTAGCAATAATCAATGGTAAAATGAAAATTTGAAGTGTCATTTAAAATAGTATCAAAAATACATAAAATATTTAAGCATAAGTTTAGTAAAAGGTATGTAAGACATGTACATTGAAAACTATAAGACATTGCTAGGAGAAAGTAAATAAGACCTAAGTAAATAGAGTGGTATGTCATGTTCATTGGATGGGAAGACTCACTGTTGCTCAGATGTCATTTCTCTCCAAATTGATCTATAGATTCAAAACAATCTCAAGCAAAATATTAGCAGGCATTTTGTAGAAATGGATGAACTGATTCTGAAATTCTTAGGGAAATAAGGAATATTGAATAGGCAAAATAATTTTGAAAAAGGACAAAGATGAGGGGTTTAAATTGTCTGATTTCAAGATTTATTATAAATATTATAAGTCATCAAGAATTATCTTATGACACACATATAGAATAATGAAACAAAGCATGGAACATAGTAATAGGCATTATATACATAATTTTTCATATATATATGAATAAAAAATAGATTTTGTGACATACATGTATGTGAACCATCAAAAATCTATCTATATCTCTGTCTATATTCAGGGGATTTTTTTTACAAATGTGCCAAATCATTTCATTGGGGGAAAACTTTTCAACAAATAGTGTTGGGACAACTGGTATCTCTATTAAAAAAAAGGAACCTTGACCCTTAGATCACACCATATATAAAAATTAACTCAAAATGGGTCATAGATCTAAATGCTAAAACTGACACTATAACATATTTTGGAAAAAAAAAAAAAAGATCCAGAGAAAATCTTGGAAAACTTGGAGAAGACAAATATTACAAGGCTACAATAAATACCAATCATAAGAGAAAAAAGTGGATACATTGGACTTCATCAAAATTAAAATCTTCTGTTCTTCAAGTATAAATGCAACCAGGAGAATAGCAGGGTAGAGAAGGCGGTGTGTATGTACACCGGATCCTCCATTGGTGAAGAACAGTGACCAGGTAGTCAGTAAATGACAGTGACCAGGAATGAAGACAGTATAATGAATATTAGGATTCTCAGAGTTTGGAGCATCCTGGCTTTCTATCAGAGCATCAAGGACATGGACCTCACTTCCTGAGGTTTGTGCAGTCTGAAGGGTAGTGTCCTGGGTGAGCAGGGCAGGGAGAATCAAGTAGGGGAGCAGATCTCAGTGAGGGCAGGGGGACCAGGAAAATGCCTAGGGAACTGGTTCAGGATGTAAGGGGTGTGAGGTTACAGAATAAGACTTCCGGGGACTTGCTGCAAGATTTTGGAAGGACCACGGAGGGGATGTGTGGGATGAGCTCTGGGTGTTATAGGCAACTAATGGGTAATAAAAATTAATTAATTAATTAATTAATTATTTAAAAAGGATTTTGGGAGGAAAGTGAGACATGTTAGGGAAGGGGAAGTCCTGAGGATAGAGGACAAGAGAGATGTTTTGGAACATGGCTTTAGGCAAATTTAGTCCTCTCAGTTTCCTACAGCTGTGGTCTTCAAATTTTTTGCTTGAATAGTCTTCCAAAAGAATTTTGAAAACACCCTTTACTTTTGTTGTTGTTGTTGTTTTTATTAAAATATAACCTTTTTAAAGATTTTATTTATTTATTTGACAGAGAGAGACACAGTGAGAGAGGGAACAAAAGCAGGGGGAGAGGGAGAAGCAAGCTTCCTGCTGAGGAGGGAGCCCAATTCGGGGCTCGATCCCAGGACCCTGGGATCACGACCTGAGCTGAAGGCAGATGCTTAACACCTGAGCCACACAGGTGCCCCTAAAATGTAACTTTTCTAAGATGCACAATTTTTTTAAGTGTACTGGCTCAGTGAACTTTTCCATATTTATACACACTCTCATTATCACCACAAAGATGGAGATGTAGAACATTTCCAGTAACTAGCAGGCTCCCTCCTGCTCCCTTCTTAGAGATAACCTGCCCTCTCCCTCCTGCAGGTAGCCACTATTCTGACTTATATCACCATTCTCTCACATTTTTAAGTTAATGTGAAAATTTGTCTATTGTAAATCTAAAGAATTGGAAAGGATGTCATTTTTGGCATTTTTTATAGTAGCGTACCTTGGCCCGCAGACTTAACCAGTTTCACTTATGGAAATGTCTGCTGTACAATCTAAATGGCAAAGCCAGTCTTCATTGTCAAACCAATTAGCCAGGTTGAATTTGCAGTCAGAAGTTGGACTTCATTCATCAATTCATATAAACGTATTTCTATGTCTCCCTGTGATGTATTTATCTTACTTTTGGATTCTATTTCTATACAGATGGGGGCATAAAACTCAGAGACGTGCCAGATGGTTGTTACCTGCATGAAACAAAACACTGATGCTTTCATATTCTTATGAAGCTCTTTTTGCCCCCAGGGACGGCCTCACTGCTTCTCCACACATTTTCCAACTGTCCTTTTCTTAGGTACCTCCTAAGTTTTTAGACATGGTAGTGATGCATATTTGGGATTTGGGGAGGATCACCAAGAACAGGAGGCTGGAAAGGAGACCTGGCTGGCTGTTGCAGACCAAAGTTAGGGAAGAGTACAGATGGAAATTAACCAGTAACTAGTCCACTAGTCCCCTGCCAACAGTCCTTGCCCACTCACCGCAGGGAAGACCATACGCACTGTTTGGGCGCAGTTTCTCCCTAGAACCACTCTTGACGTGTTGGATCATTTCACTCTGTTATGGCAGGCTGTCCTGTGCATTGTACGATATTTACCAAATCCTAGTAGCGTACCCCTCCCATGCTCTGTGACAACCAAAAAGGTCTTCAGATATTGGCACACATACCCCTGGGGAACAAAATACCCGTGGTTGAGAACCACTGCCTTAAGGTTCTCCCATCTGAGGACTGCTATCCTGGAAGATGGTAGCTTCACACAACTCATCTGCAACCTGGACACCAGAGTCGTAGTGGGGACCCAGTTTTCCTTCTCTTTTTAGTTTGCAGAAGAAGGAAGCCCAGGAGTATGGGCCAAGTGGTCCTTCTTATAGGGATGAGGGGAGGGAGTAGGCAGTGGTTTTCGCCCTTGCTTCTAGCCATCAGTGCTGAGGAGAGAGTGGGGAATCTTCTGTAAATGCAGATTGATGACAGCATCAGAGGTGCTCCTCAGGGACCCCAAGAAATAATTGAACAAGACTTCAGAGGGCTAGGGATCTTTTAACAACAGAAAAGGGCAAATGTTAGAAAACGTCTTTTTGACTTTTACAACCTATCAATCAACATACTGCTTCCTTCACTGAGAGTATCTTCCTATGAAAAAATGTCAACTGAATTTAGTGCTTGATGACTGTAGTGTATAATGACATCATTTATTTACATTCTGGCTCCAGTTCTTTAACTTGTCGTGACAGCAGTCCACACTTTGCATAGCTAGGTTATGAACCAAGGGTCTTTAGAGGGTCATGAAATCAATTCAAGACTTGCAAACTTTGTTTAAAAAAAATCTAATGAAATGGAAAAATATCAGTGTACATGCTATTTAGAATAAGTATAATTTTATGAATCTTTTGTTTCAGTTGTATACTTGTCTACATGAATGTACACATGTGTACTGAGTCACAATGTCAAATAATATATTTCTAAGTGTGGGGATTGGTCAGTAAAGTTGAAAAAAGTACTGGTCTAGGAAAATATGAAAGTGCAACTATGCTGATTTAAGGCTGGATTGTGGTCTAATATGATCTTCAGAGCTTTTTCAGCAACCCTTCAGCAGTAGATACTGCCTATGCTTGATCCATATTCCTCAGTCTGTCCTGAAGTCACTTTCAGACAGCACCTTACACACCTGGTTCCTGCGTTTCTCTGCCTAAGAATGTTATCTTGTTGAGACAATGGACTGGGCCCTTGCGAAGGTCAGGGACGTAATGCCAGGAATTAGCTTCAAATGGGGATGGGAGTTGGTGGATATAATTCCAGCTTCCTCATCCCTCAGTGGGACAATTCTAAAGTATTATACACTCTTTTTTTTTTAATAACTCTTTTTATTTATTTATTTATTTATTTATTTAAAATTTGATTTTATTTTTTATAAACATATAATATATTTTTATCCCCAGGGGTACAGGTCTGTGAATTGGCAGGTTTACACACTTCACAGCACTCACCATAGCACATACCCTCCCCAATGTCCATAACCCTACCCCCCCTCCCAAACCCCTCCCCCATCAACCCTCAGTTTGTTTTGTGAGATTAAGAGTCACTTATGGTTTGTCTCCTTCCCAATCCCATCTTGTTTCATGTACTCTTCTCCTACCCCCTTTACCCCCCATGTTGCATCTCCTCTCCCTCATATCAGGGAGATCATATGATAGTGTATTATACACTCTTTCTAAGAGGGTTACAACACAGACTGAAAAGAGGAAACTGAGGTTCAGATAAATTAAATGACTTACCCAAGGTCACATGCCAGTGACTTTTAGACTCAGGTCTGTTTTATTCTGATGTCCACTATGCTGTATCTGTGTTGTACTTTTTCTCCCAAGGTACACTTCCCTTCTCCATAAAGTTATTGGCCTCTGACAATTTCTCCAAGTTAACCTACTTTGTTTTCTGGGCCAGTCCTGAACTTGTGCCATTAATTCCCTTGAATTCCTCCATATGGCAGGGGCAGCAATTCCTAAAGCTCCATTTCCCAGGCTCTTAGGTCAGCTGGCTTCTTCTTGGCTTCAGGTAATGGGAGGCACTAGCAGAAAATCACAGAGAAGAGAGACACCAGGATACTCGTCCCTCTTTCTCTGTCTCAGGTTACATCTCCAGCACAGCTTGAGTTAGGCAAGCACACCATAGTTCCAGCTTCCCCCACTTACTGGCCCCTGGTCTGTGGTGACATTGATTATTCTTTGTCTTTTCAGCTTAGGAATGGTAGCACTTTCTGCTTTTGCAAATCTCCAGATAACTTGACAGCCCTCTGTTTGGAATCTCAGCTCTTTCAGGACCTCCATAACCAATTCATGGTTTAATTTCCTCTATTTTATTTTTATTTATTTATTTGGATTTCCTCTCTTCAAATCTTAGAATGGTTTCTGTTTTACTATTTGGAACTGATGTACTTTCTAATCTTATATTTCATTAAGAGTGATGGTAAGACTTCTGAACTCAACGTATGTAATGCAGGACCATGTTATTGATTAGCTGATAGTGCATTCAGGATCAGGCCCAAGATTCCTTGTCAATGTTTGTCTCTAATCACCACGATTTTTTTTGGGGGGGGTGTCTCATTTTCCATTTGTCAAGTGTGCCAGTGTTCTAGCCCAGGCTCCCTAGAAAACAGAGCCTAAGGCAAGGATTAAATGATGATGTATTTGGGAATAATTGGGCAATGCAAAGCCATGGCAACAAGAGTGAGGAAAAAGGGAAGTCAGATAGGGAAGGACAGGAAGCAATGCAAGGTGGTGCATAATTATGTTGGTCATTGTTTCATGACAAAGTAATGGGAGGCCCAGCAGGTTGGCTGAGCAGGGACATCTACTCAGCTACGCTAGACATCTCAGAACAGGTTTCTAGGAGAACTAGTACCCCAGAGTCATGCATCCAAAGGAAGGAAGAGAGGAAATCTAACTGCCTGACACTCTTCAGTCTCCTGTATCTGCATTCATCAAAATTTGCTTCATATAGCATCAAAACTTTCATGTTTCTGCCTTACACCATCCAGCCCCTCCAGTAGTTTACTCAAGAAGCTGGATTTCATGCTCTGCAGCTGGTGTATTGTCTGAGTACAGAAGGGGCAGGAGAAGCCAGATACCAGCATGCAGTTCCCTACACAGAGTTGGTCATCCATGGCAGAAGCTGTGAGTCTGAGAGGCAGATTGGGTGGAAAGAATCAGAACGGGGCACATGTTATGGCTTGAATTGTGTCGACCCCCCAAACTCATATGTTGAATTTCTAATTCTGCAGTTTCTCTCATGTGACTGTATTTGGAGATCAGGACTTTTAAAAAATCTGTGATTAAGTTAAAATGAGACCATTAGGGTAGGCCCTAATCCCATCTGATTGATGTCCTTATAAAAGGACTTTTAGATATACAAAGAGACATCAAGGATACTTGCACACAGAGGGAAGGCCATGTGAGGACAGGACAAGAAAGTAACCATCTAGAAGCAAAGGGAAAAGTCTTCAGGAGAAACTAGACCTGCCAACATCTTGGTCTTGAACTTCCACTCTTCAGAACTGTGAGAAAATAAATTTCTGCTGTTGAAGTCACCCAGTCTTTGTTACGGCAGCCCTAGAAGACTAATACAGCACATAATGCTTCTGATACAAACAGTTCCAGAAAGTCCTTCTTTCTACATCTAAAAGTTCTGCCAAAGAATAAGCTTGTTCTTGGGTCACCAGGTTGGCTTAGTTAATTAAGGGTCCGAGTCTTGATTTTGGCTCAGGTTGTGATCTCAGGGTCATGATAACGAGCCCCATAAGAGGCTGTGTGCTCAATGAGGAGTTGCTTGACAGATTAATCTCTCTCTCCCTCTGCCCTCCTTCCACCCGGGCTTCTGCACTCTCTTTCTCTAAAATCAATCAATCAATCTTAAAAAAAATTAAAGAATAGACTTGTCCTTGCACAACTCTGACATGGTCATTTTGGCTTGAAATCCACTCAGTGGTGGGGAGGATTCATTTGTGTGTAAAGAAAAGGATTAGGGTATAAGTATTTCAAAAGCTGAAATACAAGTTGGTGAGTGAGGAGAGCTGTTTTGCATTGTAGTTTTATAGTGAGTCCCCTTACAGATTCCAGCACAGTGAGCTCAGTATGGCCCAGATGGAAGGCCAGGTAGAGCTGAGGTGGCTTGTGTGAATGAGGAAAAACTTGCAGTTATGGGTGAGTGGAGTTTGCAGAGGTGAACACAGAGGGTGGAAGCCAAAGAAGCATGTTCCAGTGAGCCATCAAGTAAGGGGACCTTGAGGAATGTGACTCTGTGCTGCGACATCACAGGGAGTTAGGTGTCTGAGGTGGGGACCACAACAAGTCAGAACAGGTGAGCAATAGGGCTGCCTGAATGCACGTGAAGTCAGAGGGCCCGAGTCCCGGGCGGGACTTCCTGGTACTTGTGCATTACGGGCATGACATGGGTGGGTCCAATCCAATCAAAGGCCAGGCATGGATGTGATTTGTAAAAGGATTAACAAGTGAATGACTGCTGCCCCTAAAACACCCTTCCAAATGATGCATTAGGACACATTGCCTATTATCATCATATTGTATACCTTAGGTCATTTGGAAGTGGCTATAGCGGAACTAGACCCTGATTCATTCATTCAGCACATATTTACTGTGTCTGTGTGCACTATGTGCCAAGCAGTGTGCTAGGCCAAGTGTATGCAAAGAGGGACTCAGCTGGACACGGTCTGTGCTCTCTTGGCTTACTATCTCTTAAACACCATATAACTTAGATTATTTTACCTAACTGATCATTACAATAAGTTGATATGATACACATTTTTTTTTATCCAGTTTCAAGGGTTAATCCCAAAGGGGTCCCTTAGATTAGCATGTTTTTTGCTCCAAAAAAAGTTTGCTTAGTCTCATTCATAATTACCAAGATTTCAACCAAATGCTTTTTTTTTTTTTTAAGTAGTTCTTGGTTTCCTCAATAACCTCTTGTTATGCGGAAAAGAGCTCAGGCAGATTTGTGCCCAAATTTAACTCTATCATTTGCAAACTGGGTAAGTTTTAATTTCTGTTAGTTTCTATATCTATGATATAGAGAAAATACCCACCTCCAAGGTGGTTGAGAGGATTATATGAAATAATATGTACTTAAGGTACTCAATAAATGCTTATAATGTGGAATCATACTGCATTTACATTCAGATGTGGAAACTAAATGAATAAAAAGGAAAATAAAAAGCTATTTAAATGGCATATACTTTTTGATATTTCTGAAACACTTCATATTTATTTATTTAAAGATGTTCTTTATTCTGAATTAATCTCTACACCCAACATGGAGCTCAGACTCACAAGCCAAGATCAAAAGTTGTGTGCTCGGGGCGCCTGAGTGGCTCAGTGGGTTAAAGCCTCTGTCTTCGGCTCAGGTCACGATCCCAGATTTCTGGGATCAAGCCCCGCATCGGGCTCTCTGCTTAGCAGGGAACCTGCTTCCTCCTCTCTCTCCCTGCATGCCTCTCTGACTACTTGTGATCTCTGTCTGTCAAATTTAAAAAAAAAAAAAAAAAAAGAGTTGTGTGCTCCACTGACTGAGCCAGCCAGGCATCCAGTTAATAATGACTTTACATTTTTTAAAAATTTAATTACTTTTTTTTTTTTTTTTCATAAGAGAGAGTGAGCACAGGGAGGGGGCAGAGGAAGAGGGAGAGAATCTTAAGCAGACTCCCTGGTGAGCTTGGAGCCTGATAACTTGGGGATTGTTCTTACAGCCCTGTGATCATGATCTGAGCTGAAACCAAGAGTTGGATGCTTAACTGACCAAACCACCCAGGTGCCGCTATAATAATTAAAAAAAAAAAAAATTGAACTGAGAAAAGAAGGGTTAGAAAACTACCACATTGAGGGGCACCTAGGTGGCTCAGTGGATTGGGCCTCTGCCTTCAGCTCAGGTCGTGATCTCAGGGTCCTGGGATCGAGCCCCATATTGGGCTCTCTGCCTGCCTGCTTGTGATCTCTCGTTCACTATCAAATGAATAAAATTTTAAAAAAGAAAATCTAAGAAAAAAAAAAGAAAAAGAAAACTACCACATTGAAAGTAAGCATAAAGCCTTTCAAAAAGTCCAATGGAGTCAATTTTCTTTCAGTACTAGATATCTCTTTAGATGAACAGCAAGTGAAGGAGTTGGCTTGTATTTTTGAGCCATGCTGAAGCCCTGCCCCCAAGACTGTACCTTTAAAAACCAGAATTGCACTCAGTACAGCAAGATGCTCACATTGTGAGAAACCAAGCAAGAGTATAGAAGATGCAAGTCTTCCATCTCAAGCTAATCCCAGAATATAGTCATTGAGGGAATGGAGAGCAAAGTCACAAAGACATTGTGCATTTTTCCTTAAGATAATTTATAAGTCTAGTTCTGCTAATACCTTGGGAGATGATAATGATCCTCCATCTAGAGAAGACCCTGTTTATCCATGCCCTGTGCATTCCATTGCAGTTAGAGTTACTAATATATAAGAAGAAATCTTCACAGTGTACTTTTAGAAATACACATTAAAATAAAGGATATATAATAAGCTAAGAACTTACTGAATGTGTGTTTAATCTTCCTGTCTCATACATTTTTTAGGTTAAGCATGGTATGAAGAATGGAGTATTTTGGTCCTTGTTGGGATTTTTTGGTATCAGACAGTACGTTGGGGAGTGTAGATAGTGAGAGGCAGAATAATTTTCATTTAATGACTTTCTTTTCTCTCCTGACCATTGTCAAAAAATGCATTGCTCTTGAAGAAGGGTTCTGGAAAGAACAAAATAAAGAAGCCAGCATTGATAGGCAATAGTAATCACTATTTAAACAAGTATTTTCAACTAGTTTCATGTCTAGTGAAAGGCCATGTGGAGGCCATGTCTCCAAGAGGAAACTGAATTTTTTTCATATTTCTACATTTCTACATTTCTATGAACACTAGATAAAACTCACAGATAAAAATCCTTATGCTACTTCATCTTATGACATTTTCCCACTTCCTATTAAAAAATAAAAGAAAAGCTAACTTCTAGACTGGTTATTTTTAGCAGCACATATCTTTATCATCAAATATTACGTTTGAACACAAATGAAATTAGTGGAATATTTCTGATTTTTTACTCATAATTCTTTTATTTCCAAAGCAAATACCAAAGTTCAATACATATATGTACACATGCCAAAGGATTACTATGCCTTTTACCACATCCTTTGCAATATAAATAACTTATCAATTTTAGCTACACATTACACTGAATGAAAACAAAGTAATGAGGAACTGCATATTGATTACTCTTGTTTTTTATAACTTATGATACAATGAATAAATTCTATTAGATGTTACATCATTTTAATCTTGAATTGCCTGCTTTTAGTAACCTATTTTATAGTAACATGTTTTGTGATTTATTTCCCAGTCATTTTTAATATGCCTCAAAATAAGATTTAACAGGGACGCCTGGGTGGCTCAGTTGGTTAAGCGGCTGCCTTCGGCTCAAGTCATGATCCCAGCGTCCTGGGATCGAGTCCCACATCGGGCTCCTTGCTCGGCAGGGAGCCTGCTTCTCCCTCTGCCTCTGCCTGCCTCTCTGTCTGCCTGTGCTCGCTCACTCTCTCTCCCTCTGTCTCTGACAAATAAATAAAAAATCTTTAAAAAAAAAATCTGTTTAAACAAAATAAGATTTAACACACTCATTAGAACTGGAAAATGAAGCCAGACTTTTTCTGAAAGCAAATCTGACCTGGTAGTTTGGTTTGACAAAAGGGACAGTCTTTGCTAGTTGGGTTGTCTGGCAAATATTTTCCACAAACTGAATGGGCTGAATATACAGGCTCATGGTTTTGACAAAAATATATTTAAAACATGTGACAAGATAAAAAGGATTTTATTTAAAAATACTATACTGGGACGCCTAGGTGACTCAGTCAGTTAAGCTGCTGCCTTGAGCTCAGGTCATGATCCCAGTGTCCTGGGATCGAGTCCCACATTGGGCTCCTTGCTCGGCAGGGAGCCTGCTTCTCCCTCTGCCTCTGCTGCCACTCTGCCTGCCTGTGCTCTCTCTCCCTCTCTCTCTGACCAAAAAAAAAAAAAAAAAAAAAAAATCTTAAAAATACTGTACTGACAAGAAAGTATGAAAATTAAGAATATTTGCATTTTCCCTCCCTTTTCTGAGTATGTAGGCTTAAACACGTGTCTCTAAGAGAAAAAAAAAAAGTAACCAGTACAATCAATCAGTTGATAAATCTTGGCAAAGTCTGTTTTGCCAAGACTTCATCAAGATTGAAGTGAATTATAGTGAAGGACCATAAGGACTGGGTAACAAATCCTTTTGCAATCAGGTAGCTTTTAAGCCTTTGCTTTCAACAAAATTGAAGACAATCAAAATAACAGTGTAAGATTAGCAATAATGTTTGATGGAGATCACATATGATATATTACTAAGGGTTCAAAGAGTTCAGTGATGGTTTAACAACAAAACCCTTATTGTATGAATATAGTTTCTCAGAGTTTACTTCTATACACATAAAGAATAAGAATGGAACCAATGTTAAACTCGTTCTCATTCTAGTATTCTGTAAAATTTGTCCACAGTACATGATCTAATTTTTTTAAGATCCCATTCATCTTAATAAGAGATTGATTTCAGTGCAATTTTGATTTCTGAGCAATAAGCTCTAATCAAAATTTGTGATACGTGTATATTGTTTTGATCAATTTTGAATTAATAATAGGACTAAGAATAATTGGACTGATAACTTAATCTAGAGGGAAATTATTAACTTTGAGTGTCAATTTATAGAGATATTTTTGTTGCAGAAAAAGATAGTGGGGCATCACCAAAAGACTTTTAGGTTTAAGCATATTACACTGGGATAAAATTCTTCAGATGAAATAGTATGGGAATATGAGATCAGAGAGAAAAAGGAATTAAAAATTTTCCAACTGTTAAAGAAGAAATATATTCTCTATTTTTTTTAAGATTTTTTATTTATTTATTTGACAGACAGATCACAAGTAGGCAGAGAGGCAGGCAGAGAGAGAGAGAGGAGGAAGCAGGCTCCCCGCCAAGCAGAGAGCCCGATACGGGGCTTGATCCCAGGATGAGATCCCAGGATGCGATCCCAGGACACTGGGATCATGACCTGAGCCGAAGGCAGAGGCTTTAACCCACTGAGCCACCCAGGTGCCCATATATTCTCTATTATAGAAGAGAATGATGGACATATCGAATTGCTATGGTATTTAGATTCCATTGCATACATTTTGCTTTATTTTTTAAAAGATTTATTTATTTGGGGCGCCTGGGTGGCTCTGCTCAGCAGGGAGCCTGCTTCCTCCTCTCCCTCTCTCTCTCTCTCTCTGCCTGACTCTCTGCCTGCTTGTGATCTCTGTCTGTCAAATAAATAAATAAAATCTTAAAAAAAATATTTATTTATTTTTGGGGGGTGTGGCAGAGGGAGAAGGAGAGAAAATCCCAAGCAGACTCCACTCCAGGCTTGATCCCATGACCCTGAGATCATAAACTGAGCTGAAACCAGGAGTCAGATGCTCAATCGACTACACCTCCCAGGTGCCATCCACCACTGCATACATTTTAAAGTATTAAATAAAGGCTTTATTTTTAAATGACCACCATTACAATACATTGGGAAGTATATCCTTTGCAACTCTTTAAACTTATAATGGAAAAATTAGGCAGCAAGTTGGATATGTGCAAAGGGTTATAAATATTTACAATGCTTTTGAGAATATCCCTTAAATTTAAAGTCACTGAGTTGAAGATCTAATTTGGATCACCTTACAAAGGTGTGTTACCCTGATGCATTGATCATATTTTAAGGACAGCCTTGACTCATGTGTCAGATAGATTCTCATGTCTGTGGACCAGGTTTTCTTCTTCTTTGTAATGAACTAAGGATTCACTCTCTTTTCATCTCTGTGAGTACTCTTTTCTTTTTCTTTCTTTTTTTTTTTTCTGAAGAGAATCTCCCTTTCGTTAACAATTTTGGCTTAGTCAAAACGTATTACAGGTGCCCCCGACTGGCTCAGTCATTAGGCATCTGCCTTCAGCTCAGGTCATGATCCTGGGATCCTGGGATTGAGCCCCAAATTGGGCTCCCTACTCAGTGGGGAGCCTACTTCTGCCTCTCTTACTCCCCCTGCCTGTGTTCCCTCTCTCACTGTGTCTCTCTCTGTCAAGTAAATAAATAAAATCTTCATAAAAAAGTATTATAATGAATTAGGCTGCTCAGAGACTAGTCATTCATTCTAACAGAAAAAAAAAAATTTGACTATCTCACAGAAGTGGATATATTTAGAAAAAATGCAAGTAGTTTGATCCAATAGAGCTGAATTGTTAGCATTATAGTCTTATCTGAAATCATTTTGAGAGGTAATATTAATTGGATACTCTAGGTTAGGGTCTGCAAACTGGAAGCTCACAGCATGATTTACTTAATGTGACTTACTTGGCTTAGACTGTGTTTAAAAATTTAATTAATTGACAAGTTTTTAAAGAGACTTCATAAAGATGCAACTTTCTAGTTGTTTTTGGAAAATTGAAATGTCTGGAAGCAGTGGGCCCACATCCTTACAATGCAAGAGCCAGTCTGAGATTAAGTTTATGGCTGCCCCATTTAGGCAGGATTATTATCTGTTGGTTTGCTATTGCCCCCATTTTTGCCTTCATATTAGCCTATTTCACCCATTCATTATGCCTGCCTAACTACCATAGACATTAACATTCGATAGTCTATTATTTTCCCTTGGGTTAGATGGAATCTAACCCAAGGGAAAATAATAGATGGAAGCTAAATATTTGCATTGCATTACCATTGCCCTAATAAAACTGCTTTCAGTAGGTCCTATGGCCATATAGTACTCTCATCTTTCGTGGATGGTCACTAAAAGAAACAGTGTTGTAAAATGTGCTAATGCTTTTGAGGATCTGGTAGAGGGTATGTCCCTCTACGTTACTATGTAGCTCAGGCAAGATATTTCTTTTAAAGTGTGCTGAAAAGCTTTGTTGCCCTTGAAGAATTTGTATATTTCTTTTCAAATAAGATGAGAATCAAACAACTGATTGCATTTATTTATTTATTTGTTTGTTTTTTCTTCAGAAAGCTGCAAGCCATATTTATGATTTAACTCTTGTATTGTATTACATCTCATTACCTGAATAGTCTTTTTTTTTTTTTAAAGATTTATTTATTTGACAGAGAGATCACAAGTAGGCAGAGAGGCAGGCAGAGAGAGAGAGGGAAGCAGGCTCCCTGCTGAGCAGAGAGCCCGATGCGGGACTCGATCCCAGGACCCTGGGATCATGACCTGAGCCAAAGGCAGCGGCTTAACCCACTGAGCCACCCAGGTGCCCCATTACCTGAATAGTCTTGTTGTAACGTTTTCTCTGGTGTTAACCTCCTGGTCCTCATTTTTCATATTTACATTTTCTTATTTTATTTTACCTATTTTTTTAAAGATTTTATTTTATTTATTAGACAGAGAGAGACACAGTGAGAGAGGGAACACAAGCAGGAAGAGTGGGAGAGGGAAAAGCAGGCTTCCTACCGAGCAGGGAGACTGATGCAAGGCTCGATCCTAGGACTCTGGGATCATGAACTGAGCCGAAGGCAGACGCGTAATAACTGAGTCACCTAGGTGCCCTATTTTACCTATTTTTTGTAAAATGTCTCAAAGTACACATTTATAAACTTTTCTTGATTATTTCATTTCTTTTTAATTTTTTTTTTATGAGAGTTCGTGTGCACACATTGGGGGAGGAGCAGAGGGAGAGGAGAATCTCAAGCAGACTCCTCGCTGAGCAAGCAAGGAGCCCCACAACAGGTGGGGTTGGGGGGAAGGAGAGGTGCGATCTCATAACCCTGAGATCATCACCCGAGTTGAAACCAAGGCTGGATGCTCAACCCACTGAGCCATCCAGGCTCGTTTATTTCATTTCTAAAGATGGCTGGGGAATCTATTGCATTTTGGTTCTCCTTGAAGGGTTACCATGGTTTCAGTTTTGAGTTTTCCTTCCTCTTGTTTCCATCCACCACATACAAGAATACAGTTAGTTATGTTATAAGCTTTTGAGAGACTAGGAATCTTATGGTGACCCTATAGTGCCCAGTGTCCAGCATAGGACTTGTTCTCTACATAATGCCATATGTTGTGTAGTGACAGAATAACAAAAACAATGGTAAAAAGCAATTTTTTATTCCATTCCCTGGAATGAGGAGACTTTTTGTCTGTACCAACTCCTGGAAGTCTTGTCATCAAAAAGAATAAGAGATACATTTACATAGGTAGATTTTACACACTCTATCATAAAAGGAATGTGTTATGTAAGACTGGGCAGTAAACTTTTCCTCTACTGATTAGAAGGTGAGAAAATAGCTCTGCTTCCTTAAACTGAAAATTTATTTAGCTTCATTATTTTTCTATGAATCCTTATTTAGTACCCTGGACACAGATTACATAAACTATGAGAATATAAGCAGTCAAAATTACAAATGCCTACATGGAATCTTCACAGTATATTTTTAAAAAAATCTGCAGAAACTCTACTAAGTTCATGCAAATGCATGAGTCTCTATACTTCTTGGACATGGCAAAATGGAATCTAAGACTACATTTATAGTTTGGACTAGCCAAGTTTTGCTAGAAGAAAATATTTTTCCTAGTATTAAGTATTTTTCCTAGTATTAAGTATTAAGGCAGGCTGTTGGAGACAATTTCTTCATGATTCAGATCCCTGACTTGGTCTGTGGTGGCTCGTGCTGTGTCAAGCAGATCAGGGAACTGTTTAATGGCTCTGTCCACTGGACATGCTCACTGCATTTCTAAAGTTAATCACTTGCACTTAATTTCAAGCCTTTTTTTTTTAACTTTGAAAACTCTAAACGCCTCATTGAGGACAGTACATATAACATGTGCCAAGCTCTGGTTTCAAAGTTCAGCTTTGGCTGGACAAAAGGTCAAAAGATATCTTTCACAGCAGGGAAAGTGTAATTTTCCATGTCTTTATGATGTTTTGAAATGGTTGAAGTGATTTTCCCTAAAATTTCCATAAATAAATAAAGTTTACCAGTGGAGTAACTTTTAATTTTTAAGATGCCTTGGCCGAAATGTTGAAAGTAATTCTTTCCCGTTATTCATAATCCAGTCTTCTGCCTCAGCCTCCATATGTGCTCTTGGAGGGGAGAATCAAAGGTGACCCCAGCATAAAAGCAGACCTGTCATGTGTGGACTAAAAGTATGGGAGGCTCTCAACTTGTGAGCAAAACCCTCAACTCTGTCATTTAACATGCCATGTTTTAGCAACACTTGGAAGAACTCTGATGTCTGAGATCACTGTCCTCAGCAAGTCTCTGTAGGGTCCTGCCATACTTTTCTGAGTATTTGCATCTTCCTTATCCATGGAGCTTACAAGAGACTTTTCTCTTCCACGTTTTTTAAAGAAAATTTTATTTATTTGACAGAGAGAGAGAGAGAGAGATATCACAAGCAGGCTCCCTGCTGAGCAGAGAGCCCGATGTGGGGCTCAATCCCAGGACCCTGAGATCATGACCTTGGCCAAAGGCAGAGGTTTAGCCCTCTGAGCCATCCAGGCGCCCCTCTTCCACATTTTTTTAAACTTTATTTTTCATATATGTTGTTATTTCTGGCTTCCTGCCTCAAGACAATCCTGTACCACGTGGACTTGGCATAATGACTTGAACTTGCAGGATTTACTTCTGTGGGCTACCCATGACTTGTTAGTGAATATTTCTGTGTACTTGCTTAAAGTAGTTCAGTGTGGATATGGATCTGTCAGGAGTTAGACTTACTTCTCCCGAAGAAGAGCGAATGGCCAGAAGGCACGTGTTAAGAGTGGGTATATCTGTTAAGCCTTGTCCTCCCTTCTCCACCCATCCACTTGTCTACAGGACTAGTTTTCTTTTTGACCATAAGCAAAAGTTTGGCCTTTTGGGGTGGAAGTAGAGTTTCTGAGACTCGGTTCAGGGCCTCTGATATACTACTTTGCTCTTCCACAGGTCTATCAAGTGTGTACGCCTGGGTCATCCCCTGGACTATTTCGTAATTAACAACTCTTAGGATTGTTCTAATTTTGGGGGTACATGCACGGTTTATATTTTATAAATGTCTCCTCTGAATTGTGCAAGTCTCTTCAAATTCTTTGCCTTGATGATCTTTTGTCCATTCTTCTGTATGTCACTATCTCTGAAAGCCTGTATGGCAAATGACCACTTCCACCAGCCACTCCAAGAGCCAGGATATGCTGGTCTGCACCTTCCATTCCTCAGGTCTCTTCGGGGAAACCGCAAAGTGCGTGGTCCCTGTCCTCTCATTCTGGACTGACCCTGCCGTCCATCAGTCACTTCTCCCATTTTCCGGGGATTTCTCTTGTCCGTCAGTCTACTGCATCGATCATCTCCTTTCTTTTTCACTTGGGGACGTCCGTCCAGTTGTCCCTCCACGTCTCCTGCCCGCCTCCTCCACGTCCTACCGGACTAGAGTGTCCGTCCATCGATTCTCCGCTGCCCCGGCCGGCTCTTCGGCCTCGACTGCCTGGACGTGGGTCCGTCCCATGCCCGAGTTTCCATTCGTCCCCCACTTGCCTCCAATTCGGCAGGAACTTTACTCCAGCCGAAAGGCAAAGGGCGGGTGAGCGCCGGTGCGCATCGGACGGTCCGCAGGGGGCGCGGGGTGCGGCGTGGGGCTCCGGGCGGGGTGGGCGTGCGAGCGGGCCGGGGGCGTCGCGGGCCGCCCTGCCCTATAAGGGGCCGAGCCGCCTCCGCCGCCGGGCGGGTGCCGGGCGGACCGCGGCGGCGGCGGCGGCGGCGGCGGCTGCGATTGGCTCAGGCGCCCCATCCGGGGACTGGGCTCGGCGCTGCTCGTTCGCCCTAAAGGTACCAATATGGCGGAGGTGAGCAGAGAAACCGGGCAGGAGCGGCCGGGCTACAGCGGGCGCCCAGCGGCTCCCCGCGCCTCCGGAGCCGGCCTGGGAGACCCGGGGCCCTTCCCGCGGCTCCACGGGGGGCGGCGCGGCGGGACGGGGGCGGCGGGGCGGCAAAGGGCCGTGGCGGGGCCGGCCGGGGGGCGGGAGCGGGCGCGGGAGCGGTCTGCCTCCGGGACTAGGCCGCGGCGGCTCCGGCCCCGAGCCGGCTGCGCGACGGGGCCGGACCGGAGGTGGCGACCGGCGGCAGCGAGCCCGGGCCTGGGGACGGCGCCGTGCCGTGCTCCGGGGTAGCTGACGCGGGCCGCCGGAGCCTCCGCGCCGCTTTCTAGGGCCAGGGTGGGTGGAAACCGGCCGAGCTCCCCCCCACTCCGCGGCCGGATTGCAAAGCGGAGAGCGGGCTGCGCCACTGTCCTGCGGGAGGAGTGCTCTGTGCCCCCGGCCCACTGGGTCCGGGCTGCGGCGCCAAGGAGCCTCTCGCTCCACTTTGCTCCGGGCACCGAGGCAAGCAGGATGTACGGTCGCCAGGCTTCGCGGTAGGCGAGCGGGACTCCTCGCCCCGCAGCCCTGGAGGTGCGGGAACCCCTGGGTGTAAAGGGGGCAATCCAAGATTCTCGACGTTTTATCTAGGGGCTCTCGGTATCCCCACTTTCTTCTGGCCTGAAGGAGGGAGGCAGGGCTAGCAAAGCTGCTCCGGCCGTGTCCCCCGGGACTGGTGATCTGGGGGGAGGGGGTGGCGCAGCAGGAGCCCCTTCGGCTGGAGCTCGCTGGGGCGAGGGGCTCGCTGGCGGGCCTAAGGAGAGACTGAACACCCTGGAAGGAACTAGCATCTCTGGGACTGAGGGGCCGCGTCTCCAGTTTCGGGAGAGAGAATGGGGGGTTTGCGCTTTGGTTTGGGGGCGGGTGTCCAGTTTCGAGCTGGCCTACGCACAGGTCCGAGGACAGTCTCGGAATTGGGGCTCTCGGGCCTCAGGGGGTAGACTAGGTGATCGGAGGACGATTCCCTTCCAGGAAAGGGTCTTGCTTTGGAAGGTGGTGTTTGGGTCCGTGGAGAGCCGAGTGGGATCTGGGGGACTCCGAGATGCCGGGGAGTGGGGACCGATGCCGTGAGTCGACTACTCTGGGTTTTGCTCCTCCGTTTTGTAACTTGCTGAGCTCCAAGGAGCGGCTTGGAGTTGCCTCTTAGACTCTGGGCTTCGTCCCGGGTCTGCGAGTTTGCACACTGGGGACTCGGGGAGGAAGGCGAGGCAGCCAAGAGGGGCCCGAAAGGGGCTGGGAGCGATTGGAGCGAAGCTACGTCTTGTACTTTTGGCAGCTGCGGAGGAGCTCTGGGCTCCGCCTCCTCCGCGCCCTGTTGCCGGCGCTGCCTCTCCCCCCCCGCCGCCCCCCTCCGTTGCGCGATCTAACCGCACGTTTTCTCTCTCCTAGGCTTCTTTTGGAAGTTCGAGCCCAGGTTTGTCCTATTTTCTTACCTCTTGATGGGTCCCAAAGGGTAATGGGGGGGGGGTGGCTCAGAGATATATTACTAAAGGTCTTTGCACAAAAAATTGTCCTGCGAGTTTTTTCATTTGTTTTTTTAGTTTCAGCGTACATTTTGGTAATTAAGTTGTTTGAGGACAGAGCAGTTACACTTTTCTCTTTTTTTCTTGCATGTTTAAAAAAATTACTTGTTACAAAGCTGCTAACAGACAAGTGTTCTTTTTATCACCGTTTTTTTTTCTCCAAGCCTGAAACAGTTAATCCCGAATTAACTTTGCACTAACTTTTCCAGATTAGTTTAGGTTTTAATTTTTTTTCAAGAAATCAGCTCTTTAATTTGTTGAAACTTTGGGATTGCTTACATCGCTTATTAACTAACCATGACTCCCCATCTCGCCTTATTTTGTCTCCTAAATTTTTCATAATTGAGAAATGAGTATAGATTTATTGAAATTGGAACTTGAGTTAGGTAAAGCTACCCACCTTAAAAGAAACATAGAATTACAAGTTTGTCACGTGAAAGTGGTAATACAGAATTTTTGAGGTGAGACAACCTTAGATGATCTAGTAGTGTTTAACCTTTTAGAAATGGGAAACATTGTCAGGTTCTGATGAAAGCAAGGGACTGTCTCCTGAACTCTCCGTGTAGCATTATTGCATACAGTTTGGGGTTTCTGGCTCCCTTGAATACCATAATGGAGAGGACAGTTTTGTTTCAGTTTCTCACCCCCTTTGCAGCCCTTTTTTGGCTGTCTCTTTTCCCTCTAATAGTCTCCAGGAAAAGTACCTCTGAACTACTCCAAGTCCCTTACTTTACACTTGAGAAGACTTTTAAATAACTCTACTGAGAGTCACCTAGTTAATAGAGCCTGGAAAAGCTCCCAAATCTTCCCTTGGAGCATGTTGCCTTAGTGAACAGCCCATTTCCTTGTGTATTACTTTGTGTATTTAGTTGACTTTTAAGGTCTCACTTGATTTTCCTTTAAGGTATTAGAAAATAATTAGTCACAGAGTAGAAGAAATTTGTGGTTATTTTTTAAATAGCTGTCTACATCTTTACATTTAAAAGATTGTTTTAAAAAGTTTTTCTAATTTTTAGACAAACATTTCTTTGTCATAACTGATTTCAGGAACAGAGTATTTATATACATGATGCCAAACATCTGGATGATAATGGAATTTTTCCATTTTGCATCACTGTCTGCTTTTAAGAAGTTGCAATCCAAATAAAGAGCAAGAAAACATTGTGGCTTTGGTGTTTAAACAAACTTTTATAACCTGTTTTTAATCACTTAGCCAATTTTCAAGAAAATTTTAGAACTTAGAAGAGGCTCTTGAGGTCATCTAAGCCAACACTATGCATTTCACAAATGAAAAACTGGACTTGGGCCCAGAAAGTTTAAATGACTTGCCTCAGGTCTCAGCAGGCCAGGGACAAAGCCAGGAGTAGATCCTTAGGCCCTTTGATTTCTGGCCCTTAACTGAATACCTTCCACTTTAAGAGGGAAGAGCACAGTGACCAGTGATACGGGGATTACAAAAGAGGACAGGGCTCTGCCTTAAAGAGGTAGAAGAGTTACCATCTGTTTCATTCCTGACACTTTGTGTACCACAGGGGTTTCCAGAAATTCCTCAAAATAGGAAATTGATAGTGGTGGATGATATGCTTTTGAGCTCTTCAGTAACTATTCATTTTTCTCCTTAAAATTAAGTTAAACCGTCTGTATTTCAACAGGTTTGAAAATGAACTGATAATATCTTTCAACATTAAAAAAATAACATCATAATGTAAGCTTCCTAAATAATTGAGTTCCACAGAAATTGTGTTATTTTTAGGACTAATGATTAGAGTTCTCCAAACTTAGAAACAAAATCATGGAATTACGTCTGTATTTTTTCTCACAGTGAAAAATCTTTGCAGTAGGTCAGTATTTTGGTATGATCTCATACTGTCCTTAAATGTTTGAAATTCAAAATATTAAATAGCTTTATTAAAAACAGACCAAACTTTTTATGTTAGATGTATTTCCTTCCACTTTCCCCTTCCTCTATCCCAAGATTCTGGTACTTCTTTGCTTCCCTGCTCCTATGTTAACTGGTCTAATTGAATTAGATACTAGAGAAAACTCCGTTTTTCATAGATTCAGTTTCATTCTCTTGGGATTGTGAATTTTACTCATTTTTCAACTTCATTTTCAGAGTATCCTGTAGACTTCACATTTGCCTTAGAAAAGCATTGCAATTTCATAAACCAGTATGAATTGGCCAGAACAAATTGCATCTTTCAAAAACCTATAGATATGATTTTTCTGTACTTCCTTCACATAATCTTAAAACTAATTACGTTATTAGTCCAAAGAAAAGCATGCTCTTATAATTTAATGCCTATGTGGAGAGTTTGAAATACAGTTCTGGACATGAAAAGTGACATACTACTTTTAGAGACTGATTAGCTGTATAGTTGCTTCACAAAAACTTGAATTTTTTCCTGTGAACCCGATTTCTATTGTGTTTTGTACCTTTGAGGGTTGTAAGTAGGGTAACATATATATTCTCTTTGCCTGAAGTGTTGAGCTTTGGTGTGTAACAGTTTCTTGTGAAATCGTCCATTAACAAATCTTCTGTCATTTTTCTTTTGCTTTTAGACAAATGCGTTAAACTGACAAGTTTGACTTTTAGAACATTTTTTTTAGGATTCCTCTGTTTAAATCACTTTGCTGCCAATATAGGTTCTGTTCTCATGGACTGGACTTCTTATTAAAGTGTTTTAAAATTACTCTGCCTTGTTCTTTGCTGATTTAGATATCTTTTCAGAACCATATGGTCTTTATAACCTGTTAAGTATATAGTAAATGCATTTAATAAAGCTCACATATAAACATTAAAAGGAACTGGCAGAAGAACACAAATTATTTTTTCTTGTAAGTAGCGTTGTGAATATGTAAAGTGATTCAGTTTGTTTCATTCCAGTTGGGTCTTTGTCTTCTGAGGATCATGATTTTGACCCTACTGCTGAGATGTTGGTCCATGACTATGATGATGAAAGAACTCTTGAAGAAGAGGAAATGATGGATGAGGGTAAAAACTTCAGTTCTGAAATTGAAGACTTGGAAAAGGTAAAGGATTTTACTTTCATATTTTAATAACAAACTTACAGTAAAGATTTTGATATTGTATTATATATTATTTTACCATCTACTTGAAATAAAAACAGGATCAGCGTCTTTGATTTTGACCTATCTTTTATGGACTGTCACTGATTTTCTCATTATTTTGAAGGAAAGCCTAATAAGTAAATTCTCAATCTTTCAAAATTATTTTATAGCTCTTAATCTAATTTTTAAGTATATGAGGCACAGTGAAGTAGGTACGTGTGGTCATCTTACAGATGAGAATCTTACATAATGAGATATAGAGAACTGTGGGCCCTAGACTTGTTGCTGAATTGTAGTCCAGCCCAGTGCATTAAACCACATTATTCTACTGAGGGTAACACTTGAGTTTAATTAAACACTGCAGTAGATACAGGGAGAAGTCTCTTCCTTTAAATAACTTGTAATCTTGTAGAATACTAAAAGAATGTTGAAAGAGAAGAAGTTTTACTCTATTTTTTTTTTACGATTTTTTGAGAGAGAGACAGCAAGAGAGGGAACATAAGCAGGGGGAATGGGAGGGAGAGGCAGGCTTCCCATTGAGAGGGGTGCCAGATATGGGGCTTGGTCACAGGACCCTGTGGGATCATGACCTGAGCTGAGGGCTGATGCTTAATGACTGATTAAAAAATAGAGTAGGGGTGCCTGAGCCACTCAGGTGCCCCTACTCTGTTTTTAACTGTAAAATAATAATGTCCCATTTTCCACCCCTCAGTCATCTTTTAAAAAGTTGGCAATAATAAATGTAGTTTGTAACTTCTTAAACCTAAAATCAATAGAGATGGAAATGAACTGGATTTTATTTATTTTATTTTTTTAAAGATTTTATTTATTAATTTGACAGAGATCAGAAGTAGGCAGAGAGGCAGGCAGAGAGAGAGAGAGAGGAGGAAGCAGCTCCTCAGGAGCAGAGAGCCCGATGTGGAGCTCGATTCCAGGACCCTGGGATCATGACCTGAGCCGAAGGCAGAGGCTTTAACCCACTGAGCCACCCAGGTGCCCCACTACAGGTGATCTTTAAACAGATTCTAGTGAAGACTTAAGAACTGTGTCTCCACTTAGAAGCCTAATCATTCTCTCATGGAACAATGGACAAGAGGAGCTATTTCTAAGAGTGACTGCCCACTTCCTCTGAACTATAACTCTTATCTGTGGTAAAGCATAACTATGTAGATGTGGTCTCTATTCTTTGTTGATGTTTAATGAAACGAGAAATTGAATAAACAGCAGATAGAGTCACAAATATAAAGAGTAAAGATCATTTATAGAAGAAATTTAAAATTATTTCTATATCATTTAAAGTCCTCTTGTTAATCTTTTATTATTAGAATACTGATTTAGGTATTACTGTTCACAGTCTTAGGGGCTTGATGTTAATGTTTGTTTTTAGAAATTACAAGAAGTTTTTATATTCGTTGTAAGCTTGATAGTTTATAGACTATAAATATGGCTGTATTTTAGTGCTTACAGATTTTTGGTACAGTATGTATTAAAAATAAGAGATAAAAACAGTTTTTGTATAGTAGAACTTTGGTATAGAGAATACATTTTGTGACTAGATATATGTTATGAAACATATAAAATAAAGTTTACATTGTGTCTTACTATAGTTTATTCATGTTACTGTTTTGTGAGGTTTTAATTTAATAGTCTCCACCTATAACTTTTAGAGAATTTCTTTTCAATAATTTGTAGATTTCTCACTTGATATTCATGTGAAATGAGAAAATAAAAATCACCTTTTCTTCCACTTACACTTTGGTATAGATCCTTCCTGTTTTGTAGGTTTTTTTTAAATTAAAGTTTTAAAACTATATGTATACTGTTTTTGCAATGCACATTTTAAGATATTAGACTGGCGTTATATGAAAATTATTCTACACTTCAGTTAGACAATTTCTTTTGATCAATCCAGGAACACCATCAGGTGTATCAGGTAAGTATTAGCATTATTTCCTTGGTTAAGAGTCCTTGTTGATTGTGAAATCTACCACAGATGTAGAAATAATATAGATGGGGGAAGGGAGGAACAGTACTATGGGAGATGTGTACATTGGTAGTGGGATGCATCCTGATTTCTGGTATGTGAGGTTATGCATCATAGGATCAGGAAATTATGATACTTTTTTGTTTACAGATGAAGAAATGTAGATGAGAGGAGTTAGGTGATTTGCCTACTACTGTAGGTTAGCAGTTAGTCCTCTGTCTCTAGATTTTATGTTCTTCCTGATACAAAACCTTTGAGTTAGAAAATAGTTCATTTATAAGGATGACTAGACTCAAATACGCCCCTTAAAGTTTAGGGTCAATGAAATGCCTGAGAAAAAGGAGAAAAATCTTCTACCTGGGATGAGGTGCTGGATCAAACTTCTAAGCTGTTAGATGTAGCCACACAGATCTCAGAGATGGAGATTTATTCATTCCATTTTTTAAAAAAACTTTTGTGTTCCAGAGGGTTAAGTCCTTTATTAATAGGTCTAATAGAAATCTCATTTGTGAAGTGTTTCAGAGATTGGATTCACCTTCCCTAGTTTTGCTACACAAGTTTTAATACAAGTAATTTCTATATTTTAGCATCCACTCCCTTTAGGTAACTGGTGTCATTCCTTGAATGTGTTGGTGAAGTTCCACTAAGATAGTCACCCTCTTCCTCAACGGATGATCATACTTTTGTCTTTATAGAGAAAGTAGGGTTTTCGTGAGTCACTACCTGGAATCTCCTGTGTACCCCACACATACAAATTTAACTTTTAAACTCATTCTTTCTTCTCCCCCTACTGTCCCAAGAGTATATGCCACATCCTAGGCTAACTCATAATTCCATCCCTCCCGCCCTGAACCTGTTCTTCCCACTTATTCTTTTATTTCAGTATAGAAAATCCTACTCATATGTTTCCTAAATTTGGGAGAAATTTTTTTTAACCCTGTGTTGCCTTTAGTGATTCTTGTTTTATAGTGTGTATGCTTTCTTCCCTCCATTCCGTCCATTCAGAGTACCTGCTCCCCTCCATCAATTCAGCTTTGTTTCTCCCAACAGGCTGTAGGGTCACCAATAATTCCTGCTTGACAGGTACAGAGAATTCCTGTCTCTCTTTATTTCACGTGATTTTTCTTTGATATTTGGCCTAAGTGACTATCTCTGGTCTCTCCACACTTGCTTCTTAGCTTATGTAATTCTGCTTTCTCTTAGTTCTCCTCTCTGGTATCTCCCTCTTTTGTATTTATGGGCCATTCTTTCTTTGCCCGCATTTTAATTGATGGCATTTCCCAGAGTTCTAGCTTTTGTCTTCTCACTCTATATGCCTTTTCTGGGTGGCCTCATTCAAGCCCATTGCTTCACCTTTGCCTTGAATTATCATTTACCACCCCATTGTCCACCTTCAAGTTTGATGTTTCTGTCTCATAACAATGCTATAGGTATTTAGCCTTCGCAGGTCAGAAACCGGCAATCCATTTAGACTCTTCTGTCACTTTGATTCATTTTATCAAGTAGGTCAAGAAATAAATTCTTTTCTCTTAATTTCACTCAGATAATTCCCTTCCTTAGTTGAGGCTCTCATTCTTCTACTCCCCCCTAGAATGTTATTTTCAAAATGTATATTGTACTTAAAATTTTCCAGACATAGCCCATCATCTTGTAGGGTGATATATCTGAAGTTCTTCTAATATTCCCTTCTCTTTTCTGTCTGTCCTCTCACCTTTGGCTTCAGGTATCATCTAGATGCTAACAAATGCCAGATTTATATCTCTAGCCCAGCCTGATCCTGTGA
This sequence comes from Pteronura brasiliensis, assembly GCA_004024605.1. Classification (NCBI taxonomy): domain Eukaryota; kingdom Metazoa; phylum Chordata; class Mammalia; order Carnivora; family Mustelidae; genus Pteronura; species Pteronura brasiliensis. The sequence goes on from PJEN01002723.1 coordinate 144,604, forward strand.
ACACTAGGTTGCTGGCCAACTTGACTCTTCTACTTAGATGTTTCATAGTCCTCTCCAACTTTTTTTTTTTTAATTTAAAGATTTTTTTTTATTTATTTGACAGACAGAGATCACAAGTAGGCAGAGAGGCAGGCAGAGAGAGATGAGGAAACAGGCTCCCTGGCTGAGCAGAGAGCCCGATGTGGGGCTCAATCCCAGGACCCTGGGATCATGACCAGAGCTGAAGGCAGAGGCTTTAACCCACTGAGCCACCCAGGTGCCCCTCCAACTTAACTTTTGTCTTCTGCAGAACTCTTATTTCCTTCAGAAACCCTTCCTTCAGTCCTTTGTTGTTGTTGTTGTTGTTGTTTTTAAAAGGTTCTATTATTTGACAGAGAGAGGGAGCACAAGCAGGGGGAGCAGCAGGCAGAGGGAGAAGGAGAAGGGCTCCCCTCTGAGCAGGAAGCCCAATGCGGGACTCAATCCCAGGACTCTGGGATCATGATCTGAGCTGAAGGCTCAGTTTAACCTACTAGGCCACCCAGGCACCCCTTCTTCAGTCCTTTCTGTCTCAATAAAAGTTACCACTTTTACTCAAATAGAGTTGCTTAAATAGAAATCTGGAGAGACGTTGTTTTCACTCCCACATCCAGGAACTCATTTGATTCCACCTTAGAATATATATAATCTGTTTACTTTTCTCCATGTTTATGTCACTACCTTAATCCAGCATGGAAACCTTAGGTGGTCTCCTTGCTTTTCTCTTATCTCTCCATCTCCTCAACCTTTTCTTCTTCTTTTTTTTTTTTTTTTTAAAGATTTTTTATTTGTCAGAGAGAGAGGGAGAGAGAGCGAGCACAGGCAGACAGAATGGCAGGCAGAGGGAGAAGCAGGCTCCCCGCTGAGCAAGGAGCCCGATGTGGGA